>VZRU01009960.1:120718-369169 GCA_013398155.1 Pedionomus torquatus | reverse complement strand
GGGGTTGGTCTCTTCTCCCAAGTTACAGATGATAGGACAAGGGGTAATGGCTTCAAGTTATGCCAGGGGAAGTTCAGGTTAGATATTAGGAAATATTTCTTTACTGAAAGGGTTGTCAGGCATTGGAATGGGCTGCCCGGGGAGGTGGTTGAGGCACCATCCCTGGAGGTATTCAAGAGACATGGTACCATGGTACTCTCAAGTTGACATGGTACTCAGGGATATTGATTAGTGTTGGGTGGTGTGGCGTGGTTTTTTTATTTTTTGCTTCTTCGATTGGTTGGACCAGATGATCTTAAAAAGTCCCTTCCAACCTAGGTGATTCTGTGATATAATCTACTGTCTTTCAATTCAAAGTGTTCATAGATCAACTAAGGCATTGGTCCTTCCTCTATTACAAATATGTTTTGAACTTGTATTTGATCCTTTTGTATCGCCAAAGAATATGCAGGAGTATATGCAACAATGTGAATATAATGTCTGACCGACTACACCCCATTTTTTATTTCTTTAAAACTGGATGCTGGTCTCTTTCAGAGTAGTTGGCAATAAAAGACGCAACTGTTGGATATTGCTTTTTGTTTTCAATGTGAGGTGACTATATGCCTTGTTTAAAGCATGACTTGAACTGCTGAGTACTAAATTTCAAAAATTTCTGTTGATCTGTGTTTATGAAACCTCCTGTGCCTTATTACTGTTAATGAAGTTACATTTATTGATGTCACATTAAGCAATGAATTATTCCTGCCTTCCTTTTATGTTCTTACCTGAAGCACAGTGAGATTATGACTTGCCTTTAGTCAATAAAAACAGTCACTTAGAGAAACAGGTGTTACTTAGTTATAATTTGTGTCTTTTAAAAATGTGTGCCTCCTTTTATTTTTCAAATAACTATGGTCATGATTAATTGACTGTGTAAGATTTCAGGCTACAAATATTTTTATCATATAATGAAGCAAGAAAAGGGTTTTCTTGTTTGTTTTACTTGTTAGGGGTTGGGTCTTGCTTTTGTGTGTGTATATTTGTTGGGATTTTTTTGGTGTGTGGGTTTTTTGTTTTGTTTTGTTTTAGTGTTGTTTTTTTTTTTTTTTGACTATGAAACAATTGGATTGTGATGTCTTTCCTCATGATACACAACTGTCAGTGCAGTGACTGGTTTGCAGCTAATTCCAAGATTGCTTTTCCCCTTTGCAGATACAGTTTCATACCCTAGTTATGTCACAAGTCTGTAAGTTTTACCTTTTATAAATGAAACAGTATAAAAGCACAGTTGCAATATAGTATAGTGAATTTCTGCAGCAATAAAAAGTCGATTTTAAGAAATCATTGCCTCTTAGCAGGACCAACAATCTCTGCTGCTGAAAATAACTGTAGAAATTTCAGGTTGAAATAATTTGTTGGCAGAATTGGAAAACAATCTGAAGAAAAGCAATTTGCACTGTTTCATATAACAAATAGCAATGTTAGTGCCTCACTCTTTTTTTGAAGTACAACAGATGCTTCTCTGAGAGTTCATGCATATGCACGTACATGTGAATGCATGTATTCCAGGAGAGGGCAGGCTTGTGTGTGCCTACAGCATCCAGTGAGATTTCTGCTCAGTTGTTCCCACCAAGTCAGAAGGTACCCCACCATTCAGTGTATTTCGAGCTTCAGCTTAAAGGACAAAGGTGAAGCAGTTTCAAACCAGCTACTTCCTTCCTAAAGCCCTGTAAAACTATGACAGACAGTTCTTGGACATCTATCTTGTTTTAATTCCTGTTATTCTTGAACAAAGGTATTGTATTAACAGAAAATCACCTGTGTTGTGAGCTTTACATTGTGCTCATTCAATGTTTCCTATCGTTACAAGAGTACTGTTTTACAGAAATTTCTTTCTATAATAGCAGCTGACTTTTGTGGTGTCAATACTGCTTACTTTGTCTAGAGAATTTGCAGGTATTATATTGAGATGATTGTAAAGCCAAAATAATTCAAATGCCTTAAAGACCAATTTGATACCAAGAAAAATTTTATGCTTAAACCTAACCATCACTCACATTATTTTAAACCAAGAATATCAATAAATAAAGAATCTATCATATTTGATCCTTCCTAGAAAGAGAGGACAGGCATTCTTTTAATTTAAATAGACATAATTGTGATTTTTTTTTCAATTTTTTTTTTTTTTTTATCTCTCTTTTCCAACAGCTGCTCTGATTCGAGGGAATCGTAAAAACTGTGCTCAATTTTCCGGATCTCTTGATTGGTTGATCAGCAGATTAGAAAGACTGGAAGCCTCTTCTGGTATGATTTTAGTATTTTAACTTCTGTATTTGACCAGTGTGTCGTTCTTTAAAACCAATGATATACTTGTCCAGTGTAAGTTCTTCCCAAGGGAGAAAATTAAATTAATAAGTAACATTTATATTAGTACATTTTTACATTTTGATTGTAATTGTAATTCTACCTTAACTTTTGGCAGTCTTTCCTTTTCCTTGGCCAATTAGTTGTAATGCTATGTTTTTCTATTCAGGCAAGCAAACCATTTCACAGAACAGTTATTCTACAGTTTCAGTTGTGTTAAGTTGCTTTCCTCTCTAATTCTAGTAACTTCCCTTTCCTTCTCCTTGGAAGTCTGTGTGATTTTCAGGATTTGCATCAAACAAAGTGTAATAATAACCACACGGGGTGGATATAATTTGTGTTATCTTGAGGGACCGTAGTCGTAGTTCAGGGAAGTTCATCTATTCTACTTTAGTATGTAACAGATGGGTATTCAGTTATATCTTTGCGTGTAACAGTTGTCTCCATAATACATACACATTCCCTTTTTAAATCGACCCCCTCGCTCCTGAGGTCTGAACTTCTCTTTGAAGTTAACAAAAAAGAACATGCTGAAACACATTCATGATTTTAATGGTTTTATACTAGAAGAAGGGAGATCTAGATTGGATATTAGGAAGAAATTATTTACTGTGAGGGTGGTGAGGCACTGAAACAGGTTGCCCAAAGAAGTTGTGGATGCCCCATACCTGCAGGTGTTTAAGGCCAGGCTGGATGGGGCTTTGAGCAACCTGCTCTAGTGGGAGGTGTCCCTGCCCATAGCCAGGGGGGTTGGAACTTGATGATCTTCAAGTTCACCTCCAACTCTAACCATTCTATGATTCTCTGATTTGAGAATCTGGGAACTCTGTCTCACTTTAGACACAAATTCTTTAAGCTAGCTAATATATTTTCTTTGTCATTATCTAGTGTCTTCCTCCTGCACTACTATCTTAACCTCTTAGTGTCCATGAGACACAATCAGTCTCTGTGTTGCTCAAAGTGAAAGTAAACACTGTTACAGACACTATGAGGCATTTGTCCATGTAAGCCCCTGTAGTTAGCTATATTTCATAGAAGTATTTTTTGCAGCATTTTGTTTCATGCTTTTGCTTCAGAAGTTTGGCTTTAGGGTGGGGGACCTGTTTTACTGTGCCATTTCTTCCTAATCCTGGCATGCATGGTTTCAGCCATGGTATGTTTATGCTCTGAATCCTTGAGCTACTTGAGATTTGAGGACACTTCTTTGGTTCTCAGCTGGAGTTAAGTTTATAGCACTGATGTCTAGTTATAGATTTTCTGATCATCCTGCCACTGTAACTAGTATATTAGCTGTAGAGACACCAACCAAATAGATGCCATAACTGGACATTCATGTTGGTTTACATTATTATGAGGGAAGCCTGCTCTGCAGATGCCATGACTTTCCTATATTCATGAACATTTGAATAACAGAGAATTAACAGAAAATCACAGACTAGATCTTTCCTCTGTTACAGTGTTCTTCTGGTGTGAGTGCACTCATCTAAGGAGAATGTTTGCACAATTACGCAGTTGCATGGGAATTGACTGCAACAGTCTTAATTTCCATGTATTTCATTGTGTGTTCACAATGAAATTATTTCCTAAGAGACCTAATTTTATATTTGAAACACTCAGGGCTAGGAATGTCAGGTAGAGTTCAAAATTTTGCATTCAACTTTTGGAAGTTCAATATAAGATTTGTTACCTGACCTCTAAAAATGCTGTGTTACATGATTTCTATTATGTATTTTTAAAAATTGATCTCTAAGTAAAAATAAGATTTTGAAATTAGAATCTAAATGTTTATGTTTATGATATCATAGTAAGGTATGAGATGAATTCTGTAAACTGTAAAGTGATCCCACATTGTAGTCTTACTGCTTAACAAACCCCATGACACACTGTAAAAATTCTGAAGGTACTAATATTTGCAATGCTCATTTGTCCAGAGTTTTCTTCTAGGAACTAGGCCACTTGAGCTCCTTCCATATGTTCTGGTAGCATAACTCCCATGTTGTCTCCAAAATTATTATTGAATTATTATTGAATGTTTACATCTTCAGAGTATTTTAACTTCTCTAATTCAAAAAGTTAAAACTAGAAAATGAACTCTGTGTACTATTTTAAGACAAAATTAAGATAATGAATCTACCTACACACATCTCAAAATTCCAAGCTTAAGTGATGACCACACTTACATTATGTGGCATTGTTTCATATTGGGTTACCATTTATATTGTTAAAAGTGTGTTTGTTTCAGTGCTACAGCAAGAGGTGGCAAACTTTAACTTACCAGGTTTTGAATGTAGTACTTTCCCTGCATTGCAAATCACTGCTGCATACAACAAAGCTGTTGATCTCATTGCTCCTCTGGACTGAGGATTCTTTTGTACCTCCTTTCTTACCTCCCTAGGTACCTTTATGCAAGTGACCCCTGCCTGTCCATTTGGAAGGCTGGGTGCAGCGGTCTCCTGTTATATTGCTACAGGGCATTTACTCCTTTAGCTTGTGCTCATGTCTCCTGGGGTTTTGTCACTTTTATTGGTACTGTTACTGCCAATATTGGAAGTGTACATCTATTGCAGCCTAGATCATACCACTGCTGAATTCTTTAATACCTTCTCTTATTTGTAGTTGAAATTTTCTGCTTAGACCTTCAGGGCTAGAGAATCAGTTTGGAAGTTCAAGTCTAGCTCATGATGTTGTGGCTGTGACTTTTTTTTGGAGCCACTTCACAGAACAGGAAAATTGTCTGCAATATCTGCACTGGATCACCTGCATTTTCTGTTTTCATATGCAACTCTGTCTTCAAACATGCACACTTTATTAGAAACCTGTTTACCAGATAAATCAAATTATCACTGTATCTGTTGTCTTCCACCTTCGCTACATTTCCATCCTTGAGTAATCTGTATACTTTATTAGAGATGACAGCGTATCTTCCTCCAGATCCCTGGATAAAAACAATATACAGTATTGGGATAAAAGGTGATAGTGCTGGAGATTGTCTGAGAATAAAATGAGAGATCTGAAACAAGTCAGATGACCGCAGCCATGACTGAAGTCTCTGGGAATTTCAGTCCTCATCTGAATTCAGATTTTCTTGGGAAATGAAAAAATGAAACTACCTTTCAAATGGAAAGTAAATTAAAAGTAACTGGTGTCTCTTCTGGCAGAGTAACTTGGTCTTTAAAAGGATGGGAATCTGAAATCTAAGTTTAAAGAAAAAAATTAAAACAGATCGTTGACATATGGCAGTTCATAACATTTTAATATCTCTTTATCCCCCATACCCCCCACACCCCCCAAGAATTCAACACAGCTCAGTTTCTGTCCTTTACAAGATAATTTTTCATTGCTTTTTCTTGGTGAGAGGTCTACCATTTCTTTGGTTGTGTTAGTATTTTTATTTTCATTTTTAATAGAGCTGTACCTTGATCCAAATGCAATTAAGGGTAATACAAGTTTGGTCTGAAATTGACCATAAAAAAATAATAATTTATGAACCAAAGGTATTTTAGTCTTTGCTGGTGCATAACAATGGAACAAGTCCTATCTTTGCATGGGTAGGTTATTTCTATAATAAGTTCTTAATAGTGTTTAACATTCCGTTCCTCAATAAGATACTTGGGAAATTCTCCAAGTGGGATTTTCTGCTGATCCAATAAAAGATAATAGATTAAACTTGGAACTCCTGGCCATTTATATTCCATAAATAGCAGGTTCAATACCAGTCTGTAGCTGTTTCAAAGTTATTAGTAATTTCATTGCATTTCATTATTCACTGCATAAACATGCAGTTCAGAAACTTAGCAGAAACAGATATCTTGGTTTCAACAATTCATTTTATTCTCTACTAATTTAAATTCTGTTCAGAGTTTCTAGTTTGACAGCTTTTCTTTTAATCTTTGCTTGCTTGTATCTAAGATGCATGCTTAATTAACTTTTGATTTTTAATTTCTGGGTTTTTAAGAGGATTTATGATCAGTTAGCTGTAATGTTCCAAATTACATTCTACTGTTAGTCAGGAATGATTGAAAAGAAAACCACAACATACAAACCCAAGAAGGAATATGTGTGTGTAAAAATTCCCCAGAATACATATTGTCTTTTTCTTAAATTTGCATTTCTA
Organism: Pedionomus torquatus; assembly: GCA_013398155.1. Taxonomy (NCBI): domain Eukaryota; kingdom Metazoa; phylum Chordata; class Aves; order Charadriiformes; family Pedionomidae; genus Pedionomus; species Pedionomus torquatus. The sequence continues at coordinate 362,709 of VZRU01009960.1, read as the reverse complement.
ATTTTTTTTCCCATTTACAAATTGAAATAATTGTTTTTCTTGTTTACAAGTTTAGAAAACTTCAGAGACAGTGCTGTGGACAAACCATAGTTTTTACATTCTCAATTTATTAGCTGTCACTTATTTATGATATACATTTTTTCATTGGTTTACTCAAAAGTAGTGGAAATTTAACAGAAAAGCACTTACCTTCTCTCTGGAAGCTTTAGATCCAACCTGAAATGTTAAGATTGGATGGAGACACCTAATCAACACCTAATCAACATAAAGATTGTTTCAGATCTAATATTTCTGTGTCATCATGCTATTTTGGCTCTGAGATAAAACTCTGTGTTCAGTTAGTAGCTGTTTGAGATCCTCTTTTTTCCCCTAGCTGACCTTAGTTTTACTCAACTGTAGCAGATGGTGATCCCTTCCTCACTGGGATGAAAGAAAGACCAGAGTACTCATACTGAGACAGTGTTTATGTCTCATGAACTTTTTTTCCCCACACCAAGGGGAGTTTACATTGCTACACTTTTCTTTCAGTCAAAGAGCGTGGCAAAGAGCAGGAGATTCATTTTGTGGATCTTGCATTGTAAGGGTTAAAGCTGAGTGGAGCCATGGCTTAAATACATGGATAAACACAGAATGATGAGTGATGTACAGTGCAATAGGAATTGCTTCTCAGCTTTGCCTCAATGTTCTGATTTTTCTTCTTATGGCAACAGCAGTAGCAACTGATAATGATGAACCACATGCATAGTATTTGTCTTTGGCAAATGTGGAAGGTTGCAAAGCAAGTGGTGACTTGATAGAGTACACATGGGAGCTGCCTGTTTTACTGCCCCATTGCAGGGAACCATTTTAAGGCTAATGATTCTTGATGGCACTGACTGCTGCTTTATTGCAATTGGAATTGCATTTAATTAAGGGGGCACTGGAGATTTAATGGTTCTTACTCCCTTGCACATCTTAATTTCATGCTAGTTTCTATTTGTTTGCTCTTTTAAGAGCATCACTGTGGCTCCCAGTGTAGCTGTTACATATGCAAAGAAAATTACACACAGTGGGCTGGCAGACAGGGAATTTACCACTGCTCTCTAATTCAGAGGTATATGATTCCATTAGTGGTTCAGAGGGTTTTCCAAGGGAAGAAACAGAAAACTGTAAATATGGAGAAAAATATGGAGAATTTATTTAGAATCATAGAATTGTCTAGGTTGGATGGGACCTTTCAGATCATCTAGTCCAACCATCAATGTGACACTGACAAAAAACATTGCTAAACAGTATCACTAAATCCTGTGTCTTCCTGTCTTTTAAATAGCTCCAGAGATGGTGACTCATCCACTTCCCTGGGCAGGCTCTTCCAATGCTTAGTGACCCTTTCAGTGTAAAAGTCTTTGTTAATATCCAATATAAACCTCCGTGGTGCAATTTGAGGCTGTTTCCTCTTGTCCTGTCACCTATAACTTGGGAGAAGAGCCAGATTCCCACCTCTCTACAACCTCCTTTCAGGTATTTATAGACAGCAATAAGGTCTCCTTTCAGCCTCTTTTTCAGGCTAAACAATCCCGTTCCATCAGCCTCTCTTCATCAGTCTTGTTCTCTAAACCCCTCACTAGCTTCAGTGCCCTTCTTTGGACACACTTGAGCTCCTCAATGTCTTTCTTGTAGTGAGGGGCCCTAAACTGGAAACAGTACTCAAGGTGGGGCCTTACCCATGCTGAGTGCAGAGGGACCATCACTTCGCTAGTCCTGCTGGTCACGCTATTCCTGATACAGGCCACTTGTGTCTGGCCACCAGTTGGATTTAACTCCATTCTCCACCACTGCTCTGGGCCTGGTCCTCCAGCCAGTTTTCACCCAGTGAAGATTTACTCCTGTCCAAGCCATGTTTCTCCAGGAGAATGTTGTGAGAAACCTTATCAAAAGCCTTACTAAAGTCCAGGTAAACAACATCCACAGCTTTTTCCTCATCCACCAAGCAGGTCACTTTGGCATAGAAGGAGTTAAGATTTGTTAAGCAGGACCGGATTCATGTAACAGGTATTTAGTATGAAGTCTTCGCCTTTCGGAGCCACTGAAAAATAGTATTTTGCCCACTTGATTTGAATTTTTGACTGTTGATCTCCAGATATTTATTGTGAAAATACCAAATTTATTTACGGATTATATCTCCTGTCCTTTGTGATTTTTGCTATGTTCACTTATTTTTGGAAATCTAGAATTACAATATCAATCCTGCTTTTGTTTTGTTTATCATATACAATGATGTTTGTAACTATTCCATGTTGCTGAGCACTATATTAGGAAATATTATGTGCAGTTATGATTTTAGATGTACTTTGAATAAATATTTTTTCTTTTTTCTCCCCCCCCCCAACCCCCCATCCCCCAGGAATTCTTGAGGTTTTACACTGTGTTTTGGTGGAAAGCCCGGAAGCTCTAAACATTATTAAGGAAGGTCATATTAAATCAATCATCTGTCTTTTGGACAAACATGGAAGAAACCATAAGGTAGGCAAAGAGGAGACAAGTATACTTAGGTGAATATTTGTGAACAAAGCAAACAAGTTGTTCTGTGCACAGATTAGGTTTCATTAGGAATTAAACTTTTTTTAAAAGGCAAATGAGCAATATGAAAAAGCTAAGAAGGCCTTTTTTAATGGAAATATTGTTACAGGCTAAATCTCAAGGGAAGTAGGAAGAATATATCTTAATATTGTTAGGAGAATTTCAGGATTGCTGTAAAACAATACTACTACATTGGTTGAATTGCAAACCTTTACATGTCTTTCAGTAACGTCGTATATATTACTATATTTATTGCCTGAAGTGACTCACGGTGGGTATAAACTTTTTAGCATGAAAAAAATATTTAAGATCTAAAGATTTTATTTATTTATTTTTGTTGTTACAGGTTTTGGATGTTTTGTGTTCTCTCTGTGTTTGTCATGGAGTAGCTGTGCGGTCTAATCAACATCTAATCTGTGATAATCTCCTACCGGGAAGAGATCTGCTCTTACAGACACGCCTTGTCAACCATGTGAGCAGGTAAAAAGGAAAAGTCAATATCTATGAACAAAGCAGAAAAAACTTGTGGTTAAAAGAAATGGTCAGTACAGGAAGTCTGTCTTCCAAAACTTTTCAAAAGAGATTTTATTATTAATAGGATTTTAAATGCTCTTTGAAATTGATGAAAATAAAAACATGGGTCAGAGAGAATTGTTTCAAGCTAAAGCTGCTTTAAGATGCTTTAAATCTGTGAAACTGTAGCACCTTCTAAAGATTCCTGTCTAAATCTGGTTGTGCTTTCAAAATATTGTTAGTCAGTCTGAGGGAATGCCCTCACCTTTCCTTCTACTGGTGGAATTGTATAAGCTGCCTTCCAGCAGACATTAATAGCAAAATGAAGGTAGTAACATCTTAAACTAGCAAAGTAATATTTACAAAGTAAATGTTTATTCAGAGTTTAAGTTGATGCTGAGGCAGAAGAATTGGCTTTAAGTGAAGATCTGTAGGATCTTCCTCTGTCTCATACTTATGTCTATTTTAAAAAATCTTGATAGTTAAGGGAGAATGAAAATCAAAACATAGAAATAGTGCTTATAGTTCAGAGTTTATAGCATTTATTAGATGCTGAAAAGCATAAAAAATCCACAACTGTATATTATAAGGAGGACTTTTTATGTAAAAATAAATTCAAGTCTAAAGGTGAAATGAATTTGATAATTTTATAGCTAATACATTAGTTCTTATTTTTCATACCCACTGACTTGACTTTCCCCAAACCATCCAATAACACACCAACTTATATAACAAGTGGAAAGATGCTGTAATGGGAATTATTCTGTGTCACCAATAAATTTTAAAAGCTGATAAGTTAAAATCACTAATGAAAACTTCTTTAAATATGCTTGAGTAGAAATTTTGGGTGTATGGGTACAGGTTGAGGTCCTGAGCTGACTTTGGATGTCATGCAGCGAAGGTAGAGATGTCTTTCCTAAATATGACTGTAGAAAAAGCAAATGTAGTTTAATAGATATTTTTGCTCTGTATTAAAATGCTGTGAATGAGAATAGTCATATTTTGCAGTTATAAAGAAAGAAAGATTATTTTTACAGGTCAGAAAGACCTATGAAATATTTAAACTATTTAGTGACCTAATGAGATTTGCATACCTTGCACCAAAAGTAATTGGCAAAGAAACTTTCCAAGATATTGCAGTTTAATATAATTTTCCAGGGGACTGAGAAATCCTATTCACAAACTTCTATTTTAAGAGAGTAAGTTGGATTATTAGGTTGATCAAATTGTGGAGTCATCACATAATAATGCTGATACTGTGTTCAGGCAGAAAAGGTTCAGTTTGTGATCTTACCCATAACTTAAAAATTATTCTACTTTTCTGGAAGACAGCTTTTGTCAAACAGGTTTTGTTCATATTTTTTAGGAGATTAAATGTTTGACTTGTAACACAATGAAAAGTATTTATACATAAACTTTTGGCCAAAGACACTCCATTTACTTCTAGGAGGAAAATGTGTTAGTCTCATACGATAAAAAAAAAAGTTATTTTACAAGCAATCAGGTAAGTAAAGTCTGCTTTGACGCTGACTTGCATTTAACAGCCCATATCAATCATTCTTCCTCCCCCTGCATTCCATTTACATCAGAAGGCAGACCGTGTGCTGAGGCTGGCTGAGCTGTATTTATGCTAATTGAGCAGCTTGTATGTAGAAAGAAAATATATATAGAACTTATAACCCAGTCCACTTGAAGGATGCAAAAACTAGTCTAAAAGATTTCATGCAATGTGAGTAACCAACCATTGAGGAAATATACTTAGTGTTGATTTTGGATACTTCTGTGCTCTATGGCTTTAATTCAAGATTGGTTGACTTTCCTAACCCAAAACTGACACAGTAACGATTGTCTGGAGACAGATTCTTTTGGGATGAGAGTCTAGATTCAGTATAATTTTCTTTCTTTTTTTTCCCTCATGACCTTTAGAGGTGTGACTACATATTGCTATTTAAGCAGATATGGAATAAGCACAGTAATAGTTTTGCCTTTCAAGTATGCTTTTGTGAACTATCAAATCAGCAGCAGTAGGAACATCATATTAATATAAAGGATTGGTACAATCGCTGCAGTTTACTGTGTTATACAAAACTTGGAATAAGGTGAAGAAGTACAAGAGAATTTTGAAATAGACTGATACTTTACTTTGGTACCTTTTGAAATGTTATTCTCTTGAAGGCATAATCAGTGTTACAGAATGGAGTAAAATTAAACCTACACAGTGTGCTTATTAGATTTCTGTTGGTAACTGCTGAATAGCTGCCATTTTTGTTTGTAGGATTTAACATCTATTAAATGTTCAAAATGCTGAACCACATACAATATTATTATCATTGCTATCTGAGTAAGGATACTATTTCAGTTACTGAAACACTTTTTTACTTTAAATGGAAAGAGAATTTTCCACCAGAATAAATAAATAAAGTTGCTTTTATTGTTTTGATCACACAAAACAAGGATGAAATTTAATGAAACATGAAGTTTAATGAAAAGTCTGCAGTAGTTCATGTTCTTGAGATACATTTTTAGTAAGCACTTTTATTTTTTCTGTTTAAGCATGCGACCCAATATCTTCTTGGGGATTAGTGAAGGCTCTGCGCAATACAGAAAATGGTACTATGAACTTATGGTGGACCATCTAGAGCCCTTTGTGACTGCAGAATCAACTCATCTACGAGTGGGCTGGGCTTCAACAGAGGGCTACTCACCGTATCCAGGGGGAGGAGCAGAATGGGGAGGAAATGGTGTTGGTGATGACTTGTATTCCTATGGCTTTGATGGTCTACATCTGTGGTCAGGTATTATCTTTTTTAAATTTTTAAAAAAAATTATTTCTAAAAATAATAGAATATTGCTTGCAATTCCATTGAATATGTTTTGAGTAGTAACAACATTAATCTAGTGTTTCTGTTGACAGTAGAATATGTTTTGACATTGCATATCACAAAAAAAAATGTTTTATAGAAAGTAATGCATTTTTAATAGAAATTAATGCAGAATAGTAATTTATGTTTTGGCTTTTTTTACAGTATGTAACTATAAAGAATTTATTTAAAAATTCAAAAGTGCAAAAAATGAAGTCTTACAAATATTCATCTGGATTTGTAATTCCTGTGTGTTAATATTAGAACAGCCTGAGACATTTAATCCACAGGGCTCTCTAATTTTTTATTATTTTCTAACAGATTTTTAATATGGATTTTTAGTTCAGAAATTTAAATACTTTGGAGATGAAGAAGGTTTTAAGTATGCTTTTTGAAACGTTTTAAAACCAGATATTTTTCTGTAGTGAGATTTTATTTACATGCATTAAAACTGACTTTATTGCAAGACCTGAAGAATTATATTCCTAGCTTGCATATGGTATGTTTGGTCAGGTATTCATCTTTAAGCTGTTATTGGAGCAGCTTGGATCTATTTGTAAATAGATTTGTAATTTCTCTGTGCAACTCTAGTGTTAAAAGATGAATTGTGTATCTGAAGTATTTGTATTTACTGTTGAATCTCTAAATATATTACTGTCTTTTTAAAGTGTTAGGACAGCAAAATCATAATAATAAAAGAGCAAGCTTGTTCTTTTAATTTTTTTCACATAATTTAACTTCTGTAAGAAGATTCCCAGATATTTAGAATTCATAGTCTTACTCATGGACAGTTCTAAACTTCTTAAAAAAAAGTTTCTGCTGTGGTTTCCCCTTGTTGAGGAAAATTTTAGGCTCGTTGGATTGGCAGTTCTTGCCACTATGAAGATATGGACAAGTTTTCTTAAACTCCTAAGCAGACAGGAGAGACGTTTGAGTGAGTCAGCTGTATATATCATTTAAGGTCTTTGAAGTTTTAAGGCACTGTGCCTTGATACTTGGAAAAGAACACAGTTTTACATTTCAAAAGACTTTTCCAATCAAAATAGCAATAGATTGTATGATTAAGTAATAACATATCGACTGGAGTGGCATGTAAGGAGACTAGATGCCACTTTGCCTCTCATATAATGAGAGTTACTTTGGAACAATAATGCATTATTAATAGTGTTATTAAAGCTGTGTCATAACTGAGTTTGTCAGATAAAGTACTATTACAGAAGAACTAGAAAATAATGAGCCAAAATAACTTTGCAGTTAGTGTCCCTCTGAGGGAGGAAACAAAAGTTTATTGAAAATCACAGTGATTTTTCTACCCACTGGAAACTTTTTAATCAGAAAGTGATAAAAGAATAAATGATCAATTGTTTATGGTTTTCAAGTCAATAATCCAGCCCAGTGCAAGATGTTAGACCACCTTTGTACATGTAATTTTTGTATATTAATCTTTGTTGTGGATGTGGCTGGTAGATTTGAAAAGATTTCTGTCTTCATTGACATTCTTGGGTAACACATACCTCTCAGCCTTGGAAGGACTTTATGTAGTTGGACGTTGAAAATCATGGCTGCCTTCTTTCACAATCCCAGACTGCACCTTAATAAGTCTCTGTAATTATATTTTAAAAATCATCTGAGCATGAAGCATTTCCTGTATTAATTAATGCCAATGATAATTTCTATCCCATGGTTTCTGTTCTGGACCAAGCCTTACCAGACCCACATTTAATTTCCATTTGTTTCTTCAGTCCTGCAATTACTTCTCTCATGTGAAGAGCTGGAGCTCATAGATTTGTAAAGCCTAAGGTTAGAAAACATACTTTGATAATTTGGTCTGACTATGTGTTCATCAAACCAGTACACACTTCTGTTAACAGTGAGCCTTACGTTGATCCCAATATGTGGCTAAATTTTAACATCTAAAAAGGCATCTAGTGTTAAGAAGTGTGCCTCAAGGAGATGAAATACGCAGTCTTCGTTGATAGCTCTTTCAAAGTTTAGTAATCCCTGCTATTAAAGACTAGAAGGTAGTTTCCTTGCAAGTGAGTCCTTATGTTGTGGCTTTTACTGTTTCTCAGCATTGTTTCCTATAGATTTCACAAATTGTGAGGGGCCTTTGGGATTGCTCCTCATCATTCTTCTTTTTTGCTGATGAAACTGACTGTTCTTAAAGTAACTCAGCTATGGACATACTGTCTTGAAAGGATATAGGGAAGCAGCAAGAACATCTGAAAACTCCTTTTTAACTAACTATATTCTGAACTGCCCTATCAAAAGGAACAGTTTGTATAAGAGCATCTTTCCTACAGTTTGCATATAATGTGGTGATATCAGGATCAGAAATATTGGGTTTTTATTTTTCCTTGGGAGGGTTGTTGGTGGTGTTTTTATGAAAATTTATCTGGAGAAGAATTAGTGAGATACTTAACAGCAGGAAAAATAATAAATGGAAAACGCACCATTTTCATGTTCCTCTTGGAAATATAGTCCTTTTGGTTAAAAAGTGGGACAGCAGGTTTAAAAAGTTAGTGCTCCTTTATTAATACACATTATGGCTTATGTCTTGCAAACATTGCATATGTTATTTTTGGAAAACATGTCTTGAGAGATTTTCATACAACTTTGATTCTTTTCCCTAAATTTTCTGTTGTTGATGGCAGTAAATTTCAGGATAAGTAATTTCCTATTTCTGTATTCAGTAGGTTATTTCTCTTGGGAAACAGGTGGTGGCATGTAAATGTAATTCAATGCAAGAGAGAATGATCCTTTTAGACTTGAGACAAAATGTTTTAATGAAAAACACATTTATTACTGAATGTATATGACTCAAAACTGCTGCTGTCTTTATATATGCCAGAAAAATGCTGGTTTGCGGTTTGATAATGAAAATGAGTAGAGTCATTTTATACAAGCTTGGGAGGGTATGATGATGTGGCCCAGACACAGGAAGTATCTGTTTTTTCCTAAATAATTTAAACTGTGATACTTTTCCTTATCTTGAATAATGAAGTATTCTTTGCTAAAGTATTCTAGGTTTCATATTAGATACTAATACTTGTTTTTCAATTTGAACTTCTACTACTTTAAGGAATAATATTTAGTTTTCTTGGTTTTGATTCCTTATATGGGTATCAGTAATTATTTTCACTTATATAAAATGTGTTTTAATTGTATTACTGATGATTAAAATTATTTGGTAAATATGACTGTATGCTTCTCTTCACTATATTGCAAAAATTAAAATCAGGTTTTGAATGTTATATGTTAGGTATTTATATATTAATGTTCGTGCTTTATTGCTCTGTTTTATTTCTCTCTTCTTAGGTTGCTGTGAAAACCTGTACAAGTTTTGATAAATGTGTCTTCTTTACTTCAACAGGCTGTGTAGCTCGAACAGTAAATTCTCCCAACCAGCATTTGTTAAGAACTGATGATGTTATTAGCTGCTGTTTGGACCTGAGTGCCCCCAGCATTTCTTTCCGGATAAATGGTCAGCCAGTTCAAGGAATGTTTGAGAATTTCAGCATAGATGGCCTCTTCTTCCCAGTTGTCAGCTTCTCTGCAGGAATAAAGTTAGCATCCCATGTAGTTTTACTTTGTTTTGTTCTGTTTTTCAGTCTGGGTTGGATTTATGTTTTTCGTTTGGTTTCTTTTTTTTCTCCTGTATATGTGAATATGCTAAATATTTCCCTGGCTGTCTTTGCTCTCATTTCCCTTTCTGACATATGTTTCTTTGGCACAGTTTCAGTTCTTGGATACTGAGAGCTACAAAGGAGTCCTGAAGAGTAGTGCATCTGTTGTTTTTCAGCACACCAGTGTATCCAGGTGGTTTGCAGATAGACCTTAGGAACAACTTCTTTATCATTCTTAGCTGACACATTGCTACCCATTCGCTCCAGGACAGCATTTTACCTGTATGGGAAGAAAATCATCTGTCTTTGATATTAAAAACATATTTGTCCTAACTCGTTCATTATGAGATAGTGACGATTATTTGAAGATGCATTATGTGCACTTAAATTAAGAAATGGTGGCGATCCACTTTTTTTTCAGCAGAAAGAGTTAATACGAATTCAGTCAATCTGCATTCTGTTTTTCTGTAAAACTTCAAGTCACACTTCAGGTTCCAGACTTCTTCTCCCATTTATAGAACACTTTGAGACTATGATATTAAAAATGATTGTGTTGTATTCCAGCAGAGGGATCAGCTTTAGCAGGACTAGAAAAGATATAGACTGAAAGCCGATTTCTGTTGGTGAGGCGAGTGCTCTGTGAGTGATCATTCAAAGACTCTGGTGAATACTACAGAAGAGCTATCCCACAGTGGGCATACCAGCCTCTCATTCCAGATGCATCATGCACTTCTTTAGACTTTGCAGGAGATGTACATGCTATGAAATTCCAAACTATAACCTGCATGCTTTATCTCCCTCCTGAGAGAAACTTTTGAAAGATATTTTTCATGTGCTGAGTGTGTTTTTTGGAAAGCGACAAAAATCTTGTAAGAGACTCAGTGAGTAGAAAAGAGACAAAGTGATTCTGTTGTAAGGTTAGGATTTTTGAGCATATTTTGATTCCTTCTGGGTGTTTTGCTAAGATTTTTCAGTATTATGTCACTGCTGTTTCATGATTGCCCCATTCATTGAGTTTTTCAGTAGAAAAAACCACCGTGACAAACTCAACATTTTGTTGTGAATAAAAGAATCCTTTCCTCTAAGCTTCTGCTAACATGAGAAGTATATGTTTTAGGGAAGAAAATATGGGAGTTTTTTGTATTATGTCCTGAGGATTTAGTATTTTCTGAGAGAAAACAAAGAACCATATTCCATGGAGTTTTCAGGCTCATTTCTCAAATGAGAGAGAATGGAGAGCTCCTGAATGAAGAGAGTTCAGATGTGGTTGCTTGATTACTCTGGGTTATAATCTCTGCCTTCTGAGACTCAAAACACTGCTACTTACTTTATAGGTGTGCTAAGCAAACTGATTGTTCTCTCTTTCTGCCTTCTCTTTTGGTATCATGATTTAGAATACCTTTATGGAATGGGAAATGAACAAAAAGAAAGAATTGTTAACTTTTTCCCATGTTCCTTGCACCTACTACTTCATAAACACCAGCACTGGTTAGAGAAAGTTGAACTGTAAACAATACAAATAAGCTGTAAAATTGAATTATTCACTCCCCCACCCCCCTTTTTTTAAAAAAACGTAACATTCAATAGCTGTTAGGCTTACAAACTGATTAGGGTTGGCAGCAGAGGTGTCTCAGTTATCTAAATTAACTTTGATGTTTACAGGGTACGTTTCTTGCTTGGAGGTCGCCATGGAGAGTTCAAGTTCCTTCCTCCACCTGGGTATGCCCCTTGCTTTGAAGCTGTCCTACCAAAAGAGAAGCTGAAAGTGGAGCACAGCCGAGAGTACAAGCAGGATCGTAGCTATACGAGAGACCTACTGGGTCCCACTGTCTCTCTGTCACAAGCAGCTTTCACTCCAGTTCCTGTAGATACTACCCAGGTATGGAAACTGAAGATGGCATTTTCATTTTTAACACACATTTTATAGGACTGTGTTACTTCACATTTGATTGAAGCTGGAGCTTCTCTCAAACCTCTTTTTTCTTGGGATTTGGTTGGTATGTTAGATTGTGAGAAGTTGAAAAATAGTCTGTAAAGTCCTTCTAGTGCTCACAAGAAATTTCATATTATTACAGTGGTTCATAACCACTGTAATAAAAAATATTTTACCCTTAATATTAGAGTAGGTAAAACAAGAATATTTTAACTTCTTTCTCTGTTAATAGACATTTTTATTACTGTTTTACCTCAAAGTACTGAAGACTTTGCCTTATGCTAAGACTTTCGGACCAGCTTCAGCTCTAATGCTTTACTGGACTTGCAGGTTATTGAGAGTGGCATTTGGCACGCTGTGGGCAGCAAATACCATGCCTTGAAGTTATAGGTGGTTTTTTTGTTTGTTTTTGTTTTTGTTTTTTTTTTGTTTTTTTTTTTTTTAATTAGTAGCAAAGAGCAGTAATCCTTTGATAACCAAGAGCTTCACCTCTAATGACTGATAGTAAATATTTTTTGACCAGAGCTTGAGATAATATAATTGGTTTTTTTATACTATGTGCTCAGATTTTACTATATTTACCAACTCATTCCTGAAAAAAACCCTAAGTATGCTAGTTTATTGCCATTACGTGCTAACTATAGCATCCTAAATGTGTCATTTTCATGTAATTATCATTCTGTAACATTAACAATTAGGGTAATGTTATGATTCACAGAACTGTATACTTGAGGTCTCTGGTTTTTGAGATAAGGCAGTCTTGTTTCAAATTTTGGATACAGAGTGGTGTGCTGCCCTGATTTACTTATCACTTGTTCTCATCTAAATTTAATTAAAAAAAAAAAATTAAAAATTTTGGATTCAAAACTTCTTTCACTTGTTAGTCAAACTCTGGAACTTGTAAGTGCATTGGCTAAAGTATTTCTGTTGATGGAAGAATTCTTGCTCGCTTTCCTCAGTAGACGCTGAACAATAATTTAGGTGTAGTTGAGAGATCTGCTTTGTACAAGGTTTGTCTGTTATGAAAGTTTGGATCGCACTGTCAATCGACTTACTTGTATCAGCCTCTTTCTCTTTTCTCTTTTTAGATTGTTTTGCCTCCCCACCTGGAAAGGATTAGAGAAAAATTAGCAGAGAACATCCATGAACTTTGGGTTATGAATAAGATTGAACTTGGCTGGCAGTATGGACCAGTATGTATCATCCAATTTAATTTTCTGTTGATTATGTAATATTGTTGAACAGATTTCTTTCAATGTGCTAATGGGATTGCGCTATTTCCCTTCCAAAATTAGTAAGGTTTTAGACCCTTTCCAGCAAATTCTGGTATTAAAGCTGCTAGGTGCTGAATTTTTCAGCCAGTCTGTCAGCACAGAAACCACTTAGTGGGTTTTTTTGTGTGGCAAGAAGCTTAATTCTCTGGTGGAGTCAGCAACTGAGGCAGTAATTTTTGGTTCTTTTCACAGGTACTGACTGATGTAACTCTTTCAGAAGTACCAAGCTTATTTTTCATGAAAAATAATATTGCTTATAGGAAATTCCATTAAATCTGCTTTACTCCTTCCTTGTCTCCACTTCTTCAGGCTCATGTCTGTATTGGGTGCTTCATGTAGCTAATTTATTAATGCTTTCATACTTTTTTCCAATGTGGTTTCTGGCTTTGATACAAACTGCAGTCTATTTTGTTGATTAGATTCTTAAAAAAAAAATCATAAAAAAAAAATTAGAAGCTAGTTATTTGGATCTCAAATGGCATTGTTTATGAAGAGCTGTTGCTGTGAAGAGTGTATAGAAACATATGGTAAATACTATATGTAAGTGTAAAAGCATCTATGCACATACAAAAATCTATGTATTCTATTTTTGTTAATAGAAAGATTTCAATCTTCTGAGGAATTCAGATTACAGATTTCATGTAATTGTGCGTAGGTAATGTCCTGGTTTGAGGTAAAACAAACCAATTTTCTGTTTTATAGTTTTACTTTCTTAGCTAGGCCTCTTCTAACTAGCTAAACTCTGAAATTAACAGCACATTGTTCAGAGCTGTTCCGTCTCACAGTGAACCAGGACAGGTATTATATTTGTTGTGGCTTACGTTGGTATTTAAAAAGATTTCATTAACAGAGAAGATAACTAGATTTTTTTTTCTGTTGTTGCTTTCCCCACCAAATCAAACACAAAACACCAGTTAAATTAATGTGTCAAAACATTTTAATTGTGGCATAATCATACTAGCTGTGAAGCAATCTGCAGGAGCTTTTAGCGTACCATTACTTACCGTGGAGAATCTAATTGTACAGTTAAACACTATTTTAATTTAAACAATATATATTAAGTATCAAATTAAACAGCAATAAACATAGTTATATTCTGAATGAAAACAGGTGCTAAATCTTAAGTTTAGCTTAGTGTTCTATGGTTGGATGTAATCACTTTGGGAGTGTGGCAAAGTACATGCTGATCACATTCTGGAGATTGACTCTTTTTTCATATTGGTTTCTCACAGATTATTTAATCAGTTTAAGTCACTGTTGCCAGTAGTAGTTACCTGAATTTATGCACTGCGGTTACTGAGTTCTGACAGGAGGCATGAAACAGAAATTAGCTGGTTTAGATGGTCACGTATAAGTGCTTGCTTAGGTTTGACCTCTTTAATTCAGAGCAAGACAAATTATATATCGTAGCTAGCTTTTCTGAAAAAGGGCTGTTTTTTCACCAAGTCAAAAAGTTTAAAGACTAAAAACCAGAGAACTGGTTAATCTAAATGTCTCTCCAATCTACAGAAAAAAATCTGCAATAGATTGTATTTTACGTTCCCTCCTATGTATGTACCTGTTTCATCAGATCTACCTGTATTGTGTACAGTATTACTACTGTATTTTATACATAAAAGAGAGCAAAAAGAAGAAGCTCATGTAACAAAATTAAGGACTTTTATTAACTGGCTTCATTATGAGTCTGAATATTAGTGGTATTTAGGTGTTCAACTTGAAATCATCAAATGCATCTGCATATCTATGCTTTTATTATACTTTGCTGTACATTTAAATCTACCCACAAAATTCATAGATTTGGCAAGTTCTGCCACTTATATAATGTATTTGCAAGGCATTAGGTATTTATACAATGATCAGAAAAAAGAAAAAAAAAAAGGTGTGTAGGAAGGCAACCTACAAAAAGAGTTGACTATATAATAGAAGTATTATATATTATAGCTGTAGAGCGATAAGAGTGTTACTAGGGGATGTTAAGTTAACATTGAAATTCTGAGGAAAATATCTATTATCTGAGATTTAAATTAGCTGTCCACAGATCAAAAAGAATCCTTCTTCTTGGAGACTTTAGTGAATCTTTATTAATGAAGATTACCATAGGTTTTAGAAAGAAATCTGCAAATAGGTGTTTTCAGTGTCTGCTAAAGGATGTTTCTCAATTTAGCTGCTAATGATTTTGATCAAGTAGCCGCTTGTCCAAAGAACATTATTCCCATCAAATGAAGACAATTTTTCCCTGGAAACTGTAAATATTTTTAAATTCAGAACATAAACAAATGGCTGCTGCTCAATTTGATAGTTATTATGTACTTAGAACAAAATGCAAAAATATGTTACTCAGAAATGTTATACATATATATATATGTGAGATTATTTTTCATAAAATTAAATAAACTAGATTGAGTAGTAATATACAAATATTATTACAGAAAAATACAGAGCTGGCAAAAATAGGAGATTATAACTAAAAAAATAAATTTGAGCTTTCAATTATCCATGTTTATACTCAATCTGTGAGTACTCATGTATATTAACACTTAGGGCTTGAAATCAGAAAACTTCATAAATAGGTTATGGTTTGCAGATGACTATTTCTTTCCCCTGCTCTAATACACTGTGTTTATGTCTCAATATTATGATTTAAGTGTAATCTTAGACACTGCATTTGGATTTATTGCCATGATGCTAGAGCTTTTTAATTTTATGACATTTTAGCCAAAGAAAAGCTCTTTTATTTCATGCAATATGCGGGGCAAGCAATCAGTGTGATACCTTATTTTTCTAAAAGTCAGAAATTTCATGCCAGTTTATATGCTACTGACTTTCTTACCCTTTTTAAACATCAAATCTGTTTCTGTATATGAACAACAGTTCAAGCTGGTGAGAACAAATTATACACAGTTCAATGGTACCACTTCACTGAGAATTTCTGCCCTGGTCTTTTTTTTGGCTAAAATAAGTTAAAAACCATCTTGTATTCACCAAATGAGTAAAGATCAATTTGGAAAAAGTATAACAATTAGACTTATTAACTTCAGCTGTTAATATTCAATTTTCCAGCAGAATTATATGATGATCAAAGCTTGTCAATAGTATTGTTTTTCTTTTACTTTGCAGCTTTAAAGATTAATAGAAACAGTGAGCCTGTCATCCATGAAAGATGAACACAGAAGTATTTTATATACAAGATGTAGGCTCAACTGAGCAAATGTTAACATTTTCATTGGGATTTTTTAGCTAATATTTGCAAGCCAAATTTTTCAAGCCTTCTAGTAAGTTGTAATCTTTCTAGATTTTTGTTGACTGAGCTCTAGCATGATAAAGACACAAACCTGAGAGCAATAGAATGTTCAGTTACCCCAGCCTCTCAGGGTGCCCTTCCTAATTATGGCCAGTAATTAGACTAAAACTGTATGTAACTAGTGCAGGTTAAAAAAGTTTTTGAATGAGTTTTTTAAGCTTATAAAATGTAGTATTTAGTATTTAATATTTATTTATAGTCTTCACGCCTCTGCTGTCACTACAGCAAAATTAAAATAATGTTCCAATAACTTGTGACAGTTGATTGTATACTGTTGGACATAATTAAGAAACAGACATTTTCTGAATTAAGAGAATAGATTTATTCTTTATATCATTAATTTTGTAGGGCAAGGACTACAGTACTATTGATAACAACATATTTATACAGTCTGGATGTATAATTCTTCAAATATGCTGCTGAAGATGAGTTGTATTTTATGGCTGCATATCAAAATATAACATAGATTGCACTATTCTTGAACTTTGTGTAATTAATGTGAACATCTGTATATTGAAATGTACAAATTAGCAGTTTTTCCACTTGAGATCTGCAAATCTGAAGTTTATTTGTAAATGCAAATTCTGCCTTACTTGAGCAGAATGATCATGCTCTGAGAATACAGAATACTTTCTGGTTTGAAGCTTTGTCCAGTTTGAGTAATCCTGACAGGATTGTGTTTTGGACTGTTTTTAAATTTCTTGTAGTTTTTAAGATACATTAATCTTATTTATTTACTGTCTTTTCAGGTTAGAGATGACAATAAAAGACAACACCCATGCTTAGTGGAGTTCTCAAAATTGCCGGAGCAGGAAAGAAATTATAACTTGCAAATGTCACTTGAAACACTGAAGTAAGTTGCTAGAATTTTTGAAGCTTATAGTGAGAGTTTCCTAGGGAGTTGCAGTTTCTGATATTACAATTTGACACGTGAATTACAGTTTCACATGTAGGTGAGAGTAATAAAATGAAAATGGGGGGAAATACATTAATGGATGATGTATTTGGCATTGAAAATGTCTTTGGTAGTCTTTTTTAATGTTTATGGAATTTTAGAATTATTGTGGTAATGCTGATTATGAAATGGCAACTCAGGCAGTTTTCATCTTGTTTGGAGGAAAGAAATCAATTCAAGCTTTTAACAAAACTTTTTGCTTCTTATTTGGTTTTATTGAATTAATTTAAATTATTACTTTACTGATATTTAACAGTTTATTGATAAAGCAGACTTTGACAATCAGTAGATATTTTTGGGACATGACTAACGATGAACTTTCATTTAGGACTTCTTGCTGTTATTTCTCTGTCATTTGTGCATGTAGCCACAAAACAGTAGTAGGCATTCTCTCCTTTTGCGGATAAATGGTTAGATGTGTGAATGTCATGGAAGTTCTCCAGTTGGAATGCTAGAAAATTTCAGTGGTATATTAATGGGTTTGTTCAAGTAAACTAGTTATCTGGCTCACAAAAGTACAATTCTGTATCTCAACTTTCTCAATCAAGCAGATTGAGCTCGTCCTTCGCTGCAGATGCATTGCAAATCTATTGGTGTAATTTCTTCCATAAGTAGCATTGCATGTAGCCAACAATAAAATATTTCTCAAACAGATAAATGCCCAGGGGTCTATGTGGTTCTCCAGTCACTACTGTTTACAGTCCATTGAAAGTTTTTTTCCCCCTTGTTACAATGTAATTATTTTTTTGTGTTCAGAATGCTAAAGGAGGATGAGTATCTACATGTAATCGTACTTTTCTGGGAATATGTGTACTGTATCATTAAAAAAATTCCCATATAAACTGATAGTGCAATATAGCATTTACATTCATTGTGACTTTATGTCCTCATAGTAGAAAGCTAGGTAGAACACTCCTGCTAGAATTTCTCATAGTGTCTTTTCTGGTCAGCTTCCCTGCACTATTTACTGATCTACTATTCCCACAGTAAGTAAATTACTTGATGAAAGCATATTTACTACCCAAAGGTATGACCCAGTTTCTCAGTGGATATTTTGGCATTATTCAGAGCTAGAGCACTCGGAGTAAATGCAACTCCATTGGAGGCAAGAAAATAAGTTTGTGTTTTTCTTCAGTGAGATATTAGAATTTCAAGACAACCTTTTGAGGCCCCTGTCAACACAACAATATGCTTAAGAATCCAGAATAGCTTCTTCCTTTCCACTTTTCCTACTGTAGGATCTTTTGCTATAATACTCTATATAATATGAGTTAGGCATCATAAAAATCAGACTTTCAGATTTAAATGCACACTCTTAATGTTTCACTTACATTATTTTATTTCACAAACATTATTTGTTTAATAACAAATTTTATTAGTCCTTATATGATTATTGGTTCAGGACCCAATGGATTTCTAAACTTAACCCTGACAAAACAAAAATAATTTGGCTTTATAAACATATAAATTATGGATTACTTTTACTCTAGAAATTTCATTACTTTAGAGAGCCTTTTGTTAAACAGATAGTATTCAGAACCTAAGACATTGAGACTTTCTGTGCATTTCCAAATTCATATGTTTACTGAGATGAGTCTTCATTTAATTCTTGTATTAGTTAATCCTTTATTTCTGAAGTACACAGTTCTAATTTTGCAATATCAATGTTGTATTTATCAAATAGACATCTATTGTTCAGAGACTAGAATAGGAGTGTCCCAGTTGATTTCTGCAAGCTTGAAAAGGTGGAAAAATTATTCTAGATGATCCATCCTGTGATGACTTGAGTTGTAAGCTGCTTTGACTACTTTACTAGATGTTTCTAGTCTACTAGCAGTTAACCTTAGAAGGGGACAAAGGGGATGAGGGAAAGAAAATCTTCCTTTAAATTTTTCTAGTCAGCTGTATGCTGTATTCTTTATAATTTGCATAGAGCAAACTTGAAGTAGTTGCAAGACATCAGGAATAACTCTTACTGTAAGGTTTTTTTTGGTTTGTTGTTTGTTGCCAGTTTTGTTGCCAGCTCTACTACATGAGAGAGGAAAAAAACAGGGAAGATCTGGGTCATATTATCTGACACAACATTTCATTTAAATATATTGGAATCTATGTATATTTTTTGGTGCTTTTATGAGCTATAAAAATAATATGCCATATGAAATGTCAAAACTCAGGAATGAGTTACCTCTGAAAATGTCGTGGGGCTAAAATGTGCTTGCTCATAGTGTTTCTGCGCATTTGTGTATATATATATATATAAATATTAGTTTGATCTTGTGGGTTTTTTTTTTTATGTTTACTGTTTTGTGACTGACTTTCCTGTTTCTACCTATTTACTCAGTTGTGTGTAATTACATGTATCAATGTTAGGCCAAGGATTGCATTCAGCCACTTCTTATTTTCTTGTTTAGCTTTGAAGTACTTTAGTGACTTTTCGGGTTCTACCAGTATAGTATGCTTTTTAATCCTGCTGTGGCTCTCTGATTTGAATTTGCTGTGTCTGGGTGGAGAAAATATTAAAAATGAAAATTCCTGTTTTACATTACAAGAAAATTAGGGTTGCCAAGGATTAGCTTCTCTGTACTGCTTTCTGCTGTTAGATATGTTCTCTTAATGCTGGTGATAGCTGTATAGGAATCAAGTACAATTTATGCCTATTGAAATTTAGCTGCATGGAGTATTCTTCACAGATAGTGTGTTTTGCAGGATGCAGCCACTGCATGTTGATTTCCTTGTATCTCATTTTACCGTCTAATATTAAATCAAGGTTCACAGACCATAACAGTAGGATTTACTTAAGGTAGCTAGCACTAAAAATATGCTATGAGAGCCTCGTTGAAACATATGCTTTATCTGCCAAGAGAAATACTGCTAGAGCAAGATTTGTGCTCTTTTTTTCCCCCAGTCAGTTCACGAAAAATAAATATAGGCAAAGCAAGATTAGAAAATATTGTTTTAACTGGAAACAAGAACATATAAGAACCTGGTTTTTAAGCTTCCTTTTACATTGGGAAAATTTGGAATGGAGTTCAGGGTTCACTTTCTTCTGTGTATTCACTTCCAGTCAAAGATATGGCTGTCATGCTCAGAATTTTAGAAAATTCTGATTTGGCTTAATTAACAAATAATTGATGTGTTACAGATAAAATCCTGGAGATGAATGAGATTTAAGATACTGCTGGATAGTGTGACTGTAAGGACAGGAAAAGGTTTGAAGTAATCAGAAACCAAATTAATACCATTGACCCTGTTGTAAAGTTATGTAGAGCATGTTTTGTTTTTGAAATGAGCTGCACCTCACAGAGTCAGGCCACAATGGGCTGTCTGGGTCAGTGGCTCTGTGGTAGAAGCCCTGCCGTACGTGATGCACAGTGTCTATCTTGAATCCTTTTCGCTGAAGTGGATTAAAGTGCAGCATCCATACTGAGCATTAAGATGGCAATTGTGGCCTAACATTTATCATGTGTTCTGCTGATAGTCCTCTCTTAAGTAGCAATTCTTAACAAAATCCAGACCCAAGTAAAACCTATGAATAACAGCCTCTCTTTGTAAAGAAGACACATTCTAAGGATAACAAGTGATGTTGCCTTTTTTGCTTTCATCAGCTTTGAAGTAGAAAAGATAACATTAAAAGATTATGTTATGTAAAAAGAATATACATGTAGTATAAATAAGTATATAAAGCAGAAATATGTATTTCAAGGGCAGGGAATTTTTCAACTGATGCCTTATATAGGTGAAATAGACTGTATGATAGTTCCATTTTTGAAGTAGTCCACTCATTTACTAAAATTTTAATGAACATCTTGTGAGAATTTCTTAACACTATCAGAAAGCTTATACAGAAAGACTGGTGTTGATCCTTCCATATTATATTGTTGCCATTCACATAGGTCTCATGCTGTACAGTGCCATTTGTATACCCAACAGTAGCTCTGAATATAGAAACATTGGCAGTAATTTATCTCTTGATTTCTGTATCACAGAACCCTTCTGGCATTAGGCTGCCATGTTGGAATTGCTGATGAACGTGCTGAAGAAAAAGTGAAAAAAATGAAACTTCCAAAGAAGTAAGTTGAAATTCAGATGCATCTTTTTATTAGGCAGTGTGAGTTAAGTGAACTGTATTTTAACAATTTAGTATTTATATTGTTAGTTTTAAAGGTACTTGGGTATGCATGATGCTTATGAATTCTTTGAGATTTGCACATATCTTCATCCACATCTTTTTTTTTTCTAATTTTTTTAAAAGATGTTTATGATCCGTTATGTAGACAAAGTTTAGGTTGTCCATGATTTGTTGAAATGTCTGGCATTCATTGTTACGTAATTCTATTATATCTGGAGTGTCCTGCAGAAACTTGATAAATACACTGACATGTTTGCTGTCAAATTATTTTGCGGTGCTGCACGTACTTAAAGGCAACCCCTTTGAAATTCTAGAATGGTCACCTAGTGACTTGAAGTGGAGAGAACTGCTGTAGCTGTCAGACTTTGTTCTGAGTGATTGAATGGCAACAGCACTGGTAGGACTGGGCTCAGGCTGGTATGGTATCGTGGCTTCCATGACAAGCCAAGGTGCTCTGTCTTACTGCTTAGCACCACTGTGCCCACCTGCTTTGGGAACAGGGAATCTGGGAGCTTTAACACAGTTAAAGTAATGGAACTGTAGTTGGCGATAAGCGTATGACGGCCCTGTGGCCCAACATACATTTGAGCCCACTGTTTCTAAGTTTGTGTAGATCGGTATAAAATTCACTGGGATAAAGGAAGATTATAATATGTATAAAACCAGAAGGATAAAGGTCACATTTTCAGTATGAGAGAACTTTTAAATGTTGTTATTTGTGAATTTAAATTAGTAATTAGATTTCCTTGGTTATGACTAAGAGCAATGGTAAATGCTAGTACATCCATACAATGGATAGAAGAAATGAGTGAAAAGGAAAAAAAATAATTCTGGCAACATTCTCAATACCATCAGATGTTTATTGGGCAAAAATGGAGCAAATACTTTGTGATCTAGATACAGTTGTGTGGCCAGATCATGTTTTTTGTGGGATGCATTCCTGGAGAGAAGGGTTACTCTTGGACAGTTAGATTAGATTTAACCGTAACAAAAAGTTACAATAGGCAGTGTATGAAAAGCTACATTTTTGATGGGAGAAAAGATGTCACTTCCTGTGTTTGCTAGTTATTTCTGTTCCTGTAAATGATACAAAAGTGTTATCCCAACACTTTTTGAATTTTCCTGTGATAATTTATGAAGTTCTTGTATCTGCCTGATACAAAACCTTTACGCTATTATGAAAAACAAAAGCAACAGACACCATGTAAGTGTAATTGGTCTATCTGCTTTGCTTTCTAAGAAATTTTTCAAACTTGGTGTATTTTTGTCTATCTTCTTTTTTTTTTTTTTTCTTGTCTATCTTCCTTAGCTTTTTTTTTTTTCTTTTTCTGCTATCCTGTTGTAGCAAATGAAGATTGTAAACTATTGAGAAAATGTTTGTTTATGTTAGTCCTACAGAATTTTGGCATCACAGCCACACGGGTTAAAAGTCAATCCATTATATGGTCCATTCATGTTTATCCTTTATGAGTATTCATTTGTGCCCTGAAATAAAGTGTATACATCCTCTGTGACAAAATCATGAACATTTTTTGTGACCCTTGGTTCTTTGACTTGCTCTTAAATCGAAATAGCTGTGGCCATTGTGGCTTTTAAATTTACAATGTAACAGCTGCGCAGGGGAGTGTGGCAGGAAAGAATGTGTTAATTGCCAGCCTGACGAATGTGTTAATTCTGTATGATTCACTATTTCCATTACTAGCTGGGTTTACTCATTGCACTGAAGCAACTTCACAGCTACCTGAGGAGAGGTAACCATGAGGGCAGTTAGCAAGTGTGTGGGAGATGGCAGCACGATTGCCAGCTCCTTTCTTTGGTCTGTCACAGGAATTTGCTGATTGGTAACTGCATGAAGAGTTGATATTGGACTGATGTTCTTGAATTGTTATTTTCAGACTGAAACTTTTTTTTTTAATGTGATAATTTCAAAGGATGGTCCAACCTCATATTTATAGATGATAATTCCCCTTAAATACTTACTTGTTTTCAATTATTGTTTTCAACCAGTGATTTGTTTAAATGGGTTTTAGAATAGTTATCATAGAAGAGAATTAATATAAAATTCTGAAGTATTTTGATATTTTAGAATATGAATGGGGATAAATACTGTTTCTTTTTTTGGATTTCTCACTGTCAGTCTGAATAAAAAAAATACAAGAAAATGACAAAGTTGTTTAGAAAATAATTAGACAATTGTTTAAACAAGCCATTTTTTAAACACTCCAGAGCGTATAATTTCAGTGAGATAATGTTGTTGTTTATTTTCCACAGACCCCTTTTCTTATGACCAAAATAGCACTCTGTTTTGTAAATGTGCTGGAGGGGAAATACTCAGGGATATTCAGGACACATCTCCTAACTTCAGTCTGGTCTCCCCTGAGGCTCCCCAGGTCTTTCTGCAGGGCTGTTTTCACATTTTCACACCTTTTTCCTTGCTTCTCTGCCTGTGCAGCTTTTTGCCCTTTCTTTAAAATGTTTTTCCAGAGGCAACACTACCAGTGGCTGTGGGGTTGGGCTGTGCCCTGTAGCGGGTCAGTCAGAACCATCTGGAAGCCTCTGTGCCTGGCTTAGGGCAGCTCTGGCTGCTTCTCACAGGGGCCGTCCTGCAGTCCTCCCTGACGGCACCTGAGCACGGACACCCCGTGCAGTTCCGCAGTTCCTTTGCTCTTCCTGCTCCCCTTCCCCTGCACATTCCTTCATTGACTGAGGTAAGGGAGGCAACATCCACCACCTTGATGGTGGTGCAAAATGTTGAAGGTTTTCGTTGTAAATTTACTAAGTACTGATGTGCTGCATCCATCACCATACACATTTCATCCTTTATTGAAGGTTTGGTCATAAGTAAAGTGTGAGATGACTATAATTAATTTGATGGGAATGACTTCATAAAAGTAAACACCACTTCATTCTTAGGTGTGCCAAAATTAGTAAGGAAGATGTTTTTGTGTTCTGAAGTCATTCTTAAATTTTAAACTCATGATTTAAATGGCCTCTGCCATTTACATTAAATTTACTCATGATTTGAAGGATAGTTAAGATAGAAATATTATAAAGACAAACTTTTATTAAACAGACTTCATATGTGATCCTGGGTAGGCCGTTTGATCTACTCTCTCTCACATCCCTATATGTAATAGAAAGAATATATTTTCAGAATATATTTCTAAGAGATAACTGTAATAGTATTAATATAAGTATTTAAATAAGTAACATGTTAATCTACTATTTCAAATATGTGGAAGTACTAAAATACTTTGAAAACATTTTTAGTTTGGAACATTTTGGGTAGCTTTTGTTACCAGCTATTCTATCCCATCAAGATGCAATTAGCTTGAAGCAAAATCAAACGTCAGTGCATTATTATCCTTACGTTCCAAGTCAGATTTTTTATATACATTCATCACATAAGTGTAAGTTCTTTTCTTTGTGATTCTATTGATTTTTTCTTACTGAAAAGTAACTGCAAGTTCTGTGTTTTTTGACAGCTACCAGCTGTTGAGCGGATATAAGCCTGCTCCCATGGATCTGAGTTTTATCAAACTGACCCCCTCTCAAGAAGCTATGGTGGATAAACTAGCAGAGAATGCTCACAATGTGTGGGCAAGGGACCGTATAAGACAAGGCTGGACATACGGTATCCAGCAGGTAAGTGCTAACTTCAGTCACTTGAAAAGGCATCTGTCTTTTGAGATATTTCACAGTTAAATGGGAATAATGGGGATACAGAAGCAGGAAGAAGCAGCTAATGAATGCGAGTCTGCCAGTCAAAGAAAGCAAAACTACATAATTAAAGCAATCCTGCTAAATTGTCTAGCAGTATGAGACTCTTCTTTTACAAGCAGTATTAAAAAATTGATGGTGTATTCTTCTCTGCTATCTAGATCTCAGGGTGAGAAAATTACATGCAGGAAGCTAATATGCGCTGGTATTTTAGGAAATGTAAACATTGACTTTCAGTAGGGGAATCGTTTAAATGTTTGCAGTTCTGGGAATTGAATAATTTTATTTATCCAGGAAAATCAGAATGTAAACTTCTAGTAATTGCTCTGCTAATACGTTGTATTTCTGGCAGAGGCCATGTTTAACTGAGAATAGTTATGTCAGTCTCCAAGTACCAGCCCTACTTTAGTGGTTTTGTTTCAATGAATGGTAATGCTATGTGGTAGGTATCGCAAGGTGTTATAAGGCAGGAGAATGAAAATTAAGCTTGCTGGATATTTAACAACAAAACTCAGGATGTTTTCTTTAAAAGAAGAATCAGTTGGTTGTACAATGATTCTAATTTATTATTTTTCAAGACAGCTGCTACATAGGAGTCATAGTTTCTATTCTTTTTGTGATTATTTGTATATTTTATATAGAAAAGGTGTCTCTGTTAAGAAATATCTGGTAGCATATCACAGTGAAATTTTAGGAAAATTCATGCCTTGGGGAAAAAAAAAAGACTTTTCATGTTTTATTTGCACTGAGCATAAACAATCATTATTTTTGCAAAAATGAGAAACAGCTGTTTTGTAGGTATGTACTCTTTCCTGCCTACAAACAGTGGTTTTGCTTTTGACAAAAATTCAAGTTACACATTTCAGTTTAACACATTTCAAATTTTGTTTTCTACAAGGCCAAAACTCATTCTATTTTCAAAGCTTTTGTATAAAAAATTAACAAAATTTGGTTTTATATACATGAAGTTAGGCACTTGAATTCACCTCATCACATACTGACAAAGTACTTTTGAGTGACAAAATACATGCTGCATAGGCCTTTTAGCATTGTCCGTTATAGTATCTTACTATAAAGTTCTCAGTTTGGTACTTTGTAAACTATTTAGGAAATCTGTGTTTTGTATTTGGGTCTAGACAGACAATTAGCTGATTCTTATGTTTGCAGACTGGAATGTGTGTAATATCCCCTATTAGCTAGACACTGAATATAATTCAGTGTTGGTGCTACTCCCCTGCCTACAACAGGATTTAATTTTCCCCTAATACTGTGTCTTTGAACAAGGGAAAGTGGCCCTTTAAAGTACTGGTAACATTTCTGATAGAATATTAATCATGAGAAGTGTTGGAAGTGATGATTCTGTATTGTCAGGTAGGGGGAATGGATTAATTAATTTTGAATCCACTGTTTCAATCCTTTGTTTATGGAGGCAGTGCACAATTCATTTCGAGAATGAGAAGCTGTGTGTCTCCAGATGCTCAAAAGAAATATTTCTGATTTATTAAAGAATGTACTCAATTTATACGATGCCTCCCATATATTTTATTCTCCAGAAGCCAAAACTTTTCAATACAGAGCTGTGCCAATCAGGAGATGTGAAATGAATGAAAGTTGGGATATAGTTACAGCTTTAATAGAGTCCTTACATATTCCAAAATTAATTTTAGTTTTGCAACAAAATTTATTGGCTGAGATGTTTCTGGAATTGAATTCTTCTCTATGCTTACTGTGTTTCTAACAGGCATTGGAAAATTTAACCCCACAACTTATATGTAGTAAATAAAGTTCCTTTGGTCTTGAAGACCTCGTAACCTACCCAGTGTATCTGTATATTTTTTAGAAAAACAACAAAAAACTTCATCATAATTTCTGGAGTGAATTTGCAGTTAAATTGTTGCAGTTACTTTCTGCATTAGTTAGGTATCAAGTCAGAATGGCAGTTAAATGATAGCATCAATGACTTGTTCACTGTTACTATGTTGGAAATGTTAAGCAAAACATGTAGCGGGAGTGGATGGCAATAAAATAATTTCTTCTTTACATTTACACAATATGTTTATATACTTCCTTCATATATGTTTGGATGTCCCTGTCTATACAGAAGTTTCTACTCTTGAAGAGGCTTGATGTGATAGTAATCAATCATCAGTTCTATTACGGTTCCTGAAAATTGTTGAAGTTGCCGTAGGGAACAAATTTGGTTTAAAAACAAAATTAATCAAAAATTATCAAAAATATAATAAAAACAACTTGTAAGAGATGCAACCTAAAATTAAACACTGCAACTTAATGTCAGAAGAATCCTGAAGTCTATCTTAGGTTCTCAGTGCTATGCCCAGGGAAAGAGACAGACCTAACTGTTGTATCTAAAACACTGTGGCCCTGTTTTTTGAGGCTCACTCAGGGATAGCAGAGGGAAAGAGGAGGACTAACCACCGAACAGCTCTCTGTATTTTTTCTACTGACCCTTAAAATACTGTCCTGAGGGTCACCCTTGGAACTCAGGCCTCCCCTAGCCTCCATTTCCCATAAACATCCTACTTGCTTGATGACAAAGCACAACATACCAATTAAATCTACGGTCACTTTTACAACTTATTAGTCTGGTGTGAGAAAATTTATGGAAGATTGAGGTATATTTTTTTAATTCCTTAGTCTTGTAATTACTGAACTACATTACCTGTTTTCTTACACAAGTATTTTAGAAGTTGACCTCTATATTTAAATCAATTTTGATGACAAAGGACAAGTCGTTTCATAAACATGTTATCACTATCATTCAGACCTGTTAATTTTTAAAACAAACTAGTTAGGGTGTCAGAGATGTTTAAGCAGTGTGAATCAAGCTCTGATTTTGATGACCAGGTTGTGCTCTGAAAGAGACTTAGAGAAACGCTCCTACTCCAAATCTTGACTGGGCTGAAGTATATGATCAGTATTGAACTGTTTTTCCCTACCAAGAGGAAGGCAATTAGGGGCATGCAAAGAAGAACCTGTAAATTTAAAAGTAAAAAACTGAAGTGGCTAAGGAGTTGATCACATTCAGGATTGGAAAGCCACTTAATTGGGAATTTGCAGTCTTGGGTGCTTCTGCTTTAAAAATCAAAATATTTTGTTGGGTCTGGTTCAAATTGACTGAAGATGTTTGTGTGCCAAGTGGGGCACGGCTGTTAAGAATATAACACAGCAGTATAGGGAACAGTGTCATAGTTATGCTTTCAACAGGGGATGGTTGCTAAAGATCATTAAAAGCTCAGGAATATTCATGACCTTCAGGAAAGAAAGCAAGAAGATTATCAGTATGCTTTACTCCCTTATTCTTGGCAGATAAATTACAGTAGTCTCATGTATGGTTGAGCAGATTAATGATGAAAACTTCCACACCAGTAGTATGTCCTATAGAAGCTGCTATGCTTGTGGTGTTGATGTTGATTTCCTCTTAATTCGATTACTTTTCTCTTTTCAAATAATAAAATTTATTTTCTTCTGGAGAGAAGACAGTCAAAGAGCAGAATAGAAAGGTGCTTCTTTCTGGGTGTAGTACAAAGATGCTCCTTGTTTAGCTGATGTACACATTGCATGGCAAGCTTCTATCTGTTGTCCACACTGCTATGTGCTTCTGCTTGATTCCAACAATGAGTTTGTTTCACGAGCTGCATCTTGTCATCCCATCATATTACTGTGACATGTTACAGTTCTGTAATAAAATGACGTGATGTTACGCTGTTATACTATAAAGAGATCTTTCAGAGCTATGAAATAGTTTCCTAAGGGAAAGGAACTTGAGAGTTCTGAAAGCAGGTGAACTAATCACCATGTAATATGTTATAAACAGCAATCATGCTGTGGCTGTAGGGTGGATTAGATGATCTCCTAGGTTGGTTCCATCATGAGTACTGCCACATTTTGGGATTATAGAATATGAAAAGTTAAAGGGATACTGTCAAGTAGTTTATGTATATAATCTGGTAGGAAAAATGTCTTCCAAGTTCCAGATATTTTTATTCTTCTAAATCCACTGCTGCTTCTCAGGATTTTTTTCTTATCAAGGGATAGCTGCTCTTCGTGCGTGACTATACACAGTATTTTTGTTCTGCTGCTGCAGAGCCAACCAGCCAGCCAGCAGAGGGAGCACAAGTTAACTAATATATCCTGTTCCCAGAACTGTGCTGACAGCTGTGATGACGCTGATCACAAACAAGTAAGTATTTTTTAGTAGACAAACTTGCAGTAGCTTATTGCTCCATGAAAGGAGCAGAAGGAACAAAACAGGTAGGAAAAACACAAATTTCTTCTTAAAAGAACGTATTTAAGAGTAGGGTTAAGTGGAAAAACAAGCACAAAATCAGTATAAAAATACTTGACAGTGTCCCTTTATGGGAGAACATGATTGTCTGCAGGTTGGTCATCTCCGAACTTAAGAAATGGTAAATGATCAATGGCAGGCAATGGAGATAGGCAAAGGAGCAAAATAGTCTTGGTGTAAGACAAATAATCACATTTGTGGTATGAGAAGAGGCTTTTTTTTTTTTTTTTTTTTTTTTTTTTTTTTTTTAAAGGTGTGAGGATTGTGACAGATAATAATTACCCAAAATACTTGAAATATAAAGGAATACATTTGTGACTAAATACTTACAATCAAATGGAAGATATTCAGAATTCACATCATTTGTCCATGAACTTACAACACTGATTGACATTCATAAGACTGTGATGTCATGTATACAGGAGAATCCCAACTTTTATGTATATAAGGAAAAGAAAGAAAGGGAGATAAAAAAGGCAAGCTTAGAGATCAGAAAGAAAATGAAAATAATTTCAATTACATTAGCCACTCCCTTCCCTTTCCTGAATATACATCTTTTACGTCTCTCTGCAGAGGGTCAGATCTGAAGAATCTGACTTTCAAATTTCGCTTATATGCATTGTCACCCTTAGTCAAAGGCCCTCTTGCTTTTTCTTCATTTTGGATTGTGTTTTGTGGCTGAAGAACCTGACAGTCAGAAACCTCATTTATGTCAGAAAAAAATAACATTACAAGCCCCCAGCTTTAACAATTGGCAATGAAAATCAGCAACATAAAACATTCTTCCCACTGTGTGAAGACCATCTTAAAAAGATGTTCTGCACTTCCTGTCCTAGGAGAATTAGTTAGGATTGTAAAGCATTTATCAAGTCTGATTCCTTTTTAGTCCAAAATGCAAGACAGTTTTGGTCTGAGTTAAAGTCAGGATCTTTTTTTTTTTTTTTTTTAGATTTTTGTAGAAAGCATATGAAATCACTATTTGATTGGGAGCTGCTCTTCTTAGATTGCCTAGTGCTGCAATGCAAGAGAGGCACTGTTCTGGAAATTCAAACCAAGGAAATAGGGATGTATGGGAAAAAACACTAGTTGAAAGCTTGTCACTTATTTTTTCATTAAATATGCACTAAAAAGCATCTTATCCTTGTAAAAACAACTCATGTCACCTTACTTTCACATTTGACATTATATATACTGACACATTAATTCCATTTATAGCCAGGGTACATTCTACTAGGCATTCCATATAGGTACAGTCCTCAGTGAAAGTGGTAGAAGCTGTGCATGTATTTCTAAGGATACATGTGCTTCTAAGGACAGAACTCAGCTGCTAGAATGCCAGGTTAGGAACACAACTTCTGCTTTGGGTGGATAAATTTAGGATTATTTGTTAACGTGTCTGAGAATATGGCTTCAAGAGAACTTGGTTCTGCTTTCCATTTCTGGAATCTTGAAATGAGTTATTTGAGAAATCTTTGTGGAAGTGCAGGGTCCACAGACGCAGCAGCAAGCAGAATCAATTCATAGCTGTGGAATGAGTGTTTTCTGGTGGTGCAAATGAAGCTAGGAAAATAACAGCACGCCTGTCTCACTGAGTATGTGCTGAAATAAGTTTGATTTGTGCTTGTCATTTAACAGCCTTGGTTATGAGAACAAAATCATTTCAGTACCACACAGAATATGTATCTGTACAGCTCTAACACTTTAAATCACACAATTTATGATCCTGTTAAATTATTATAGTGGGTTTTTTTTCTACATTCTTCCTCGTCTGTTTTCATTTTTCAGTTTTTTCATGTCTTTCTTTTTGGTAGGCACTTATTTATGTATTTTTCCAGTGTCTTTCTGTTCCTTTTAGTCTAGTGAACTAGTGTTCCTGAACTTCTCAGAGACTTGAGAAGGCCCAGCAGAGCATATGTGTTTGCAGTATCCCATTTATAGTTCTGAAAACTTCATTATTCTTTATTATTTCAGATGTCTTTTAGAGGTTTATATAATGCTTTGTTTTTTTGTTACTGAATTACTTCTGAAGAGTATAACTTCATTACACACTGTTATCTCTTAATAGATTCTTATTTTAAAGCTGCTTATAGAATTTGACTATGGTTTTATATGCTGCTGTAGACAGTATGTAGACAGCACTCCTCATGTTTTGTGCTTACACTTACGTTACATCTGTCTACACAAGATGCAAGACCCGTTGCTAGAGCAAGTGTTAGATAAGTTACCTACATGTCATGTACTCACTGAAGTAATGAATGCAGTTCTTGGCTCCCAGTGTGTTTCCTCTGTGAATTATTTTGCAGCAGTTCTTAGTACCTGTAATGAAAGTTTTAAAAAGCTTGTTGATGTTTGTTGGGGTGTTTGTCTGTACAGGTATTTTTTCTGTAGTTCTTTTAATTTTAAGAGCTGTATTTAGTTAGTGCTATTGTTGACCATTTATTACCTATTTCAAATCCATTTATAACCTACAAATAATCATGTATGTAAGTACTTCTGTGTCTATCGTTTGCTGTATATAGCAAAATCTGCTATGTACACCAGATAAAGTAATACTGACTATTCATGGTCAGTGTTACGTCACTTGGGTTTAACATTATTTATTATGAATTTTCCTTCTGTTTATAATCTGCAAGGCATTACAACTTTTTATTGTTGCAATTCTTTTCTTTTACTGAAACAGCTCCAAATTGAATTCTAAATGACTAATGCAATGTTTGTGTTATGTCAAATGAAGACAAAGTTGTGTAATAAAGTACATAGGCTGTTTTTTTCCCCCTATGACATGAAGAATTACATAAACTTCATCTCTGTTACTCAGCTCAAGCCATTTGAAACAATCTTGTCAACAAGCTAAAGTTCGGTGGTTTTTTTGTCTTCTGGATAAGATGTGTTTGTACTTTTATTTTGAAAGACTGTTAACAAGTAATTGCCAGACAAAGTCTATACAAAACACAGTCTTCTGGTGAAGCATTAGACTGTCAAACCTGGAAAATTTTGGAAAAAAAAAACCTCCCATATGCTAAGTTTTTCTTCTTTTCACAGTCTACAATACAAAACAATAAGTTTTCTGTGATGAATAGGAAGAATTAAGTCCATGTATGAATTACAGATGTACTCAATAAAAATTATTACTGCTAGATAATCAGTTTTCTTGTTGACTTGATTGTGACTGTGCAAAGCTCAATCACAGTGTAGGATCATTCTCTTGATTAGCTACACTTAAACCACAGAGTTGCAGAAGATTGTTAGTACAAAAACTTATGATGACTATAACAATCACTGTTCTTAATTCAGGAATAAGTAAAACATTCAAAATTTAGGTAGATGTATCATAGGGGGAAAAGAAAAGAACAAAATTATTAGGAGAAAAATCCCTGCTTATATTCATATTTAAAGAATAATGGGTGAAAAAGATCATAATATTAAATGAAATTAGACCCAAGGGAAAAAAGTCTGTAAAATGGAGTTTGTTTAATACTTGTGATTTCTTTTTCCTCTCTCTGATTTTGTGCTTAGGCATTTTTAAAAGAACTTATACTATATTTCATTATCATACATTGTTATCAGCTGCTTGCCAGTATGTTAATGTGTGTTAATGGTTGCTATGGCAATTACCAGGGCATTAGTATAATTGTATATAATGAATAAGAAGTTGCGTAACTGATATTCCAAACTTCTCTTTTGTATTTTTAAAGACAGTATTTCATAATATGTTTTGGACATTCAGTGTTTCAGAGGAAATAATTTCTATTTTTATGTTCTTTCCAAGAGAAGTAATTCAACTTACGGTGTTTCATCTCTGATGTTAATGTGACTATTCTTATAACAAATAATAATTGCTTATAACATTTACTTTGACATTTTTTTTGTCTGTTCTGGTATGGAAGCAGTTCTTTTCCACATCTGCCGAATTAAATACTGGGAAAAGGGGCATGTCAGCTTCAGTGTTTGGAATAAATATAGGAAGAAGTTCAAATGGTCTTTGTATTGGCCCTATCCCTGTGCTTCCCACTGAATATAACTAGAGTTTATATAGTGCAGAAATATGTGTCCCCAGCAATGCATTTTCTCTATCTTTCTGTTAGCCTTTTTAGCATATCTGTGACACTTGACCTGTAAGGTTTCTTGGAGATAGATGGAAAGATTCTTGGATAGAATCGGGTCTGATAGGACCAGATTTCATCAAGCACTGCTTAATAACTGCACTGTAATGTTTACTTACCACGATAAGGCAAAAGGCAGGTAGTCTTGTATCTAAGTATTTAAAGGACAACTAAAGATACCTGCAAAGCATTTCTTTTCTGCCTGCAAAGGTAGAATGAAAACCACGTAGATGGTTAAAAGTAGAACTGTAATGCTCTAAAAGGAGTAAGTAGGCATTCTCACTATATGCATTGTTTTCTAAACTAATAGGCAGTATTTTTGCACTTGCATAGTAAGTCTGACCAATCATAAAAGCTTATCAATGTCTTTTTTATTTGTACCCAACACAACAAACAGTAAGAATGTCGTGGTTTCAGCCAAATTTACCAAAACCTGATTGACAGATATCCTCCCCTCCCCCCTTTGGGTAAAAGAGAGGAGAGGAAGAAATTAAAGAGATTCAAGAGTTTAGAAAAAAACTAATCTACTTTAATGAAAATATAAATAATAAATAAAAAGGAAATTTAGGAAAAAAGGGAAAAAGGAAGCATACAGTATATACAAAATCTTATCGAGCTCCCAGGATGACGACCACGTCACCAGCACACTTCAGGAAAAGTCTCAAACTGGACTTGGTGATCAACAGGAGCTGGATTCCAGATCTGGAGTCAGGAACGCTCAGATTGGGATCAAAGGCAGACGAACAGGCAGGGTCCTCCTTGGATGTCGGCCATCAAAGAAGGAGAGTTGACCTTTTGATCCCTCAGCTTTTATACGGGGCATGATGCGGATGGGATGGAATACCCCTGTTGGTCAGTTTTGGGTCACCTGTCCTGTCCATCCCTCCTTTCAGGTGGGACCCCTTTACGCTTTTCCATTTCCAACCCTCCAACAGGGCAAATGATAAAAATTACCTGACCTTGGTTGTTCTAGCAATAAGTCTAAGCAAGGGCCTCTCTGCATACCATCCCTTGGGATAATCAGGTCTTATCACTGTAAGACGAAACAGTTCTGATCAATGTTCTGTTAATTTCAGAGTTGAGTTAATTAGAAGAGGCCTAGCTAAGAAAGTAAAACTGTAAAACAGAAAATTGGTTTGTTTTACCTCAAACCAGTACAAAGTATTATTTCTTTTTAATACGCCCAGTCTAATTAATTTTTTTTTAATAAGGCACTAGGAACATGGAGAGTTCTTTGTACAGTTTCTCTCACTACTAACAAATGCTGACAGAACATAAGAATAAAATGTAGACAAGAAAGCAATTCACTAGAAATTATGTGACTAGAAAGTCACTAAAAATTATGCTAGCCATATAAATAATCCAATTGAAGATTGCTTTCTAATAAAGTAATTTGCACTAGAGGGAAACATAATCAATTTTGCATTAATAAACCTAAAATAAAACAATTTAACTCTAACTATACATTAATTTCAGCTGGAGGAGAGGTTACAGAAAATTACCTATTACAAAAATTCTCCACATTAAGTACATTAATCATATTTTTACAAGACCCTTTACTTTGGAAAAATAGATGTTTTAAGTATTTAACATAGCAAAGCATAGGTTTATTAAGTATTTTATTTATTAATTGTTATTGCATGTATCAATATTTCTTATGAGTAGTGGTTTATTTTGTTCTTTTGTTTATATCTTGTTCATTCTTTGACTTTTTATGTATCTTTTTTAGTGCTATAATTCTATAATTAAAATAAATTAATATTTAATAATTATAATAAAATAAATATAATAAAAAAGTTCCATCTATTTGTGGTACAGTAATGTCTCTGAACTTTAGTTACATGCCAGCTTCTTGTTATGGTGGCTGCTTCACAAACTGCACAAAATATAATCCCTTTGATTTTTCAGTCAAACTCTTTGCATTTATCCTCATTCTTCTTGTTTGTATTTTTGTCCCGTTAAGGAAATTTGATGGAAAATTAAAGCAGGTTTAAGCCACGCGGTTTCATTTGTGTGTGTATAACTTGTTTTTTTAGTAAATTCAGTGTTGTTACTAGTTTCTAGACTACTGCAACTTCTTTAAATCCTTGCTTGGATTTAAATGATTTCAGATAGTATAAATAGTAATTTTTATATGGCTGCTTTAGCACAATTTTGTCTTTAAGACAAAACAGAATTTCTGAAACGGAATTGATTTATTGATTTTTCATACTTGTGCAGGATGTGAAAAATCGACGAAATCCTCGCCTCGTACCTTATGCTCTTTTGGATGATCGGACAAAGAAGTCAAACAAAGACAGTCTTCGGGAAGCAGTCCGCACCCTTCTTGGATATGGTTACAACCTGGAAGCTCCTGATCAAGATCATGGTGATTCATTTTGTTGATTTCTTCTTCTCTCTCTCTCTTACACTCTCTCTTGTCCTACCTCCCTCACCACCCACTCCGCCCCCCAAAATCTTGCCCATCTAAAAAAAAAAATTAGAATATTCTACTCCATTACTAGATTTGTTGGTCCAATAAGACAGTGTGAATAGGTACTGTCTTCAAAGCTAACATGTCTTCTCCATCTTCTATTGTTTAGATTTCCCTTTGATCTTAATTTCTTTATTGTTTCCTTTTCTTGTCCTGTGGCCTTAAATGAAGAATTACAAAATTAAACACTTTTACATCAGTGATACAATTTCTATGTTATGAACTTCCTTTCCCTCTTCATATTTTAGACTTCATAGTTCAGATGAAACAAGAAAAAGCTCAAGTAATTTAAACCAGCAGAGTGAATACTACAATACATAACTGTAAAATACAGAAAATGAGGAGAATGTTTATCATCTTGCTCAAAATATGGTCTCATGACTGGGAAAAAAACGTACGGTTACAGTTTACATATGTGCATAAGTACCTGGATGTTCCCAATCTAAAATTAGATTTTTATTTGCAGACTTTTGAATAAGTACTATATTTGTTATAAGAAAGCAGAATAGCAAAATTGCTAAGAAAAGGATGATATGTGAATGCAGTAGATGTGAATTTTATATTCCTACGATTTTAACTCTAAACAGTAAAGAATTCTACAGTTCATGTGCAATCCTGTCTTTGAACACTTAAAGCTACAAGATGAAATTCAAAGACAAATGCCTGCAAACCAGATTTTTATGAATGTCAAACTGCAAGTCTAAAATTACATGGTCTGTTAGAGTATTTAAGCTTCCTGGACTTTTCCAGGTTTTTGAAGTTAAATAGACTACAAGTAAATTCTTACTCATTTACATTAAGGCCAGATTGAATTTTTTATTGATACTCAAGGCAGTATTTTCCATGTATATAGTTTGAGTTCAGGCTATCCTAAACAGAAAAAAATTTAAAACTATATTAAAATTTTAAAAACAAATTTTAAAGGTACCTCCGTAACTGGAGAATACAAAAATATTAAGAAAGCAAAATGGATAAGGAGATATAATGTACAAATAAATTTTTAAAACAAGTTTTTTTGTCTTGCTGAGATCAAGTTTTCAGATGGAGTGTGAAAGAGATATTCTTGGTCTTGTATGGTCATTTCAGAGCACGAACTACACACATATAAAGGAACTGGTAGCATAATAGATAATACCCCTTCATATTCCAGAAGTTCTTTTAGAGGTATGGTATATGGAGTAATCAAATTGAAATTGAAACTTACATCTTTATAATCTCAGCAAAGTGTGGAAAATTTGAGAACCTTATTGTATCAATATATTGATTAATAAATTATTTTCCCTGCTTTATATTGATAGTATTGTTAATTTTGGGCCTGTTTAGGTGATAAATCTTCAGTAAATGCATTTCTGCAATTCATTTCTGCAGACGATCTAACTCATACCCAAAACATACACAGGGAACCTGCCATTTTGAATTTGTTTTCCAAAACACATACCTGCTCTGATCCTCAGATTTCATGTGGCATTGCTGTTCAATTGCACTTCCAAAGAGGGGAGGCATGACTGATACCATGAGTATTGCTTAATGGGCAAATCTAGTGGGAATGGATTGTTTGGTGGCAAAACACCATGGTCTCACTGTTAAATTTGCCCATGCCTAGTCTGGAGAATTTAAGACTGTAACAAAATCTTGTAATTTCCTCCCCTCCCACTGTGGTAAGGAGATGCTGCATAGAGAGAAGGACCTTTGTTCTGCAACAGTGGATTGGTTGGTATGGGAGACTTTTGCCTCTTTTGAAGGTAAAGGGGCAGTCTAGTGTTGTACGGTGAGAGAGAGCACAAGCTTACTTTCCACAGTTTTGTCCAAATCCCACTGAACAGTATTAAGCTCCCTTCCTCATTTACAGCTTTGAGAACCGTGTGCCTTTGCCTTTTCTTGGGAATGAACAGTTGGAAAATTTTGTTTTTTCCTTATGATGCAAAGATCCTTGAGCTAATTCTGTGCAGGACGTTACTAATGACGTAGAAAGAATGCAGTTGCAAGCCCTTGCATCTGAAAGGTGTCATCAATCCTGTTGCAAAACTTCCAGAGGAAAGGACCTGCAGAACAGTGTCCCACAAAATGTTTTTTCTTGGAGAAAGACTGCAATTGCATTCAGGAAAAGATTTTTATACTCATTTTTGGGTTTTTGATTTTGTAATTTAAAACCTGCATAAAACCTGTCATAGAGATCCCCTTTCATCAGCCAAAATGCATCTTGTTATTAAAGGATTTGGAGCCCTCTAGTGGTGTACTGCATCTCCATTAATTTTATTTTAAACACTGATTTACAAAGCTCTATAGAATCATTTTTATGCTTATTATTACCACTTATGGGTTTTCCACAGGAAATGTATTTTTGGGATTGTTTAGAATCTAGAAAGTGTTAGATCACTTAGAAGCTAAAAAGATGAATTCTCAATTCCCATGATTTATCTCCTGAATGGGTGAGGTACTGAGGGTCTTAAAAACTGTTTTTAAAGGCATTTTATTATACTATCCTCTGTTTTCCATTGCTTCTGCAAAAACATCCGAATTGCAACCTTCTTTCTATTATTTATTATAATAACTAAGAAATGTTAGTAGTATTTTTTTATAACAATGACATAATTAAGAAATTTTCAAATACAGATTGATTAGGATCTTCTCAATCAATTACAGATTGATTGAGAAGATTAGGTGAATTGATCATGATATTTAGGTTAAGAAGATGATTCAGTGGTATCTTGTTTCAAAGACAAACATTTGTCTTTTTTGGTGACTGCAAGATTAGTATAGTCTGTATTTTGCTGGGGTTTGTATGTTTGATGTTCTAGTTTTGTTTAAAAAAACTGCGACCCCAGCCTAGAGTTGCTGAGGTTACAACGAACATCTTGAGATCATCTGGTCAGAGTCAGCTGAAGCAGGTTGTCCAGGGCCATATCCAGATAGGTTTTGATTATCTCCCATGGATGGAGTGTCCACAAGTTCTCTTGGCGACCTGTTCCAGTGTTTGACCACCCTCACAGTAAAAAGTCATTTTTTGTGTTCAGATGGAATTTGCTGTTATTTGACTTGTGTCCATTGCCTCTTGTCTTGTCACCACGTACCGCTGGGAAGACTCTGGCTCCCTTTAATTCATTCCCTCCCACCCATACCCATTCATACCCATAAATGAGATTATCCCCTGAGCTTTCTCTTCTCCAGGCTGCACAGTCTCAGCTGTGTCAGCCTCTCCTCATAAGATGGCTCAGCCCCTTACTTGTCTTTATAGACCTGTGCTATACTTCTTCCAGTAAATCGGTGTCTTTCTTGTGTTGGTGAGCCCAGAACTGGACCCAGAGCTAATTAGTACCAAGTAGAGTGGAATGGTCAGCTCCCTGAACCTAGTGGCACATCTGTTCCTTATGCAGTCCAGGATCCTTCTGTCATTCTTTGATGCGAGGCTACATTACTGCCTTATGTTCCACTTGTCTACTAGGTCCTCCAGGCCCTTCTCTGCTGAGCTGGTTATTCCACTAGATTTCTGTTATCCCAATGAGAATTGTAGCCCTGTAACTGCATTCAGACCTTTAAGTTCTCCTTCCCACCCTCCACCCCTGCCACCCTGTGCTGAATAAACTAGTGTAGGATCTTTTCAGAGAGGTTCACTGCCTTCATTTTCAGTAGCTGAAAATTTTTTTCAGTAGCTGAACATTGAACAGTTTTTTTTTAAACTTTACAGCGATGAGGCTGGATGTGTGCAGTGGCATAATAGAAAAATTCAGGATCTTCCGCACAGAAAAGACTTACGCAGTGAAGGCTGGGAAGTGGTACTTCGAGTTTGAGGCAGTTACTGCAGGAGACATGAGAGTTGGATGGACCAGACCTGGCTGTCTGCCAGACCAGGAACTTGGCTCAGATGAAGAAGCTTTTGTTTTTGATGGCTTCAAGGTTTGTATATATTTATTGGTAATAATACAAGTGATTGCAAACTTTTAGTTTTTTGTCTTACTCTGGGTGTCATTGCCTCAACTTAATTGCCTTCTCTTCTTTCATTTGCGTTTTACAAAATTATTTATCTCTCTTTGAGGGCCTAGAAATAAGAAGAATCAATGTCACCTGAGAAATTAATTAGCAGGATTTTGCACAGCTTCACAGTATTTGTACATTTTATATAAAGTAATGAAAAATCATACAACTTACTCAAATTCATAATAATGTAGTTAACTATGGATAATTTCCTTAAATTTTTACTCTGCTGTCCACTATAGGAAGTGCCATTAGGGAATAACTATGTTTAAGATTATTAGCAGTAGGTATTTGAGGCAAACTTTGATACTTTTTATAGGAATGTAAAAGTTACGAGGAGTGTACCTAGGTTTTCATGGAAGTCCTTCTGGTTAAAGTAAATGATGTATGATAAAACCAGTAATTTTTGCTCAAATTTAACTCTGCAGGAGACAACAAGTGGTTGAAATCTAGTAGTAAAAATATATAGGAAAACAAATTATTGTTACAAATTTTCATAAAAAATGACTCATTTTTAAATGACTCATTAAAACTTTTTATTTCAGTATGAAGGCAATTTGCTATCCAAACCATAATTGCTATTAATGCTACTGGTGACTCATGTCAAAATGTTTTCTGTATATGATGTTGGAATTAATTTCCTTATTGCTACTAAAATATGTAACATAAATCAACAGTATTCCTGGTTGTCCCTGGTCAGACCAAGCTCTCAAGATGTATTTTATTCATATTGTTGGAATTCAGTTTTTTTCCCAGTCTTGTATTACATGAGAATATGCTGAAAAGTTATTTTTGTAAAATACCTGATTGGCTTAAGTGAATTATTCAAATTCCGTGTCTTTACTAGAATAGCTTTAAAGTAGTTTGCCTTCTCAATCTTAGGTTTTGACCTTTAGATCTTAGCTCACAAAACTATTTTGTTGTCTTTGATTTTGATGTGTTCTCATGTTGACTGGAGAAAAGCTTTTGACCTTAAAGATACCCAGGAAGACGCATTTGTTTTGTAGGATTTTTGGGATGGATACAGGGGATAAAAATCAACTTGTGATGGAATATATGAATAAAGAATCTATTTTTTATTAACACTGCTTTATTTTATGTATGTTACAGCAGTTCTTGGTAGATGTAAATTTATTTGAATTCCAGTCCAAGACCCCACCCAAAGCCTTTGCAGTCTTTGACTTTAAGGTCGGTCATATGAATAATTATGCCCTCAGCTACTCTGGAAACTTTCAGAAGCTCAGAGTGTCCCATCCATAAACAATTCTATTCATTTCAAAATCTAGTATGATAGGAAGTTTATTTTGACACAACGTTTTTAGAATTATACTTCTAATGAAGGAAACAATAAAGCTTGTTTGGAATCCATTATAGGATTCTAGATTAAATAAAAGCAATTGCTTTAAAATTTTGTGGAGCAGCTATTTAACATTGTAATTGATAGCAGATTATTTTCATTACAAATCTTCAGTGGGGCTTCTGCAGAAAAGTAAGCCGTGATCTTACTTTTTCCTATAAAGTTGAAATAGCAATTTTGCCTTTCAGCTCACCTAGCAACATTTTACAATACTGACATGAGAGCTATTTGCAGGATGTTAATTGTTGGACTTTGATTTTCAAAGTCAACTTGTAGACTCACAGGCATTGTTTTGGAATTATATGCTGTGAAAGTGTTGATTTCAGTATCACCTTAATTGAGGAGACTAATTATTAGTTGTACCGTGAAAGGAGAGAGGAACACATGCACTGTCACTATCTGAAATTCTTTAAAATCCTTTTCAGGCACAGCGGTGGCATCAAGGTAATGAGCATTTTGGCCGCTCTTGGTTGGCAGGAGATGTTGTTGGATGTATGGTTGATATGAATGAGCACACTATGATGTTCACCTTAAATGGTGAAATCCTGCTTGATGACTCTGGTTCAGAACTTGCTTTCAAAGATTTTGAGGTTGGTGATGGTAAGTACTGTAATACATTGTGCTGTTGACTTGCTGTTGTTGCTCTGCTCTGGTTTCCCTTTTTTATTGTGTTTTTTTTTTTTTTCCCTTTGGTTTTTTTTAACTTTTCTTTTTTCCTCTCCCACTCTAATGAACTACCCCTTGT
This sequence comes from Pedionomus torquatus, assembly GCA_013398155.1. NCBI lineage: Eukaryota > Metazoa > Chordata > Aves > Charadriiformes > Pedionomidae > Pedionomus > Pedionomus torquatus. Next base: position 320,882 of record VZRU01009960.1, on the reverse strand, counting down.
CCTTCTCTTTATTTCAATAGTATCAAGCCTTTGGAAAAAGAGGTGTGCTGGGTATGAGGATGAGGCAAGGGCTTTTTCTGTGGTGAAGTTAGCAGCCACCTTTTGTGATCAGGCCTTTTTACTATTTTGTAGGGAAGTGTCTGAAGTTTCAGATCTATGACCTCTAACATTTCATCTTCACTGCAGCAGGTCACCATATGATATAACAGAATCACAGAATGAATCATAGCATCATTTGGATTGGAAGGGACCTTTGAAGATCATCTTGTCCAACCCCCCTGCTGTGGGCAGCGACATCAAATTTTGTCTAGATCAAGTCCTGAAATACTACCAAATTTCTGTCAAACTTAGTGAGAACATAAGGTAGGGAGTTTAAACCACCCTTAAGGTTTTAGCTCTAGGAAGGGAGATGACACCTGATTGAAGATAAGGCCAGCTGGTACAAAGTTAGCCTCTAGAATTTTTCACTTAATTCTAAACCAGCAGATTGAGTTTTGTGCCTGTTGTTGTAGTGTTCTTAGTGTAACTTTGAGAATTTATGAGCAGATATTAGTTTATCATTAGGCTGAAGTTTATGAGATGGAAAAGTTGTAAAAAATTGTGAGATTGTCATGTTCCATGCTGATTCTATACCACAAAAGTATTTTTGTTTATAAATTTAAGCACATACTTGTGTGTGAATAGGTACATAAAAGGGTAAGAAATTGCATTAATGTAGCTAACTGCCTAAAATTTATGAACTCTGGTAATATAAAACCAAAATAAATTCAAGCTTTAATATTTCCCTTTTGTTTGTTGTAGGTGCCTATATTCTGGGTTATATATTGTACATGTGTTAAACAATACATATGTGTTGGAGAGAGAAAGTTAAAATTTTTGAACATTAAAAGCTGCAAATGATACTTTGGGGTTACTGATCCCTATTCCCAGGGAAAATGAGTGTAATTAATTAGGCAGTTCCCTGCTTGAATTTTAACCACTTTACTCTCATCTGGATTTCAGATTATTATATTTTCAGGAGTGCTTTGGGAGAAGAAATCTTTTCCCCTTCTTCTGCCATACCATATGAATTAGAAATAATTTGATTTCATTTAAAATGAGATAATTGCCACCAATTTTCTAGACTCATGCCTGTTACTTCACTGCCTTAGCTACCGTGCTAACATGATGAGGGAAAGGGAGGCATGAATTGGCTTTCTTTTAGTGGCATGAACATTAAATCATCCTAGTGCTATTAAATTATAATGGCTTCACAGTTATTTGACAGTATAATCCCATTGAGCAGAGAGGGATTCTGAGAGAAATGGAAATTCCATGAAATTTTGAGTGTCACGTGTTTGACCAATATTTTTATTTCAAAGTTGATGAAAACACAGTGGAGTAGCTTTTGTGGTGCTTGTCTCCAGCTGCAGGTTCAGATTTAGAGAGATCTCTGTTGAGTCTGAAACTGCTAAGTCGTTTCCAATTTGACATGGAACCTGAAGCAATGTCAGTGCCATGTCAAAGACTTAATGTCAGTGTCAAGCCTCTGAGATTTTTCAAAATATCCTTTTAATTTACATTAAGTTCCTCTAGTGTTGTGTTTGTAGAAAAGAGCTTGCCTTTGAAATAAAGTTCTCTTATTTTGTTTTCAAGGGAATGTGCTGATTGATGTCATATTTAATAACTTGGATTGATATTATAGATATGTCCTAAATAGTTCAGGGGAGGGGAGGACATCTATATGTATGTGTGTGTATATACAAACACACATAATAAATACCCAAATTAAACATGACTTTTATAGGGCTTTCATTTTTTTGTAGGCTAGTTTTATTTTGGTTTTGTTAATGGCTCTTGCTTAAGAGTATTGAGACCTTTCTGCAAGTCACTTCTATCAGTGAAGCATGTGGACGCCATGCCCTGCTGCAGAAAGTGACTTTTCACTTCTGAAAAAAGTTAGAATTTCTGGTCAGACCCCAGTGTCCGGCTTTGAAGGATGCAGTCTGATTATAAATCGGTCCTGTAGTTTTAATTTACTTAGGAACAGTGAAAAGGCAATATGGCGCTCTGCCAGCTCACTAATAAGTGTCATGTACTGCATCTTAGGTAAGATACCATCTTGCTGTAAAATTGTTAAACATAGTTGTATATTATTATGGATTTGTATGAAAGAAATTTCACACTGTAGATATGCACAAGTACACTGTGCAAACCAAATTTTGCTTCATCAACTCATCATCTCTGTGATCATGAATTGTTTGTAGTGCGAGTTTGACGTTGGGTCATGAGGTTCATCCTGTATTCACTAAAGCAAGGAACATTACAAAGGGTGTTGCTGTCCTGTGCTTTGCCACATGTGACAGACAATGCTAGAGGGTTACTTTTCTTGTGGTAGTGTTGAAGTCTTTCTACTTGATTTGCTGCTTCCTAAAATAAAATAAAAATTTGGCTCCGTATCTCAGTTATGCACCTGGATATTAAGAGCAAGGTCACAGGTAAATCATCTTTTTATGCACCTCCAGCATGCAAGGGCTACACAGGATCTGTGGAGTACCACATCTAAAACAGCTGGATGCTTATTTAGAGAAACATACTGGAAGTTAATTTATATTCCATAGTAAGACATGTAGCTGCTTTGCCAGCACATCCCTATAAGATGAGATGCCATATCTTTTCCAGATATGGAAGAGCCCTGAAACACCTTACCGATAACTATCCCATTGGCAAATCAGTACGGAATTTCACCAGAGACAAGTAATGCTTTCATGATTAGGACTGGCACTGATACATACATTCCATTCATACAGAGCAACAGTTACTGTATCATTATGATTACTTGCAGGAGTTGGATACATGTACAGTACCATTCTGACATCAATGCAGTTTGTGTTAGTGAGAGAGATTGTCAGCTTGATTCTATATTTTCCACAGGTACAGGGTTGACTGAAAATACTAGACCGAGTAAAAACATCAATGAGAGTTTTACCTGTGTAGGAATTTTGCTTAGTGTTTCTTTGCTTTTGTGGTTTTTGTTTGTTTGTTTGTTTGCTTTTCGTTTGTTTGTTTTTGTTTTGTTTTTCCCCCCAGGGAATCTTGCAAATACTCATTTACATTTTATTTGTGTGTGAAAAATACTTTATGTCTACGAATGAATCTATCTGTGAGATCTCTTTTTCTTAGCCCAGAGGAAAATGCATAGGTAGAAAAATGAACAGTTTATGTGCATTCTATGTAGGAAAGGGTAAATATTAGTAATATCTTAAATATTTTACATATTTAATACCTTCCTGTTTGTTTTAGATTTGTGACATGCATACATCTCAGTCTTTGTGAATAGAGTTGATCATCTTTTCTTGGATTTTGGACTGCATCTAATTATCTAATCAGCTGTTTCTATGATACTTACTGAATACTGCTGATAACATCAGTTGCTATTGCTTTTTGTGTTTTGTAAAAATTTATTTCCTGTTTGATTTGAGGGCTGTAATGAAAAAGAAACTGGTTAATTGTTACTTCTCAAGGTGCTGGATAGACCTTGCTACTTCCTTTCATGAAATATTTGACCTATGCTGAAACATAAAATAATTTTCCATATATATAAATATAAAAATAAATAAATATAGACTAAATACATAGATATGGCATGTTCACAACGGATGGATTTACATCTGATTGTGTTTGAACACTTATTTTATGGTTTTGTTCCTTTATGTTTTCTATAAAAATATAGTGGTGTTTCTACCAAAAATGTAGTTAGGTCAGTTTTTTTTTTTTTAACAGCAGTGGATAGCAAATGCCTGTGGATAAATGTCAGAACAGGATAAGTAGATAGTGATACAGTCACTTAGTCTCTGGTGATGTCTGGTTCAGGAGTTTTCTGGTGGCAAACATGATACGTTTCTCTTGAATAGTCCTGATGTTTTTTTGTTTGTGTGTTTTGTTATTTTATTTTGTTTTTTTTCTTTCATGCATGAAGGTCTCTAAACACTTTTTGATTCAATGTAAACTGTTAGCATGCATGATGCTGTGTGATCAAGAATTTCACAGCATTACTGTCAGGTGTATATTGAAGTTCCTCCCTTTGTTTTGAAGCTTGCTACCAAATAGTTTATTTCATCCTAATTTTAGCTATGAAAGACATAGAAAAATTATTTACTGTTCATCTTCTCTATGCCACTTGTAATGGGAGTATGTGTCATACCGTCTTAATTTTTTTTTTTTTTTTTTGAGTCTGGAATATCATGACTTCTTTAATTATTGCTGATAAGAAAGTGGTTTCATTTGCATTGGCCATTTTTAGATCTTTTACATCCTTTTTGAGACATGGAAAGCAAAACTTTGTAAGGTTCTAAATGTGGGTACCGTACGTCCTGGAAACATTTGTACATGTTTTACATCAATAAGAACTGGAAATTAAATGGTGAGGTGATTGAGACAGAGAAAGCATGTGCTTTAGGCTGCACATGTGGTGTACAGGAAATATTACATAATTTCTGTTAATACTGTGAGAATTCACACTGTCACAACTGTTTCTGTGAAAACTCGTTCTCAAACAATTTGATGCTCATAGTGGTGAGCTGGGTTTGTAAGCTTATGGAAAAGAGAATTTTGACTTTTGGCTTTGCTTAAAAACCTTTGCAACAGCTTATGGATTCCTTTAACTCACCAGCGAGCCTAGTAAATTTTCCTGTACTAGAGCTGCCGGGATCTCTCACAGCATATGTCTATATATGCAAGTAGAACTTTCCTAGTTCTGTGTTGTAGAATACATTTTTGTTTCATTTAGTGCTGGAAGATACTCTTTATTATTGTCTGTCATTGATTTGCACTGGCAGAATGGATATAAATCATGTTGTCTAAGTCATCTATGTTATCTGAGAAGTTCTTGCCCTGTGATTTAAGAGCCTTGCTATGCAGATAAAAATCTGGAATTCAACTTACGACTATTAGTGTATGTCCTTTAATTTTAAATACCTAATACACATACACATGATAGTCAATCTTGTGTATGTAATAAAATCTTCAAAAGGTGGTACTGAAGGCTGATCTTGTATCTGTTGAGCAGTCATTTCTGTAGATGGTGTAAATGGTGCTGTGGAGTTTGGTTTTGTCTCTAAAGAACATAGAATAAACAGATATTCTGTCCCCCTTCCTCCACCTTTTTTTGTTTGTTTTCAATCTGGGCAGCCTATAGAATAGTGAGGAATTACTTTTAATTTGTCTGTGTACCCTTCAATACGTGGTACATTCACTTGAACCAGAATCATTGAACAGAGTTCTAAGGATTTTGATAATAACTGGGTTAAGTGAATCTAAAGAGCAGTTTGTAGCTGAGAAAATTCAAACTCAGGATAAAACGGAAAAGAAGAAATAAAAGATTTGTTTAGGATTTTAGACAGTGATGCTGAACCTGAGGAAAAAAATAACCAAGCTTTTTTTTTTTTTTTTTTAAATTACAAAGGAGTCACAGGTAATTCCCTGCACTAGTGAAATAGTAAGAGAGCAGATGCATTTGAGTGTGAAACTGATTCAAAAATAAAACTAAAATACCCAGCCCAAGCTCAAACTACAGTAGGTTTCATGAAGCTACATTATCTTATAGTCAGTTCTTGTTATTTAGAGCAAAAAAGTGTTACAAATTTTTAAAATTAATTAATGTTAATATTTTTTTAAATCTACAGCATGTACTTGGGGTATATTTGTAATTTTTTTCACTACTATGACTGCATGGGCAAGCACTATATTACTTGGAAAATAATTTTGAGGTTTCTCTCAAAATACCATCACTTATGGAATTTTAGGAAGAATATCAAAAACAGTGAGACTTGGAGTAAAATCGGCATCACTCTACTGCCTTTAGCAGAGAGATCTATTTGTCTGACTCCTTGAAGTACTCTTAGATTTCTGTGATGAAGCTTGAGTTGCATGAAGAGATCCATGTCTGTTAGAGAGCTTTTTTTTTTTTTATCAGAATGATATTTTAGAGACAGTATTGGTGACTGCTTGCATTTATAGTGTTCATTTCTTGGAATTTTTTTATTAACTTTTTTTTTTTTTCCCCCTAAGCGATTTTAATTGGGTTATGGAAGACAGCAGTTCTCTGATTTTCATGAAGTACAACCCACGTGTTTTTTCATCTTTTTTTAAGGATTTCTACCTGTGTGCAGCCTGGGCCCATCTCAAGTGGGAAGAATGAACTTTGGAAAAGATGTCAGCACTCTAAAGTATTTCACTATCTGTGGCTTACAGGAAGGGTATGAACCCTTTGCTGTTAATACAAACAGGGACATCACCATTTGGCTGAGTAAAAGGCTACCTCAGTTTTTACCAGTGCCACAAAATCATGAACATATTGAGGTTTGTAATCCTATTAAAATGTTTCTACGTACTTCTGTGAGTATGTTTGAATTATGTTTTTACTATTGCACTTCTAGCCAAGATTTTTAATGTCATATGTTGAGCCAGTTCTGGATGAACCTTGCACCTGTTACAAGGTTCTTACATTGAGGAGTTACAAATAATGTAATTATTTGGTTGATAGTATTCCTTTATCCGTGATATCTGTTGTGTGTAAATGTGAGATTCTCGGAGACAAATTCAGTAAGATGTCCTCACCAGGAGCTTCTTGTGCAGTGAGAGCTAATTCTGTAAATAATTTCCAGAAATTAAGCATACCTACTTAACAATTAGCATGTATTCTGGTGCATGTACTTTGTGAAGAAATTTTTCCATAACAATTTGGTTTTAATAAATATTTATTAGCCAGTTGTGTCAATGCTTATGTTCCAATCAGTTGTGCATCTTGATAGAACTGAATTCATGCCTTGTAAATCTACCATGAAATTGTTATGAAATTGATGAAATAAGTACTCTTTTTCAGCTAATGTGTATCACACTGTAGGATTTAAGAAATAATTTGCCTTCCTGCATATGTTCATTTATGATTTATATTAGTTGATTTGTGTTGTTTTAGGCAGGGTTGGTTTTATGTTGCAAAGAGTTATGAGGGAAAAATGTACTTCTTTAGAGTGGGTTTTTTTATTTAACAATGGAACAACAAAGACCTCCAGTCCTTATAGTTGCTATTTCCCATTAAAATGGTAGCATATTTACAATACATTTGACTATTGTCAGCATACTGTTGCAAGCTTTTCAAGTCATGGCGGCTTATTCTAGAAATGTAAGTTGAATATTTACAAGGAGGAAAAAGCATCAGCTTCAAAGCAACTAAATCTTTACATTTGATAGGTGATGAGAATTGATGGCACCATAGACAGCTGCCCCTGCCTGAAGGTCACACAGAAGTCCTTTGGTTCACAGAACAGTAAAACAGATGTCATGTTTTTTCGACTGAGCATGCCCATTGAATGTGCTGAGGTGTTCTCCAGATCAGCTGCAGGAGGGTTACCAGGCTCTGGTCTTTTTGGCCCGAAGAATGACTTGGAGGATTATGATGCTGATTCTGATTTTGAGGTTTTAATGAAAACCGCTCATGGTCATCTTGTTCCTGACCGGACAGAAAGAGATAAAGATACCCCAAAACCAGAGCTAAATAACCATAAAGATTATGTTCAAGAAAAGCCTTCACGTCTTAAACAAAGGTTAGTAGCCCATTTGGCTTACTTTTTTTTTCTTTCTTTTTATTTTCCTTTTTTTTTTTGGTCTTTTTCCCCCCCTGTTTCTTGAATAATAGAGAAAATGCTGGTCAGATCTGCAGAGATTTTTTCCCTATTTTGGCCCTAAATTTGGATATAATTTGGTTTACTGTGACGTCTTTTGTTATCATGATGTGAAATGCACTATAAAACCATGGGGACACGTTCTAACAGAACTAGGCCTTTAAAATGTCATGCAATGTTCTTTCACATGGCTTCCAAAAAGCTGAAGGTGTTACATAATCTTTATCTAGGAATGTGTATTAGTGTTTTTTTCAATTAACGAACAAAATAATCATAAGAATATTCTCTAGTTAACATGTTCATTCTCCTTAATTTTTCTTATGGAGTCAGGAGCAAAACGCCAAACTTGATAATGCTGTGAAGGTGTGAATACTGGGACATTACCCAGACAACATTACTGTAGCTTTCCATCCCCTTTTCTGCTCCTCTTTATCAAACTTGGTTTGCTAAAGATTTAAATTGCAGAATAAATCAGGGCATGTGCATGATATTTTTTAATGCATGGAGGTAGTTTAAGGTTCCACATTCTTCCAAAGTGACATAGGTGTTTAAAAGCCTGATAGTTTTTTACTTTGTGTGAATTTAGTTTCCAAGTAACTTTTGAATAGTTTAAGCGCAGAATTAGTACTTTTAAAAACCAGCCCATCTCTTTCTCTTTTTTGAAGAATTTGTTTTGTTTTAATGTTCATGGAAGTAAAAAACTAACTAGTGCCATTTATTAATAATGTAATAACTACTATTTAGAACTAGAATTATAAATATAATGTAGTTAGGGATAATGTATCAATGTAAAGCTCCTTTGTGTACATGTATTGTTATAATGAGTTTTTCATAGAGATTTTGCTTTTACATATTTTATTACAGATTTATGCTCAGGAGGACAAAGCCAGATTACAGCACAAGTCACTCTGCACGGCTTACTGAGGATGTGCTGGCAGATGATAGGGATGATTATGATTATTTGATGCAAACTTCCACGGTATTGTAACATAGGATTGGTATTTTAGCAGTTTCTTTTTTTTTTTTTTTAATTATTTTTTAATACTACATCTTCTTGCCTGTAACAGCTTCAGAACCTAATTTACAGGGAAAATGTCTGTGGTAGCCCTATGCCGCTGGAGACCTCTATGTTCCTTTTGGTTTGACTTGATTATCAGTCTAAAACAATTTCTACATGGAAAACCATAAATTAACTGAATCTGTTTTTGAAACTACTGTCAATAACACCAAACATAAAAGAGGAAGAATAGATAGTTGTAGATTATTCATATAAATGGGAAAACGTGTATTAAACTGAGGTCAATGCTCAGGACCATTTGAAAATATCTGTGTTGATTTTCTCAGAGTTTATTTCATGGCGATACCAGTGAAAAGTTTTGTGCAGCTTTTGTGCATCTTTCTCTGACAAGCATAAGCCCTTGGTGTTCAATGGAAAAATTACTTCTCTTTTGGATGTATTCTCATCTTTCTAAAAGATATTAGATAGTAGAAAATGAGTCAGCTACTGTATAAAAACTGTAGCTGTAGTAGAAAAATAGCCTATGATTTGATGATGCAGAAACCTACAATACAAGTATATAAGCCACATCTTTAATCTTTTCCATTTCTTGTTTTAACATACATATTTTAGCATATTTTGTTAGCTGTATTTTAATTTGTTTTTCTGTTCTTCTGTTGCTTTGTACTTGAACAAGTCTATGATAGTTTTGAAGAGATAACATGTTTTCAGATTTTAGAGCAAAACATTAATTCTGAATCAAACTGATATACTGGAAGCCAAATACTAACATTTATTGACATTATTTTTTTTACTGACAGTATTATTATTCAGTGAGAATATTTCCGGGTCAAGAACCTGCTAATGTCTGGGTGGGCTGGATTACATCTGACTTTCACCAGTATGACACAAGCTTTGACCTGGATAGAGTGCGTACTGTCACAGTTACACTGGGAGATGAAAAAGGGAAGGTCCATGAGAGGTTGGTTATAGTTTTCTTAAAAAGATACATATTTTATAGCCATAAAAGCAACTAACAATTTATAAACTGTAAATCCACTATATTCAATGTAATTGAGTTGATCTAAAAACAAACAACAAAATAATAGGGAAAAGTTCAACTTGTTTTCTCCTGTTGCTTGTGAAGAAACAATGGATTAATGATCTAATCAAATCAATAGGCACTGAAAAGTAAAATTTGCACTTGTTCACATTTTGTTATCTTCAGGCTTTATTTTTTCAATTATGAAGTCTAGGTTTCATTGAATTCTGGCATTGGTTATGGTGGGATCTACTGTTTTCAGCCACAAGGGCCTGTTGGTTGCAGCCATACAAAGTTATTTTTAGTCCACTATGTAAAGTTTACAAAGCATCCATAAATAAATTTGTCTTTTGACATTCAGTATAAAACGCAGCAACTGCTATATGGTGTGCGCAGGAGAGAGCATGAGCCCTGGACAAGGACGTAATAATAATGGCTTGGAGATTGGTTGCTTGATTGATGCTGCCAGTGGCCTGCTGACCTTCACAGCTAATGGCAAGGAACTAGGCACATACTATCAGGTGAGTGTTTGTTAATGATGACTTCCAGTAGGAAGGGGGAAAACCAAATCAGATTGCAGCTTGTTAGAAACTTTTTTACAAGATTGGAAGAAAAAGTAATCATGGTTGTGGGTTTTTTTTTGTTGTTTTTTTCTTTTTCTTTTTCCCTCCTATTTGGATTTTCTGGGATTTTATTCTAAGGCTTGCACTTTTTGACTGTCAATACAGGTTATCTGGGGAAAGGGGCGGGTAATAAGTAATAGCATTTTCCTGTCTTCGGTGTTCTGTATTTGTGCATGTTTGATTTAGGTTGAACCAAGTACAAAGTTATTTCCTGCTGTATTTGCTCAAGCTACAAGCCCCAACATTTTCCAGTTTGAATTGGGAAGAATAAAGGTAAATAATTCTTCATTTTGTGCAGGTTTCGGTCTAATACATCAAATCAAATAATTTTTTCTTTTGGCCATTTGTTGCCTGAAATGTGTTCTTGGTATTGGGCACATTTTTATGATTCCAAATGTTAGTGTTATTGTCATTTTTTTTCTTAACTCATGTATTTAAAATACAGTACGTTGGATGAGAAGGGTGTAACTGATTAGAAATGACAGAGGATATTGCAAAGTCCTGTTGAATTTTCTGAACCTCATCCTTCACGATGAAACAAAATCAGTGGGGTCAGTAAGGCAAATCTCTTATTCTACCAACAGTGCATGAATGACCAGTTTATCAGCAGATTAGATTAGGCTTTTAAAATAGTATTAAAGTACATTCAAATAAACTGAGCTGAAATGTACTTCCTTGCTTTGAATATGTGGATGTCTAAGAAATCAGAAGAGGTAAAAGAAGGGTAGAGTTCTGATCCAAGGGAGTTGGCCCAAGGGAGTGACCTCACGTTCTATTCAAGTTTCTATTTCAAATTTAGCTATTTAAAAAAAAATAAAAAAAAAAAATATGGGACACGCTCTCTTTCTGCCAATCTGGCAACAGTTCCCAGTTGGTTTTACAAACTACTGAAAATGTTCATTTCACTGTACTTTAACATTCTATATGTTGAATATATTTCTTGAAATTATTTGGTGAGGGTGATAAAACTGATAATGTCTTCTGTTGGAAATTTTCAGAATGTAATGCCATTATCTGCTGGCTTATTCAAAAGTGAACACAAAAACCCGGTCTCTCAATGTCCTCCACGTCTCCATGTCCAATTTCTGACTCATGTGCTTTGGAGCAGAGTGCCAAACCACTTCTTGAAGGTTGATGTCTCTCGAATCAGTGAGCGTCAAGGCTGGATGATACAGTGCCTGAATCCTTTGCAGTTCATGGCCCTTCATATTCCTGAAGAAAACAGGTTGATGTTTATGTGTTGAAGTATATCAGAGTTAGGCTGGGATTATGAAGCTAGATATATGATAAAATTTATATAAGAAAAGCCCAAGGTCGTCTCTGTATTTATAACTCTTATAAATAAAAGCAGTGTGTTTATTTAGCTGATATTAAAAATTGATTTTATTTTCCAATGTTTTAAAATCTGCCTCCTTTTGTTGTATTTCCAATGTTTCCTAGGTTCTGTCCAAACTTTTTAATAGCATATATATAGGTTTTGAATGAAAATAGAAGTCTGTTTATGAATTATTAAAGATAATCTGGAAGATAGACAAAGATCTGTTACTCCAGAGATTATTTTTTTTAAGATTAGTGACCAATTTAATTACTCCATCACTTCAATTTTCCTAAATTTAGTTTAAACAATTGGAGAAATTTAACTGTGTAATGTTCTAGTTACTCAGATGTCTCAGCATTTTACCAGTGACAAAACTGAAAATAAAATCACTAAAAAATTAGGGAAGACTTCTAAGCAAATAATCCCACCCCCAAATCCTCTGCAAATGAACTGGTTAGTCTGTTGCCATTTTGCAACCCCAGATCTAAAAGCAGTAAAAGACATAAATATCTCAACTTACACTAGTTTTAAAACTTTCATTTTCTGTGATCCGTATTATTGTTTGTAGTATGAAGAATTATTCTGTGTCAAGTAAATCTTAATTTTAATCTTTCCCCATTTAAAGCAATTGAAGTTCAACTTTAGGAGTGACTTGAATAAAGTCCTAATTGAATTTTGTTCCTAGTCCTTGATTCTTAGGTTGGCAGTGTTTCTTGCATGAAAGCTGAAATGTGGAAAATTTTCATCTCTAGAACTGATATTATGCCAATATTATCCTTAGGGAGAATTTTTAATTCCTTCACTCAAGTAATTTTTGCACTGGTAAGGAATTTACTCTATTGTGTTTGTTTTTCTCTGCAGAACAATTGATATTTTAGAACTGACAGAACAAGAAGAATTACTGAAATTTCACTACCATACCCTCCGGTTATATTCAGCGGTCTGTGCTTTAGGCAACAACCGAGTGGCCCATGCTATGTGCAGTCATGTGGATGAATCTCAGCTCCTGTATGCTATTCAGAATAAATACATGCCAGGATTATTACGTGCGGGATATTATGACTTACTTATTGACATCCATCTCAATACCTATGCAACTGCCAGGTTAATGATGAATAATGAATTTATAGTTCCAATGACAGATGAGACCAAGAGTATTACTTTGTTTCCTGATGAAAATAAAAAACATGGCCTCCCTGGTATAGGACTTAGCACTTCATTACGGCCAAGAATGCAGTTCTCCTCTCCAAGTTTTGTAAGCATCAGTAGTGAATGCTTTCAATTCAGTCCTGAATTCCCTCTGGAAATCTTAAAGGCCAAAACCATAGAGATGCTGACTGAAGCTGTTCAGGAGGGCAGCCTCCATGTCAGAGATCCAGTTGGAGGTTCTACAGAATTTCTGTTTGTCCCTCTCATCAAACTCTTTTATACTCTCCTAATTATGGGCATCTTCCATAATGAGGATCTGAAACACATTTTGCAGTTGATTGAGCCCAGGGTTTTCAAAGAAGCCGTGAGGCAGGAGGATGAAATTGATTTCTCAGAGAAGGAGCTGAATTCAGATGAGCTCAAGTCAGAAGAAGGACAGGAAGAAACCAGAGGGGAGCAAGTGCCAAAAGAAGGACTCCTTCAGATGAAACTTCCAGAACCTGTTAAATTACAGGTAACAGTGCTGCTGTGATAGCGATTGTTACCATTTCTAGACAGATCTTTTTTTCTTCAGTTGGTAATTTCTCTTTTAAGGAATACAGCATTTTGATGTTAGTTAAATAATAAAGCAATTTCCTTACTGGAAATGGTAAGATTTAGTATCTTCCTGACGTTATAAACTTGTTCCCTGTAGATCAGTTATTTCATTAAATAGAATTACTATCTCAATAACATTAATAGAGAATTCTTCATTTTTATGGATCCGGACAGAAACGAAATTCCCTAGAAGCAAGGAGTAAATCCATTCTCTTACAACTTATGTAAAATATAAGACTTTTATTAGCCTGAGGCATATAAATCTCCTGCAGATGCCAGATTTTCCTGGTGTAGGGTTATGTTAGATGTAGTAAATGACAGTGTTAAAGATTTTAGTCACTTTATTTGGTACTAACTGCTACTGTAAGGAATCCATCCTTAATTGCATAATATACAGAAGATACTTCCTAGCTTGCCAGCTCTTCTTTCTCTTATGATACTGTTTTCTCAGATGTGCCATCTACTCCAGTACCTGTGTGACTGCCAAGTACGACACCGAATAGAAGCCATTGTAGCATTTTCAGATGATTTTGTCGCTAAGCTTCAAGAGAATCAACGCTTCCGGTACAATGAAGTGATGCAGGCCTTGAACATGTCTGCAGCCCTGACAGCTAGAAAAACAAAAGAATTTCGATCCCCACCTCAGGAACAGGTACAACTTACAATGGACAATTATTTTTTTTTTTGTGCTCTGTGTTTGATCTTAAAGATTTTCCTTTCGAAATTCAGTGTCATTTGCCCTTCTTTGCTATTCTTTAAGATTAACATGCTGCTGAACTTTAAAGATGATAAAAGTGATTGTCCTTGCCCTGAAGAAATTCGGGATCAACTATTGGATTTCCATGAAGACCTAATGACACACTGTGGTAGGTCTTTTTATTGGATATTTTTACTTTTTAAATTATATTAGCTTTAGAGGCAATTTTTAATAGATAATTTTACATAAGAAACACCAACTAAATAGTCTATAGATCACAGTATATAAATTATAAATTTTATAAATTAAAGATAATCAGCTTGGAGTGAAAACCAAGGAAATGTTCTTTCTTCTCATATCTGGTCAAGCTAGAAAAAAATGCAGTTTCGCTTTGTGAGGGAAAAGGGGTATTTTTCACCCATACAACTCTAATGAGTCCAATACTACATGAATTTTCTTCCTTGGTTGAGCAAGCACAGTTTGATATCTTTGTGTATTACATGACAATTTGGTTAAATTGGTCCATCTCAAAGATATTTCTCTTACTGAAATAATCACAGATTAATTAAGGTATCAAATATCACAGAAGATCTTTAATGCAACCTCCTACTCAATGCAGAGTCAAACCTGTTTGCTCAGGGATTTGGCACTTGAGTCTTGAAAGCACAGAGATTCCACAATGTCTTTGGGCAAAGTGTCATAGGACTTGAGTGTCCTAATGGCGATTTTTTTTCTTTTTTCTCTCTGTCATTTTGAAACCCTGGCTTGATTGACATTTGTATCTTGTTCCCCTCAAAAAAGAGCACGGCTGCATTTTCTTGCTAACTTCCTTGCAAGTTTTGCTGGACTGCTATTAGGTCCACCATAAAGCTCCTGTTCTGCATGTTGACGAACCCAGTTCCTTCATTCTCTCCTCACAGGACAAGTGGTCCAGCCACCAGTCATCTTGATGGGCCGTTGTTGGGTCCTCTCCAGCTTTTCAGTGTTTTTCTTCTATTGGTTAGCCCAAAACTAGATGTAGTATTCCAGATCTCATCTCATGAGTGCCAAGTACGGGGAATAACCGCTTGCCTTGAGCTAGTGTTTGTTTCTGCTAATACAGGATGCTTTAGCTCTCCTTGCTGTTAGAGTGCATTTCTGCTTCCTGCCCTTGAGAGTGTTTTCTGCTTCCCCCAATTTGTATCATCCACAAATTTGATGAAGGTGAATTATGACACTTCAATGAAATATTCTTATTTTAAATGAAAATGGAAGAAATTGGAAAATTCAAAGTAAACTATCAATTGACAGAAAATGAAGAAGAAATAAATAAGTTATAAAAACCATTTGAAAGAAATAGAAGCATTATCTTTCTCTTTGATTTTTCCATCTTTTCTGAGCCTTTTATCATCATTCTTCTCTGTTCAAATTACTTGGTAAAATTTTGTTGTTATTTTCCTTTTTTTTTTTTTTTAATGGAGAAATAGTAATTTGCATAATCTACAAGTAGAAAATTTATTTTGTGGGTTGGATGATGCATCCCAGTAGAGCAGGATTACTCTGTGTATTTAAAATATGGATGTTGCAATATAGGTAAAATGATTATACATCCTGAGTCCTTTGTTTGGTTAATTAGCTGGATAGCATTGGGGGATTCCCATCTTGTTGAAGTGGTTGAGAGACAATTACATTGACAGCTTGCAAACTGGAAAAGTACAGCTAGAGGTCGGGGAACAGCATAACTGTGGCAAAACACACTTCAAAGTTTCAAAGCATCTTTGTGTTCTAATTGATAAGACATTTTGGTGTCTTTACTGTTAATTTGGTTGAGGAGAATGCCATTCAAAGTGTTTTTGTTGTATGATTTAGTATAATATATAAAGTTACTGATGATCCTTAGTTTAGCGTCGATTACTCTCTTAGGACAAAACATAACAAGGTAGCTTTAATGGAAATGGAACTGTACTTAACGTGAAAAAATCAGACAATTAAGACCAGATGCACTAAATTGAGAAGAATGGTGTAATGTTGTGAAGAAATATCCTATAAAATTCAAGACTACTACTGACTTGAGAAAGACAAGAAAAAATTACTTACTGACAAGAAAAAATACTTGAATGACCATTTTACTTTGAGCTTATTTTAGTGTGAGTAATAGGTATAGGTCAAGATTTTTAAATCCTTTACACTGTATGCATGAATGAAGAAAGTTGAAAACATGAAAGAAATGAGCTGATGGGAATCCCATGAAGTTCAGCAATAGGAAGTTCAAAGTCCTGCACTTGGGGAGGAATATCCCCATACATCAAGGACAACCTAGGGACCAAATTGGAAAGCAGCTTTGAAGAAAAGGACCTAGGGATCTTGGTAAACAAGGTGAGCATGAGCAGCAGTGGGCCCTAGTGGCAAAGAAGGCCAACAGCTGGCCTCCCCAGTACAACGAATACATGGACAGAGTCCAGCAGGAAGACTACATCAAAAATGATTAAATTCTTGGAGCATGTTTTGTACATTGAAAGACTGAGAGGGCTGGGGTTGTTTAAATAAAGCTCACTGGGGAAATTGTATCAATGTGTATAAATACCTGATGTGCAGAGGCAGTAAAGAAGGCTGAGCCAGACTTTCCTCAGTGGTGCCTAGTGACAGCACAAGAGACAGTGGGCACAAATTGAAATATAGGAAATTCTACTTTTTTTTTCTTCTTTTTTTTTTTTAAGTGTAAGGATGATGGAACTCAGGAATCAGTTGCCCAGAGAGGTTGTGGAGTCCCTACCTTAGGAGATATTAAAACCTCACTGGACATGGTGCTGAGCAACCTGCTCTAGTTGAACCTGCTTTGAGCAGGGAAGCTGAACTAAATGATCTCTAAAGGCTTATTCCAACCTTTCCAACCTGAACTGTTCTGTGATTCTCTAAAAACTCACATGCATTTTTTACATTTTTATAGCTTTTTAAAGGAATATCCTGAAACAGCCATTGTATTATGAAAGTGGCTTTCTTCTGACTGGTAACTGGAAACTATATTTATTGTAACTCTAGTTCTTTCACTTGTATGATATGTTCTACCTAAAAATCTTTTAGTCTTTACAAGGATCAATTGAACTGTACTGTGTCAGCAGGGATTATATCTACACGAATGAGCTACATATGTCTAAAAATACAACATCAGCATGAAAACATTCATAATGGGGAAGTTGACCACAGAAATATATTTACTATATATTTTATGTATAATAACACACAATTTATACAATAAGTTAATAAGATTTTACACCATCCTTATCTGCAGTTTCCTGCCCTGTACTTGTTCAGACTGCTGGTTAAGCACATCCCATATCAAAATGTTCTATAGTTCTAACAGAGCAGAACAACATAATTCAGTTTGATTATGTTTGTATATGCAAGATACAAATTGTGTCTGTACTTGTTTAGTTTTAGTCTTTTATTATGTAGTGTATATTTTTTATTTCAGGAATTGAATTAGATGAAGATGGAACCTTGGATGGAAACAGCAATTTAACCATTAGGGGCCGCCTCTTATATCTTATGGAAAAGGTTACCTATCTGAAGAAGAAGCAAGCTGAGAAGCCAGTTGATGATGATGCTAAGACATCTTGTAAGCAAAATTTTATCAGTTTATTGTATCCTAACTCCATATTGTAAA
Organism: Pedionomus torquatus; assembly: GCA_013398155.1. Lineage (NCBI taxonomy): Eukaryota > Metazoa > Chordata > Aves > Charadriiformes > Pedionomidae > Pedionomus > Pedionomus torquatus. The sequence continues at coordinate 303,155 of VZRU01009960.1, read as the reverse complement.
AGAAGCAGGGGAGGAAGTTCTTCACGTTTTTTCAACCAAAACAAGGTGGATTTTTAGCGAAACATCCATGCACCTAAAAGTTTGTGGATCTGACTCAAAACAAAATGAGATGGACTTTTTATGATAGCCAGATTTGTTTCCCAATGGAATTAAGTGGAAAGTTTCTAGTGGCTTTTCACCCTTGATCATTTTTCAAGTCATAATTTTTCCGGAATGTATCTTGCTTTTTGTAGAATTAGTGCAGGCTTAATAATTGTAAGAAGGTCCTGATTAATAGAACTTGCTCATAAAATGAGCTGCTGTAGCTTCCAATTGGTATTTGCATGAAGCTCACCCTATTAAAGAAGATTGTGCAATTAGACCATAATTTGCAAATCTGCAATTAGAAGCCTCCTCTCAACCTGAAATTGAAGATTTGCTGGCTGTGACTGTTGTTCTGTTATTTTTATGACACTTTTTCCATCTTGGTAAGGATAATTGCCAGTGACATCCAAGTTCTGGACTTGATGCCAGCTGACTGTGGAATTTTATTTCTTTTTTACTTGGCAGTGCTGATTTTATTTTTATGATTATTTTTTTTTGCCTTTATTGTGGTGTGTGGCACTTTCAAATATCCTAATTTTTTATTCTGCTCCCCTACTAGCTGGAATGAATTTCTGGGTACACAGTCTAGGTGTTCTGACTTCAATAAAAAACTTGGTTCCCATCATTGACCACACAGAATTCTTAGGGAGACTAACCTTTTCACTTGATTGCTAAATGTCAGTGCCTGAAGTTATGGGATGAGAAGATTTCCCTGGAGTATGTGAAATGAGTTGGTTTCTTAGCTGCCAGTTATTAGTGTAAGCTTAGTGTTATATATGTAGAAGTAGTTTTATCCTTCTAAAAGTGTGCCTTCTAGCTTTGCAGTTTATAGCTGTTACTTCACTTATCGGGCAGAGATAGTTAGAGGCTAGGTTTATGCAGAATGTGGTGATGAATCCTACAGTTTCTATTTTTTTTCAGATCTCTACAAAATCTAAATCCTTTTCCCTCTCTCATGTTAGTAGAAAGTCAGTGTTGTATTAAACTGATTCCAAGCAACCCTTCAGAACAAATAAGCACCCACACAACTCAGTATGGTGGTGGCTAGGCTGCTTGCATGCTTCATTTGCAAGCAAGATAACAGCCAGACCCACGGGTAGGTGGGATGCAGGATTGCAGTTATCAAAACAGGAGGAGAATGACAGCCTGCTCATGTGATTCTTCACAAAAAAAAAAACCCAGAGCAAATTTACTATTGTGTCCCTTCTTTTTATTTATTTCAGCTCTTCTGAAATATCAACTGGAACACATTTTGTCCTTTTACTTATTTTTAGTGTTTTTACTCTAAAAAATGCTGTGCTATGTGACAGTAGAAACACCTATAGTACAGTGTTTGGACAACAGCAATAAGATACAGTACTGTTTCGCTTTTTTCCCTTTACCCTGTGTTAGCACATCTTAGCACAATTTCTCTTCTTTATTAAACATTCTCTTTTCTATAAACTTACATCCACTCTGTTTCTTTAAGTGCTTTTTAATATTTTGTTGTTGTTGTTTGGGTTTAAGCTGAAATTACATCTGGTCTACTCCAAAGTCATGTTACTGTCTCAACACATATATTTCTAATTTGAAAATATTTTTGATGTTCAGTCTGCGTCACCCACCTTCTTCATAATTTATTAGGCACTTAATTGAACTTCAGGGGACATTATTGAATCTCCCTTGTCAAACTTCTGCTGTTATCTGCTTGACATGGAAATAATTTGTTTAGTTAGTTAAGTACTAAAGATGAAATTCTCTAGTGTATAACCATCAGGATACATCTAGAGAATCCTGAATTGTTCTGAAAAAGTCTTGCAGACCTGAATGGAAGTTCTCTGAGATGGGAAAAAGAACATTATTGAATTGTCTTTATCAAATACTTTGCCTTGACTGTTAGTTCGTGAGTAGTCTCAAATCAAAACTGACATTATATAATTTGTTTGTTTTAACATATGACTTTCCCAAATATAAAAATATTTATATATCCCAACTAATGAAGATTGTAAGTGAGAATACCAGATATTGGTTTCTTGGTTCATTAGGGAGTGAATTCAAAATATGCAAATGATGCTTTGCCATTTATTTAATTGGAGTGTCTTAATTTCTTTTTTTTTGTCTTTCTTTTTTTTTTTTTTTTTTTTGAAGATTCTTTGGTCTTGGCAAAGGACTAAGTTAAATTATTCTGGTTTGTACATTCTAAAGTTTTGAGTGGACACAGAATTTACACGTGTAAATAAGTAACACAGCATTTACGTGTGCTACCAGTATATTTTTCCAGTCTTCATAATATGTAAGAAAAACCCTCAGACCTGAATTCTTGGAAAAATCTCAAGAGCACTATGTAGAAATAAATCTCATTACTTTGTGAGTGTCTTGTATATATTTGTAATTTTTTATGCTATCAAACTTATTTTCTGTATTTTGACTTTAAATATAGGCTCTTGGTTTTGAGATGCTTCTGCTTCTCTTGTGTGGTTTTATTTTTCTTTGATAGTGTGCTAAAGAAATGCCAAGAAAAAAGTGCTTGTTAAGAAAACTTAATTCTTAATTTAATTCCAATTCATGTTACATAATGGGTTCTGATGGACTATCAGTAAGAAATGAGCAAAATTTATAAAAAATGTACAAATTTATTTAAAAAAATATTTATTAAAAATTAGTAATTTTATGATTTGTGTGGTTTTTTCACAGCTACTCTTCAGCAGTTGATTTCAGACACAATGGTACGCTGGGCCCAGGAATCAGTGATAGAAGACCCGGAGTTAGTGAGGGCCATGTTTGTATTGCTTCATCGCCAGTATGATGGTATTGGTGGCCTGGTTCGAGCCCTGCCAAAGACCTACACCATCAATAGCGTGTCTGTGGAAGACACAATCAATCTTCTGGCATCTCTTGGCCAAATCCGTTCCTTGCTCAGTGTCAGAATGGGGAAGGAGGAAGAGAAACTTATGATTCGTGGATTAGGGTAAATTACATCTTTTTATTTGCAGATATTTGCTGTTATTTGCTGTATGGTTACAGCCAAGGTTGTACATGAAGTTTGAATGTGAGAAGTCTATGTAGTTGTAAACACTGGTATTAGTTGTGTAGTATCTTCATTTGTAAGATACAGCCTTTGCAGTGTTACATGCATCAGTTTTGGAGAGAACCAAATGACATCTCTAACATATCTTGTGAGGAAAGTTGAAAACATATGTTATGTTTTACAATATGACAAAGTATATCTTGTTACTATATTTTAAACAATATGGCTCTGAAGAATCCTATCAAGAATACTGTCCATTTTATATAAATGCAATGACTGATAGCTGTTGACACATAGTTCCCCCCAGCAGGCAGCTAAAAGAGTTGTCTCTGCCTGTGTTAGTATATATGTCATAATTTTATTGCATGGTGTGCTGTTGGTACTATTTGAACAATGAAGTAGTTCACTAAGTCTTATTTTTCCTAATTATATCATTAATAATAGTGAAATCTAGCCTAATAAAGAGTACAATTGGGGAGAACAGTAAAGAAAGCATGATCATCTCTACTACAAAGAGTTTGGGTTTTTATCTCACTTTTTTTTTCAAAGATTAAACATCAGCTGTGATTTATTAGAAATCCTGAATCAGTAAGAGCAATGACAACTAAAGATAGCGTTATCTAAGGAATGCCAGGAATGTGAGAAGAGAAGCTTTTGTTGTGCAATGTACCTTTTTCTTTTTTTAGACTTACTGAAAACCTGAAATATCCAAGTAATATCAACATGTTATTTTGTAGTGTCATTATGAGCAATGCCTACTTCTTAGCTTGCTAGCAGGCCCCACCAAAAGTTCCCGGGTATTGTAATCTTCAGTGCACTCATGCTAAAGGTTTGGCAAGGGGGAAAGTCCATCACCAGTCAAAGCACAAAATGCAGGTGTTTCTAAATCCACCTTCGTACTTCAAATTTGAGTTGTTATATTTCACTTAAGCTGAAATGAGTGAACAATTACTACATTCTGGCATTGATTTGCGTGGGAAAAATATGATCTCAAAGGAGTTTTCATTTCATGTTCTGCTCTCTTTTTCTTCTTTTACAATGTTTTCCTCAAAATTTTCTGCTTTGAATTAAAAGATAAGACTTTGTGAATCTGATTTAATTTTAACAAAGTTTTTGGTGTTATGTGAAACTCTGGTGTACGAAAGAGCAGTTTCTATTAAACTTCTCACTTCCTGTTCCCATCACCCTTCTTGGTAGCCTTTATCATAGTCTTGTTTATCTTGTAGGTTACCCAGCTGTGCCAGTTGTACCTTATATAGTCTGGGCTCCAGCACCTATTTAGAAAGGCCAGATGTTTTGCTGCGAGTTGAAAGTATTCCTTTCTTCCAGTTGAGGAATGGAATTGTCAGTCATTCCTGCTTAAAAACTCAGTTTCCTCACAAATGCTCTTAAGGTTATTTTTTTTTTCTTAAGTATTGCAATACATGACGTGGTTTGCAGTTACACAGAGCACTGAAAGTGGATATACTTTCCAATGTGGTGTAATACTGCTGGCCAGCCCCTGAGGTGACATTTTGACTTTCTGCACTATATTATTTCTGTAAAAGAAAGCTGCTGTAGACAAATCACAGTTTAGAATGACGTGGCAGTTTGATACCACCAAGGTCTTTTTCCATAGCATGACGCATTAGTGCATAAAGGAGATGTGGTATGGATAGATTTTGGACATAGGGCCTTTCCTCTGTCATCTCTGATACAAAGTCTGCTTGTAGGCTCTAGGGGGAAAAGATCAGCTAATACTTTCTGGGAGTTACTGGGAGTCAAAAATTCTGATAACACTACTTACATCAAACATATTGCATGCATTCTGTTGCATGATGGGTAGTTGCAGATTTGTAGCTTTTAGAGTGGTGGAACAGTCTTCTTCACCCCTTATCTTTTATAAGGCTGAAATTTTCCATTCCTGATTGCAGGAGCTTTAGGTCAGAAAAGAAAGACTGCTGTAAAACGCACAGTGAAATCTGAACAGTTGTCAACAGTATTTTCAATAGTGGCTTGCTAGTCCTTTTCTGCCATGACCTAATTGCTTTCACATTTATTTATGAATTGTGTGTGATTTCAAGACTAATTATAGTTTTTAGAAATTTAATTACTTTGAAAACCTGGACACACTGCTATGCAACCTGCTTTAGATGGACCTGCTCTGGCAGGAGGGTTGAACTAGATGATCTCCAGAGATCACTTCAAACCCCATATCATTCTGTGATACTATGACTTTTATTGGACGTAACATATCTGCATAAAATATTGATGTTATATTCTTCAGATCTGATTTTAAATTATGTAAATCTGTTCTGCTCAAATATATAGAAGAGGTTTTTTGAGTAGTAATTAATGAAGTAAGATAATATTTAGACAGCTTCTGTTTCTGATGATTAGAGGATAGCTGGATATACCTTGTCTTTTCCCTACAATTATTTTTTCTTGGTTTTGATAGTATGTCATATGTCTCAAGGTTAAAATATTCTGAAAATGATGCTTTGCCAAAAATATTGATTAGTTAAATTTTGCATTTAAGCTAATGTAGCAGTTTTGATCACGCTTTTGTCAGAAAATATTTTTGGATCTGGAAAGGAAATTAAAATGAAAGCAGAAGATCATCCTACTCCAATGTAATCAAGCGGTGATTAGGGCAATAACTATAATATGGGAAAAGAAAGGTCAGGTACATCCACAATGTGCATAGACAAATAGACAATCGGGGGAGATCAAAACTGAACCTGAAAAGTCCCTGAGGTAATTTTTATCTTCAGATGGTGAAGAATTGCACAGTAAATCAGCTTTGCAAATAAGATAATAGGTAAACCATTGGTCCACAACATTTTAATTCAGTTTTTTATTTTGTTTTCCTGTAGAGACATCATGAATAATAAAGTATTTTACCAACATCCAAATCTCATGAGAGCTTTAGGCATGCATGAAACTGTCATGGAAGTGATGGTAAATGTGCTCGGTGGAGGAGAATCCAAGGTAAAGCAATTCACTTTTAGAAGACAGTTTAGAATGTAGCTGTTCACAGTTTTTCCTGTAAGGTGCTGAGCAGTCACTGGAGGTACTGAGACCATAACCTCTTATTAATTTCTACTAGCACAATTATTGATTAAGTTTTTAGAAGAATCTATTCTTCCATTGTAACGGAAGATATAATTAGCATTGTCTTTCGGATGCCTTAAAGAAAAAACTGCAAATAGCATTCTGTATACTTACTGGATTTTAAAGGGGATCGTTTTAGGACCTAATTAAAAATCGATGCAGTATTACTCTGTGAATCTGAGCATTTGCATGCTTTCATGTTTGAATCTAGAATTTATGGGTGAATCCATCTCTTGTTTTTCAAGGTTATACCGTGATCTTTGGGACTTAAGGAGTTATGTACTTGCTTAGGAAGCCCTGTTGATTGCAGAGTGAAACCTACACAGTTAACTTCACTCAGGAACATTTAATACAATGCCTAAACATTAGTGGGTTACAAGACTGTTACATAAATGATCTTTTGCAGGTTTTATGTCTTAGAGTTTGATCTTCAGTCTGTTTTTATTTGCTGCTTAGGAAATCACTTTTCCGAAGATGGTGGCAAACTGCTGTCGCTTTCTATGTTATTTTTGCCGCATCAGCAGACAGAATCAAAAAGCTATGTTTGATCATCTTAGCTATTTATTGGAAAACAGCAGTGTTGGCCTTGGTAAGTAATAAATATGTGGCTTTTGAGATTGTATACCAAAGCTAAAATCTTAAAACTTTCTGCTGATTTGTGTGTGTTTATGCATATATATATATAATTACCTGAGGTTTTCAGCATTCCTCTTTGTACCCTCTGTTAGTGTTGAAGTTTCTCCTTTATCCAGTGCAAAAATATTTTCATTAACTGTATTACTAACTCCAAACAACCTCCTGACACAGCATTACGTTGAGGTGGTTTAATATATGCATTTGTTCCTGGACATTGAGAGTCAGTGTCTAGTTGCATATTTTAAAGAACAGATTAAAATCCTGATTTTGATGAAGACAATATTAAATAAGTATTGGCAGCATTTCATTAGGTCTTACTTCTGTAGACGGCTTGGTACACCTATGACAGTGGGAGAAACAGAGCTCATTTGCTTGGGGGGGTGTGTGTGTACAGATGTATGTCCAGAAGTGAACCTTGGCATTTTCTTAAAATGTTACTCTTTCTTTTCTAGGCTGAAGTGTTACAGAGGAGAATTATTTATCCTTTATTTAATTTAGTACTTATAATTGAACTAATTATTATTTAGAATCATCACAGTGTTTTTTTAAATGATCACAAATGGCTTATTAATGTATAGGCATAGGACAGAAGCATAAACTAAAAATCTTTTTGGAGAGAAAGTGTCCAAATCAAATGCATTTGGAGTGTTAATATGAAAACTTTATCTTTTTCTAATGCTATAATGACTGTCATTTTTTTAAAGAAATAGATAACATATAATCCTATATTTTGACTTAACTTTTTTTTTTAAAATCTATGAATGCTTTGGTCTTCAGAGCAGTCACCGTGAGCCTATAATGTTTTAGCAATAGTTCTATAACTTAATTGCTTGATCTTCAGTTTTTACAAACACTGGTCTTGTGGCAGCAAATTGATCAAACTCTGAGGTTTCACTTTGTGCATGGTGGTTAAGCTGATGGAGAGTGCCACGGACAGGCTCCTGTCATTTGAGCAGGTCTGCTAATTTTAGGTTGTTGGAAAGGGACAGGAAACATCCAACGGACATCCTATTGTGCTGTCCTTGGCAGCACATATTCTAAAACTGTGCAAGGACAACACACAAATTCACAAAGTGTTCTGTATTTTAGGGAAATGATCGCAGCACAAGCATGTCAGAGTACAAGGAATGTCTGGATGACACTCTTTAAGTCATATGGTTTAGTGTTAGGAAGTCCTGTGAGAATTAGGGAGTTGGACTTGATAATCCTTATGGGCCCCTTCCAACTAGAGATATTCTATAATTCTATTCTGTGGTTCTATATTTTCTGTTTCAATACCTTTGATTAAACGTCAGTGGTGTAGGTATAAAATTCCTGCTACCTTTTCTCAAAACAAAGTTGTGTCATTTAGGAAAATTAGAAAGAATGAGATCTTAAGCCAAAGTGTATGATGAGAATAGGAATATGTAAGAAAAGTTATTTCTAGCTTGAACATCTACATTGTATTTTGATGTCATTTTCATGTTAAGTGCATGACTATTTATTATAAACTGAGTGCTACAAATGATAGGTTTATAATTGTGTGCTAACTAGTGACAACGTGTATTTTATTTTTTTTAGAAATTGTTGATGTATTTCCTATTAATTTGTTGTGTTTTATTAAGTTGGTGTTGAAACTAAATGTTATTTTAACAGCCTCTCCTTCTATGCGAGGATCAACTCCTTTAGATGTTGCAGCAGCCTCTGTGATGGATAACAATGAACTTGCACTAGCTTTAAGGGAGCCTGATCTGGAGAAGGTTGGTAGCTTCTCTATCAAGCATTTTTTCCCCTGTGGAGAGGGGAGGATTCCTGTTTTCTGGAGTAATCAAAATCAGTGAAATACATTGTTCAATGTGTTAATGAAAAACTCCAATTCTGGAGATACTATAGCCTTCATAGGAGAGCATCTGTCAGGAGTAATGTAAATGTAGATGGTAATTTCTTAGCATAGGAAGATTGACCGTGTGTGTTCAAAAGGACATTTTCAGACTTATAAATGGTCAGCAAAAAAGAAGCTGTCTGAACTGGTTAATAGCTCTGCTTTCAAGTCTGCTTACAACCCAGAAAGGAGGGGGACAACTGAAAACTACTACTGAGGCTCTAGATCTGAACTACCTGAAGTCTTACTGCTGTGTATTTAAAAGAGAGGAAGGAAAAAGGCAAGTGAAAAGGAAAGATTAAAATAAAAGAGTAGACCTCTGTGTTATATTAGAACCCATGTTTTCACACATGGGGAATATCCCAAAACTGACAAATTTGTAATGCTCAGGGTTGCAAGAGAAATCGTGTATAGATAGCAAAGCAGTGATTTAAAGAAAGGAAGAATGGGGTTGAATTCATGGCAAAAGTAAGACTGGGAAAGTGAACTAAGGGAGAGGTTACTCTTCTGATTTGCCCAAAATATGATATGGTTTTGTTGGGAATGTGGGCAGCCATATTCAAGATAACATATGAGGATGCTTCCTCATGCTAGGTGCTTTGAAACTACACTTTTTTTCTACAAATAATATCTTCTTCATCTCACTATTCTTTTAGGTGGTTCGCTATTTGGCTGGATGTGGACTGCAGAGCTGTCCTTTGTTGATTTCTAAAGGCTACCCAGACATTGGATGGAATCCAGTTGAAGGAGAGCGATATTTGGATTTTCTTCGGTTTGCTGTTTTTTGCAATGGTAGAGTAGAAGCCTGTGTATTTTACAAATTGCCTCTACTGTTCAAAAAAGTTTGTCACATAAGGTAGTAATACAAGCCAACTTGATAAGGTAATGTAAATTTAAAGGACAATTTGCAGAAAGAGTAGAATTAAGCAAGACACAGAGTAACTTAGATGCCCATTTCACAAGTCATATAGGGTTCGACGAGCCTGTGCCCCATTTTTAAGATCCATCTTCAGTCTTTGAAATGCCCACATCTTTGGAAATAGAGCACAGAGTCCTAAATCTTTTCCTGATAAAACTCATGCTGGCCGTAGAACCAAATCTCTGTCATTTGATGAAGATTTAGATAGTCCAATTTTAGTATTTAGCAGTTGAACTGGTCCCCTTATTAACTCTCTAACTTGACTGCAAGTCTTTACTACAAATCAGTAGCTTCAGTGTTGCTTTAAACATTATTATATACATATTACATTACTTCTTTGGCTCTATTTAGTTTTGAATTAAATCACAGGTGTTATTTCATAGTTTTTATTACAATAATAGATGAACGTATACATTTATGTAACTTTGTCATGATTTATAAACTAATTGTTTGGGTTATAAGATACATGCATTCTGTACTTCTGTGTACCTTTTTATGATTATATTTCAGAAATTTTATCTTTTTGATGTAATCCTAAATCTTGATGTTTATTCTGTGTGGTAGGAGAGAGTGTTGAGGAGAATGCTAATGTTGTAGTCAGACTGCTTATCCGTCGACCGGAATGTTTTGGTCCAGCTCTAAGAGGAGAAGGAGGCAATGGGTTACTTGCTGCCATGGAGGAAGCAATACAAATATCAGAAGATCCAACAAGAGATGGACCTTCCCTAAGTAATGGATCTAGTAAAACCCTGTAGGTGCAGTGGAATTGTTTACATTGCCCTTGGTTTTGTTTATTCATTCTATAATATTAGTCATGAAATGACTTGTTTGTTTTAACATGTGAATTATCAGCTGGAGTCTTCCTTGTGTGCTGTGGAGGTGGGAAATTTGTAGAAAGGGGTAGAAAGCACTGTCAAATAATGCTTCTTCTGCACTGTTAATTTAAATAAATTAACAGTTTACTGTTAATACTGAGTATTAACTGTAAATAATGTACTGTTTGGTTTATGTCAGTCAGTTAAGAATCAGTCCTCTGATGCAAAACGAGACAGATAAATGGTAATATGCAGGTGTTCCTACAGCACTCTATAGACAAATTAAATTTTGTCTGCCAAAAGTTCACCAGTTAACAGGAAGTGACAAAGAGTAAGCCATTAGACCTACAAGCAGATTTTCTTTATTTCTTGCTGATGTAAAAACTTCCTTGTATTTTTATCACCTTTTAATTGTTTAATGTTTAACTAATTACAGTGAAATGGAAGAACAAGAAGATGACACTATTCACATGGGAAATGCAATCATGACCTTTTATGCTGCTTTGATTGATCTCTTAGGACGTTGTGCCCCTGAAATGCATGTAAGTTTTATGTCTTCATGAAGTGGAAAGTAATGGCATAGCTGTTTTACTGATTGTTCAGTGTTTTGCTGTTTGACTTTTTCCACAGTTACCAGTTATTAAAGCAATGGCATGGCTACATAGTATCTTAATATACGTAACACTTTACACACTTGCATCCAAAATATGGCAAATAAATAGAGATTGTGTGAATTTTACATTATTGATTATAAAGCACTTTTGAGAGCGGTCATTCTTGTGTATCCATGGTTAGGAAGTTTCTGGAATATGAACACACATAGAAGATAAAAAGAAGTTTTAATGTTTTATTTGTCTTTTCCTTAGCTAATCCATGCTGGTAAAGGGGAAGCCATTAGAATCAGGTCAATTTTAAGGTCTTTGATTCCACTGGAAGATTTGGTGGGAGTAATTAGTATTCCTTTCCATATGCCAACCATAGCTAAAGGTAAGATGATTATTCTACTTTTTTTTTCTTCCATCCCATTATTACATTTTGTAATTGAATGATGTAATAATACTCATAGTTCTCTCAGTATTTAAAAATGTTATAGAAATGAAACTATTTAATATGTGGATTAAATTCACATTAATATGTAAAGAGAAATAATGTGTATTTCAAACATGTCAAAAATTTTTCAACATGCTATAGGCAATAATTCTGTGTACACTTAAATCACTGATGTAAATCCCCTTCATTCAAATTCAATTATAAAAATCTATTACAATTTTAAAAAGAAATTTTAAAATGCATACATTGTATTGTTCTAAAACATTTTTTTTTAAATTGTGCCTCTTTTCTTGACAAGATAATCCTTAGCTTTTGCTGGTCTAACCCTATGAATTTTTTCTAGCAGATCTTATTAAGACACCAGAGTTGTTCTTCAGCAACTATGGTGGAATTATAGGTGTGACATATATTTGCAAATGTATTTTTTTATGTTTTCTGCCAATATAGAAGTGATTTTAATAGTGGGAACTATATGAGGGAAAGGAATTACATTTGCTTTTCTGGATATCTGGAGAGAAAACGTTATAATTGCAACATGGATTGTCTAGGGGCTTATATATATATATTTTATTTTTTTTTTACAACTTAAATTCTTGGGCTCAAAAATGCAGTAAAAGAGACAGTAGAAGAGATGAAGACATAGATCACTCTATTACACCATTATTTATTTATATTCCAAATAGTAACAGATATATAAGTGATACCTCAGTGAAACAGAGTACAGGTCATAAATACAGAATTGTTTATTTGGTTTTGAAAATGAAACTATCAATGTTTGAAAATATTTTAATGAATTATTTTCAGATATTAAAGAGGTTTTCAGATACATTTGACTTTTTAGCACAGTCTTAATTCATTGTTATACATTACAGATATGCTTACCAGTGCTGCATTCCTGCATGCGGTGTTTGATGTACAATTGTAATTTTTACTTACTGTCTGCTTCTTCTAAGAACTAGGTAGTTCTATAGATGAATTAATATGTTTTGGGTACTTATATTAGGAGGTCAACTGATAAGAACCCCCTAATACACAAAGCATGAACAGAAACATGTATGGACTTTGGGGTTTATCTGGGTAGAAATTGTTTTCTGGATTCTTTTTCAATTAACTATTACGTTGCCATTATGTAACAAAACCATGGGGAAAATGCTTAGATATCAATAGAGAATCAAAATCTCTGACAAGTAGTAGGGCAGCTGCCTATTCTGCTGGTGAAGGATGATCCTTGTCATTGAAGTCTTATTTCTTCCTTTTAGATGGTACTGTGGTGGAACCTGACATGTCTGCGGGGTTTTGCCCAGATCACAAGGCAGCCATGGTTTTGTTCCTTGACAGGGTCTATGGAATTGAGGACCAGGATTTTCTTCTACATCTTCTTGAAGTTGGCTTTCTGCCAGATCTTCGTGCTGCTGCTTCTTTAGATACGGTAAGGCTTGAAGTCTGTTGCAATTTTGGTTCCATTATCTTCCTGAACACTGCAGTATTTTTCATCCCTCAAAAAAACATTTTTTATTTCTTCATGTTGTCTTCTGCATTTCTGAAATGCTGGATGAGCTGCCTATTACTGCTGACCTTTGAGAATACTTGAAGAACTGTGAAGAAGAATTCTCCAAACTGATGCTCACCACTTTCTAAAGAACTCCCAGTGATACCCATAACCATAAGAGATGCAGTGCCTTTCCCCAGGGGTCTTTCTGAGCTTGTGCTATGGAATCAGTCAGATAAGCTGCCAATGAAGCGTGTAACTGAGAGCCTCTTTCCAGAGATACACAGGAAGTGTTCATCTCCATGCATTTTTAAAGGGACACCTACATATTTATTTAGGAATTAACATTTGTTTTAGTTCCTCCTCAAAAGTTTTGCCTTTTTTTTTTCTGTGAGTCTTATTCCCATGTAATTTTTCTTTGCTTGGTCCAGAAAGATCAGATTTAGAGACCTTCGATGAGGACTCAGACATGGACTTTGATTTCCCTATTTGACCTTTTATGACATTTTTCTGGAAATAATTATGTTGTTATTAAAGAAAGAGCAAGGGAGTACTTTTTCCTCACTTGGAACTTGGGCTTGATCATAACACAGAAATATACTGAGTTTCGTAAATGCAGACTTGTCTGGTACTACTTGATTTTGGAGCATTCTGTTAAGCAACTATGGCATTCTTTAATATAGTCTTGCAAATTGTTTTGGTTTTGAATGGCTACCTTTAGTGTTTATGGTTTTGTTCATTCAAAAGCCACTCGTAAGGCTTTAGAAGCAGGAAAAGAAGTTAGGCTTCCTGCTTCCCATAGGTATCAAATCCTCGTTTGTGTGTTTTGGGAATTTCCTTCTTTGTAACTCCTACAAAAGAAAAATAAACAAGTTCTCCTCATTTGTGACAACATAGATGAGACAAATCTAATTTCTGTCCTGTTTAATTCATAGGCTGCTTTAAGTGCTACGGATATGGCTTTGGCTCTGAATCGATACCTTTGCACAGCAGTCTTGCCTCTGTTGACCAGGTGTGCTCCTCTTTTTGCTGGCACAGAGCACCATGCTTCCCTCATCGATTCCTTATTACATACTGTGTACAGACTCTCAAAGGGATGCTCTCTTACCAAAGCTCAGCGAGATTCTATTGAAGAGTGTTTGCTGTCTATCTGTGGGTAAGAAAGTACTGTTGGCTAATTGATAAAGTAACTTGTGATATTTATAATGCAGGAATGCATAATTACATCACTAAGATTTTTAAGTTTGGGTTGGTTTTTTTTGGGCAGATGATTGTGATATATTTAAATACACTGTATTTAATTTGAAACTTTGTTAATCACTCGTATGCAGTCCTTAGATATTTTGCTGTTACCGAGTTTTTCAAATTAAAACCTTGGTGATTAACTAAAAGGATATGCTGCAAAAAAGACAAAGCTCTGGAAATGTGGAATTGTGCATACAATGAAGTGTCAGTTAAATACTTTCAGATGTACAGGTTATGTATGTATGGTTAATAATCAGTAGATTATACAGTTTATTTATATTGTGTTACATTTGAAATCCTAATTAGTGACTAGTGTTGTTATACCTTATTATTGATACCTGTGGAACACATTTTTGTCTGGGTATCTGCTGTCTCAAAACCAGTTAATTATTATCCATTTTTTTTTATATGCTTACACGCTTAATTATCACAAGTTGACTAGGGACATATGAATTAAATTTCTAATTAAAGTTAGCAACATTTAGGCTTTCAAATTACCATTTTATTAAATATTTCACTGTAATTTTTGTTTTTAAATAATATGGAAATGTGTTCAGAAATTACAGATGTTTGTATTTTAGTACTGTATAGTATTGCTTTTATAAAATATATCTCATTGACCATTTTATACCATTATGCCCACTAATGCGTGTTTTATTTAGTGCATCTAAAGAGTTAGTGCTCATGTGTCTTTATTAGTTTCTAGGCTATTTTTAAAAGCTATGGAGATACGTTACTAGAAATTAATGTTATAGCCTTTTCTCATGGGCATTGTGATCGTAATGCACAGTATCAAAATTCAGTATTTTTTTTCCTTTTTTCTTCTGTCTATAGATATTTTATTTTCTCTGTGTCTTTAAAATATTTGCAGCTTGCTCAGAAGGTTTTCTTCAGTATGCAGTTGTTTGCTTTCTTTTGGACACCTTTTTTTTTAGTGCCACAAGCAAAATCCTATTCCTTTATGAATTTGAACAATTTTAATGACATAGAACTGATAGGTTCCTTTAGTGTATTTATTAATTATTTACATGAAACTGCTGGTACACTCTTTTGAAATGGTTTGTCTGCTTTTAGGCAGTTGCGGCCTTCCATGATGCAGCATTTGCTCAGAAGATTAGTATTTGATGTCCCACTATTAAATGAACACGCAAAGATGCCTCTCAAGGTAGAATTAGATTTTAATATTCAACAGCATTCCTTGTAACAAAATACAACAGAAAATTCTCTTGCATGGAGAATATTCTCTGCTTTCTTTGTTACCTTATCTCCACTCTGCAATAACCTAAGACAATGATTTTTAAAGATAAGTCGCTGCTTTGGCAGAAATTCAGTATTAACTTCCACCCATATGCAATTAGAAGTCTGTGCCTAACCTTTGCTTCTTCTTTAATTGTGTCCTTTTTTTTTTTTTTTTTTTTCCTATATAGTAACAGAATAGAAAAACCCTTGAAGGCAAGGAGCAGTGCACAAAGGAAGATAGCAATTGATACTCTGTGTGTAACCTTAGTTCTGCCCTCTGTGTGGGTTTTCTCTGCTCTTAGTATCTTTCTGTAGTTTGTGCTTGGAAGTCTAAGCCATACGTGGTTTTAAACAGTCTTTGAGGTTTTCAACCCGCAAAAGATTTCACCATATTTTTCTATTCTGATTCCTAATGCACAAGAAAATGTGTCATCTCAGAAAGGGAAAAAATACATTTCCTTAAATATTCCTCAAATTTCATTGGCAGTTCTAAGAAACGTATCATATCCCACCTTACCTACTGCTGTTTTTCAGCAGTCCTTTTTAATGCTTTCCCACCACAACTTTGAATGAGGTATTTGATATTTTCCTGTTAAATATTTATTTATGCTTTAAAAGTCACATATCAGCATTAATTGCTTTTTATATCTGATATCCTTGCCAAAATTCTCCTCAGAATTATGCAGGCTTCAACTAGCCAGATTATGATCTCTGACTTCAGATGAGGAATTTAAATCATTAGTCTCAAAGCCATGACCTGCTGCATGGTCTTTCACCTGTCAAGGACTTCATAGTTTTGGTGTGCCCCCCCAGAAAGTGCTCTGTCAAGCTAAAGATACTGGAGCAGCCGTTCTTTAGTTCCTGTGTGTGAAAAAAACAATTGTTTATTTACATACAGATACAGCACTGAAGGGGACCTTTCTAATGCATTATGACATTTTATGGGCTGCAAAACACAAATAGCCATGCAGGGAGAGCTAAGTTACTATGGTTCTTCAGTTTTTTTGGTGAGAAAAGAACAATCGCATCTCCCTAAGATCTGTTCATCTAGGACAGCAGGCTTTTGATCCTGAGGGTCATGACTGCAATGACTTTCCCATATTGCTGAACTGAACAGGAAGGAAAGAATAATTAGATGCTTTTGTCAAGTCAGGCTTTGGGAGAGTATAGATATGAAAAGAACCATGGGCAAATGATTTTGTCCGCTGACATCTAAACAAATAGTAGGAGCCTCTGAGGAAAGCGAACTCTATCTGAAAATAGAACTAGAAGTTTTCAAAGTTTCATTGTTAGTAAACACATTTTCAGTGTTTTTACAAGGGACTCCTACTTATATCTACTAATATGTTTCTGATTTGAAAGTACTGTGCATATTACTTATGGGCTTGTGCTAGGAAACAGATTATAGTAGTCTAAAGAGAGCTCCAAGATAGTCATGCATCTAAAAATGTTATTTTGAATGGGAAGAGATGAGGAAATCATGAAGACTAAATCAGAATAGAGTGCTATCTAGTGTGAATACTTTTGCCACTTTCTACTATTAAAAATTACCTCAGTTTAGGCAGTATATGAATTTAAATCCTGGCTTTTCCTGTATAATTTCGTGTGAACTTTCTGGAACAGGGCTACCTTGTTTTCATTTCCTCTTAAAACATATTCAGTGCTTCATCAAGGACTTGCCTTTATTCTTGGCTAGATTTAAAAATATATGCATATATGTTAACACTTACATGTTGTCCAAATCAAACCTGAAGTCTTGGCATTGTGTAATAGAATTTATTAAAAAAAAACAAAGATCAAATACATGTTAGGCCCTTAGCGTCAGTATTTTTGAGACCTCTGTGGTTCTACATGAATGATAAAAGTTCTTTTAACATTGTATATACATATAATTTCTTCCCTTCCTGTTTTCTTTAATCACCTTTAATTTAAAGACAATTTAAATAGCAAATAGATAATAATAGATTATTTAACTCTGAAAATATACTATTGCATCATATGGATGTTTTTTTCTGGTTCATGAAAAGTTTAATACAATATTGAGGTTCTATTTTTGGTTATCAAAGTCCTCGCTTCCACATATCAGGACTTTTCTGTGTATGTGCTTGTCTTTTTTTTCTGTATATTTATGTTATGCATATCTGTATTTTTCCATCTTGGCATTTGTTCTGACTAGAAAAAAAGGAATTCTGTCAACTCTTTAGTGACTGTGATGTAATACTTTGCCAATATGCTTTGCAAAGTGGTGTTTCAACAGTTCTCTTTTTCTCTAAGGAACTGTTAAAATAAATTCTGAATTAAAATTCCAGCTGATTTTTTTTTTTCATAAATACCACTCTGTGCCTTAAGAATATCTGCTCCTGAGCATTACTGGTTTTTCATACTTTGCTATTGTCAGAAATTTGTTGTTGGGATTGCCTTTATTGAGAGATGTACACTAATTTCTCCTTGTTGGTGATTCAGTGATATAGAAGACATATTAAGGACAAAATTTGTGCTGTTTCAGTTTGACAAATACCTAGTAGTAGGTCCTGGCAACATTTGAGTCTAGAGTCTAATAATAATCTAGAGTCTTTAACCACTATAGAAGATAGTCATTCTGAAATTTCTATTTAATGAAAGGGGGAGAGAATAAACCTCCTCAGCCAAATGTGATAGAAAGCAGGAGGGTAGATGATAGCAGGTTTTACAACTCACAGAAGAGATGAATCACACTGGGAGCTATTGTTGATTACCCCTCAAATGTGTAAATAATAATTGGGAAATAGGTGAAATTATGGTTCTACTATTGTACCCACAAAGCAGCAGGGTTTGGAATAGCAGCGCACAGGTGGAGGAGAATTCTTGTCTTCAGCTGAGCTATCAGAGTTCTTTTTGGTGTTGGGGAAAATTATCCTCTGCCATATGCTTTTTGCATATGCCACTGATGTTAAAAGAAGGAAGAGCTCATTCTGTGTGTGTGTCCAATGTCTACCAAGGATTTAAAGAATAGGTACAAAACACAGCTTCTTGAGAAGAGTTAGAAATTTTACTGTCAGTGTCTGTGTAATTGTTAAATGCCAGAATGGAAGAACATCAATTCTATTTTATTTGCTTTCCAAATATGTTCTGTTTTAGTTGCTGACAAATCATTATGAAAGATGCTGGAAGTATTATTGTTTGCCGGGTGGATGGGGTAATTTCGGTGCTGCCTCAGAAGAAGAACTTCACTTGTCCAGAAAATTGTTCTGGGGTATTTTTGATGCTTTGTCTCAAAAGGTAATTCATTCTACTGTATCCATCTACTACTGTAAGAGCTTTACTGTGTAAGCTTTTTTATTTAATCTGTCATTTTTACCTAGCTTACATTAACACTGTATTACCCAATTTAAAGGGAAAAAAATCTTCCCCGTATAAGTCTTTCTTTGATGTTATGTATACCATTTTGTCTGATCATTAAAAAAAAAAAATATGGCTAATGAAGTAATCTTGAGATGTACAGGTCAGTTACACCTCAGAGCCCTAAATGCAAATTCAAGCATCTGCTGGTGACCGAAAGCTGCACTTTTCTACCTCACACATTATCCTTCCTTAAACCAAGAGCATAGTCCTTTGCTTAGCAATTGTAGTTTCATCACCCTTGACTCAATTCTATGCTGCACAAAAGTTTAATAATATATCTTGGTATGTATTTATTGTTCATTCTGTGAATATTTTTAACCACCCTGCTTAAAATTGCATGAGTTTCATTTCAAATTTAGATATTTAGAAACACTATGTATATTCCTGTGCTGTGTTCTCTTCCCAGACATCTGAATAATAACAGATGTTGCTCACAGTGAAGTCAATACAATTTTTGTCAGTGAGAGCAAGCATTGATCCTAGCTTTTACCTGTAGTGCAGAATATGCTTTGAACAGTCAGCTTCCTTTTTTTTTTCTGAACAAAAATTCAGTTTTGCACTAACAAAGAAAGCCCTTCTGTGGCTGCTTGGTTTCACATATATCTATATCAGTTTCAGCAGCAATGTCGGTAACTTCCATTCACTACTCAATTTCTGTGCTCTGTGTGTTCTGCAGAAGTACGAACAAGAACTGTTCAAACTGGCTTTGCCTTGTTTGAGTGCAGTTGCAGGAGCCTTACCTCCAGACTATATGGAATCAAATTATGTCAACATGATGGAAAAACAGTCTTCAATGGATTCAGATGGGAACTTTAATCCTCAACCTGTTGATACATCAAAGTAAGGAATTATTTTGTTGCAACTATTTTTTTTTTATCATGCATGTTTATAAAAGGGGCGGAGTCTGATGTTGAGTATGTTGTAAACTTGCGTCTATTATTCTCTTCTAAAGGCTTATCTTCTAGATAAAATGGATGCCTTAACTTTGTATTTATATTTTTATTTATGTATTACTTTTAAATCATATAAATATCCATCTATATAATTAATTTCTTGGTCAACCTAGAACATTTTTAATGTATTTTCAGCCTGAAGATAGATTTGTTTGGTTAACTTTCTATGTCTGCTGCCAAGAAACCAGTGGTTTTTTAGGAGCAGAAGTAGACTAATCTGCATCATCCCTGTCATAAAACACTAATTCCATTGTCTGAGAATGACAGCGTACCTACAGAAAATGATGATAAACATAGATTTGCCTGATCTCTTTTTATTATGAATAATGTGGAACTGGGCAGAAAGATTTTAATTCTCTAAGCAGTCAGACACTGACTAAGCTTTTCCAAAACACATATCTGAATGGGACTTTTTTGCCTTGTTTTTTGACTGCAGCCAGTGCCCCATTCTCCTTTTTATAGAATAGTCTTACATCAGTGTGGTTATGCACTGTATCTTGAGAAACGCCACGTGCTTCAATTTCCTTTGTGAGCTTTCTGTCTGTATTAACATTCAGAACACAGAATGCCAGCAGTTGATTGATGCCTTGGTTACAGCATGCTTGTATATGTATGCACATCAAAATATGATAGTAAAAGCCATAATCTAGACTGGGATATAGAAATCACATCAGTAACCATTAAAAACTATTAGTCTAAGAAGTATTTTAGATATATGAGGATTAAAGAAAATTTAGTAAGGATATTGTACTCTCATTTAAGTAATTGAAGATGACTTTATCATTTCAGAAGAAAATTGTATGAAGCCAGAATATATTTTAAAAACTCAGAAGAAGTTATTTATAGTTCCCAAAATCATCTGCTACCATATTGCTATGGGAATCAACAGTTCTGTGATGCTTCAGGGTAAAGAAAGCACTACTTTTATCAGTGTCACTTCCAACCTATCCTATATTCTTTTACCATGCAAATCCTGCATCACCCTGCTTTTACTAGTCCTACACCTATTTATATGAAGCTACAGATAATACGACTCTATTGTACTGCGTTTCTGAAATTATTCAAAATATTATAAAGTTAGTAGAGTTCCCCTTGAAATACATGCTTTCAAACAATAAAAAAACTGCTTACCATGCTGGATCAATATATTCTTCATTTTCTGTGAGGTTAGGCTTTTGAAAACTGTTGTTCTGATATAACTTTGTTTTACATTTCTGCTTTTTCCTATTCTGTGACTGAAGATTAAAAAACAGACTCTTCTACTTCAGTAGATGGCACTGTAACACTTTTTCTGCCAAAACCTTGTCTTAGGAGGGAAGGTTTTGCTATTTCATAAATGATCAAGAAGTAATTGTTCCCTTTCATTTGCAGGAATGCAAATGTAGAAAAATACCAATATTTGATAAATTATTATTTTGGAAGAGAATTCTGTCTCTAGTGCTTGTGCTTCAAGTATAGAATAAAATTTCTGGGAATATATAAAATAGATGTGTTTCATAAATGACTGTTAGCACACTTAGTTTATAATGGACATGTGCAATAAGTTACCACTGTATTTCTGAAACTATGGTTCATGATTGTATCTTTAATCTTAAGAAAATAAATGTTAGTAATAGAAATATGTGACAAAAAGAATTAGTGCTCAGTATCGTTATTGATTTTTCCCTGGACATGTCTGTTGAAGAAGTAAAATTTCTATGACAGCTGTAGTTCTCATTCAGTGCCTGTTAAATAACATGGATTTCTTTTTCCTCGAGGAAAAGAGGCTTGGAGCAAACTGTATGTGGGAAAACAGAGCACAATAAGATGCTTTGAATGGATATATACACTACTAATTATTTATTTGAAAGTTTTCTTCAAAACAAAAGCATTCATATTTTAGCATGTGTGATATAATGGTTATTTTACTTTTCACTTTCAGCATTACAATCCCTGAAAAGCTAGAATATTTCATTAACAAATATGCAGAACACTCTCATGACAAATGGTCAATGGAAAAGGTAAAATCTAAAATCCTGTTAAAGCAAAATCAGAGTTTTCATTTTCAGAATCCATTTCATCTTCAGAATACTTTACTCTGAATATTATTTTTCATAATGCTACAAGTTGGTAGGTGGTAAATATAAACATATTTTCTTGAAATACTTTTGGGGGGAAAGTTCTGTAAGTGCACGAGTATTTCAAAATAGTGTTTTATCATTTCATTATTTTTAGTGTTAACTTTTGACTAAATATACTTGCTAATTACTTAAGAGTTTTATTGAGTTGAAATTTTAAACTTTTAACCAAAAAAACAAAAACTCTTTAGGGTTTTCATTCCTTTGTGCAGTTTGTCTGTCCAGTATTAAAAATAGTTTTTCAACTGCAGCATAGTATTCTGCTCTATAGAAATATATAAAGACAAATGTATTGAAATGTTACCTTTGTGTAATCATCAATTTTCAAAAAGATGGCATACTACGTAATTAATTTCATTATGTGTAGATAATAAAGATGTTAGTTGAAAAAATAGTAGAATGGAAATTTTAAGAGAACAGGTCTGCAAAAGCTTTGTTCAGTTTTTTGTACCAATGGAAATAGGATTTTTCATAACTTTTTGCTTTTCCACATTTTTTCCTCTCTTATTATTGCTGTTTTGAGTTCGCCAATGGATGGACATATGGTGAAACATATTCTGAATCTGCAAAAGTACAACCATTAATGAAGCAATATAAGTTGCTATCTGAAAAGGTAAGGAATTTTTTCGTTTTTGATCCAGAATGATTGAAAGATTGCTTCATTCACTGTGAAAATATCACCAGTATTTACATCCCTTTTTAAAAATTTATTTAGAGTACATCAGCTAACATATGACTTTTGCCTTCCTCAGAATCTCAAAAAGAGAGAGAAGGGTTTTGTTATACAATAGATAGGCCGCTCAGACTCTTTTCTATCGTGGCTGAATTTACATGACATAATTTATGGTGAAACTGAGTGTCATATTGCCAGTATAGTTTTACACTACGGTCAGACAGGAATACTGCTTGCTTAGTAGTAAAGACTGTCCGGCCTCCAGCGGAGGGCCACAGGGATGATTAGAAAGCTGGAGAACTTGTTAAATGAAGCAAGGCTGAAGGAACTGAATTGCTTAGTTTAAACAGTTGATGGGGATATAATCTTCATTTCCCAGTACCTAAAAGCTAATTAGAGAGAACATGGATATATTTTCTTCACATGGATGAACAGTGACAGAACAAAAGCCAATGGGTGTAAGTTGCTTCAGCAGAAATACTTTCTGGAAATTCTTATCTTGAAAACTTAAACACTGGAATAGGTTGTCCAGAGAAGTGGTGAAATCATCTGCACTGCAACTATTCAAGGGATGACATGGCAAGCCCTGATAACCCAATCTTGATAACCATTGATAGCCCAACTAGGTTAGCTTATCTGATGTCAACAGAAGGTTGAGCCAGATGGTGTCCAGAATAAAATTCCAACAGAGATTTCTTTTTTTTTTCTTTTTTTTTTTTTTTTAAATGATTCTATGATTGATTCGATGATGTTTTTTTTGTTGTTGTTGTTGGGGTTTTTTTTGTTTTGTTTTGTTTTGTTTTTTTCTGTTTCATGTAGCAGAAAAAACATTGCATTACTCCTGATAATTACTGCTCCACCTTTGAGTCCACATCTGAGCATGTCATTAACACAGTTATCCCTGTGATTGTCAGCTTCCTGGAAGGCCAGAATTCTTCTGCCCAACTCTGAAATGCTTAATATTTTTTTTAAATGTCTCTCATGATTTAATTGCTTCTTTGCAGTATCCCTGGGCCATAAGGGTTGATTTCAGTACATTTCTTTACATCTCAGTATAACCAAAGAAAAGACCAGTAGTTATTTTTTTCTCTGTACAGCTGCATAATAAACAATTGTTGCATGTGCATTGTTCTAGGAGAAAGAAATTTATCGATGGCCAATCAAAGAATCGCTAAAAACTATGCTGGCATGGGGATGGCGTATTGAAAGAACACGCGAGGGAGATTCCATGGCACTATATAATCGGACACGTCGCATATCTCAAACCAGTCAAGTGAGACATTTTATTAAAAACTTATTTTAAACAAAGGCATGCAGTCTTTGATTATCTCCAGTCTTTGATTTTACAAGTAATGAAATAAACTTGTAGCATAAAAATAGGTAAAAGTGTTTTTCACAAGCAATTGTACACTGAAGACTGGTTTGGATTTCTGTTCACTAAAGTTCTTTTTTTTTTAATGAAAATGAACTTTTTTTCCCTTTAATTTAGGGAAATTATTTACATCAGTAGGTGATTATTCATCAATAGCGAGTATTAATATCATTTCAGTCTGTGATTTTTTTGGAATTTGGTGGCTGATGCTTTTCAGCATGTAAAGAAATAAATCTAGATGTATAAATTATTATTTTTTCTTTTTTTTTCTTTTTCCAGGAAAATTAATACAAACATCAACATTAATGCAGCATAAGTTTACATCTATAGACAGCCCAAATTCCAAAAATATTAGATAGTTCTTTTCCTTCAGAATACCCTTCGTAAATCAAAATTCTACAAGGATAAACTGGAGAAATACTGACATTATATTCTCTTAGAGCGCCATATACTATGCAATTAAACCTAGAAAGGGGAGGAAATCTCTTTCTCATCACACAGGCAAATGTGGAGCCAAACCAATGGGGGAAATAAAATGAAGGGAAATCTTTCCCTCTTTTCTCCACTCTACTTTGCACTGTTTAGGTGTGTAACAGTTGATATGCCTATGAAAAATGATCAGTTGACCTGCCTCTCCACTCTATAGACATGAGAAAGTGTATATCAAGTGATTTAACACTTGGCTAATGCACACCTTATAGTTGCCACATTATTCTTGTCTTCCAAAATGTTTTACTTCCAAATTTCCTGACTTTTGGATGTTTATAATACCAGCCCCAAAGACTCTACTGACAGAGTTCTTCATATATACTTTAATCTAAGGACCTTATTAGAATGAATAGCTTTACAGTTGAGATTCAAATTATATCAATGTATGAAAACAGCTTTTGTAGCTAAGTTACAGGCTTCTCTTACTATAATGAAATTTTGTAACTTTTCTTGAAGAGTTTTGGAAGGCTAAAATATATCTGTATTTAAGAGTACACCATCATATTAATATTTATCCTGTGTTTAGGATGTTTTGTGCTGTCATCACATAAACTCACAATAACATTTTCTTGTGTTCAGCTGAGAAGTTTTAAGTATATGTAACTAGTATCTTCATGTTAATGTAACAATGCTTGCATTGTTTACTTTAGAAAACAATACATTATCAGTATTTATTTACTATGTGCTGCTTGTACACCTTTTGTGTTTTTCTGTATAATACCCATCTTTTGAAAGGAGGCTTTTGAACTGCTAGGCCTTGTACATACTCACATGAAAATAATATCAGACGTAGGAACAAAGTGCTGGACATTGTGCTTTCTAAAGGAAGATGTACCTGTGGGGGACATGAGTTTATCTGTTACAGCAGAATCCATAGAGGAAAGCAACAGTGGCTTCCTGTCCAGTGGATCTCTCTTATTTATTGCTTTATCTTCCTTTGAACATCTTTTTTGTTGTGGCAGTAGAGTGAAAGAATGACAAAATTTTCTGAGTGGGGGGATGGGGCAGAAGGAAAAAGATGTGTACTTGGTAGATTTTAGTCCTACAGGTAGAAATAGGGTTGAAAAACCAAATTCAGAGTTTGATTTTTGTCAGAATTCACCTTAAACTAGACTTTCTGAGATTTCACCTGCTGAGGAAAAAAATAAATCTCTAGAAAACATAGAGGTTTAATCATAATTTTAGTACAGCATTACTCACAAAGAGTTAAAACCTTCAGTGGGCTCAAATGAATAAGGGGGATGTCTGATGGCTGTCTATCACTGGGAACAAAATATGTAGACCTTTGCCTAAATCTGACTTAAATTTACCACCCTTGATGTATTTTCAGTCACGCTACATAGGATCCTTTTGCTCTCTAGAGATATACAGGTGACTTTTTCCTTAAGTTCTTTCATAACTTTCAGTATCTTGCTAATGTGAACTTCTTCATGTCAAATGCTTATAGAACTATACAGTGTTTTGCACATTTGTCATTCAGATCTCTGTAGATACAGCCCATGGTTACACTCCGCGAGCAATTGACATGAGCAATGTCACCCTCTCCAGAGACTTACATGTAAGTCAGAAATACTTAATATGTGTACCCTTGTACTGTTTTGTTTTTTACATTTTTTTTTTCTTTTCTGCTGGTGGTGTTTTAAAAAAAACCTGGTGTCTTATGTTACTTTCTTTGATACGCTTGGATTTTGGTTTGGCATTTTGGTCTTTTTCATCATTGCTCTTTGATCCTCCGTTGCTTTAAAAAAGGTAGTTCATGTTGAACAGCTTCAAAGTTTTAATCCTGGATTGATTTTTTCCCAGCTCTCTTTGCGAACATGTGTTGTTTTGAAGAGAATTCTGCTTAGATGAGCTTGCAGCTTCAGGTTTTCTTTTTATTTTTTTTTTTTTTTTTGGTTTATCATTCATTTCTCCACCATTTTCCCAAACTATTTTGTCATTGCTCTTTTCTTTTCTAAATTGAAGAAATAAGAATCAGGAACCATTGTTACAACAAAGATGATGGGAATAGAGAATGAAGAAGTTAGCAGTAGGATTTGCCAGATATTTCAGTAGTTTGCTGTTATTTGGGACAATATTTTTAAAATATTTTTAATCAAATTTAATATTTTTAAACAAATTATATTTCTGTTGTTAGAAAGTTAGGGGCTTTTTCATCATGTTTGTTGGAGTACGGCACTAGTTTTTACTAATTTACCATGAGTCAGTAGATTGCTGACAGTTCTAAAGAGTTAATAAAATTGATGCTTAAATACCACTACTTCTAGCATCAAGCTCTTATCTTAAACTGAAGAAACAGCTTAATTATAATTACATCAATTAACATTTGTATAGACTCTATATAGTCAAAAAACTGTGCAGACTTTGTCTAATGGGGTCTTCTTTGAAACCAATTTAAAAATCTGTTATTTAAAAGCTAGGCAAATTTAATTAAAATGCAGTTTTAGGTATTAGGTGTCCTGATACTGTAATCCAGTAATCCAAACATGTGAAGTATTAATGAGATTTGTGTTTTTAAAAATTATTGTATGTAATTTTGAACTTTAATGTTTAATATCTTTAAAGTTCAGGGTTAGATTTGTTTTATAGGAAGAACATACTTATCTCTTGTGCACACTGGAGGAGAATTTCATGCTGAATAAAAAAAACTTGTGGCTCTATCTGTGGAATCCTTGGTAAATACCCTGGTTGGTGCTTTTAATGCTGTGCTCACACAAGTGAGTATCCACCTTGACCAGGCTACATCCATGGGCTCATAGTCAATCTGCTGCAGCCAGCTGGAACAATCTTGAGTCAGTCCTCTGGCTTGCTGTTCTCTGTTCCTGTTACCAGGACCTTCAGGGGTTTCCTGCTGGCATTGTTTCGAGAATCAAGTGCCCATCTGACACCTCAGTACTCTTCAGACTATTCTCCTCTTTGTGGTTCCTACTGTTTCGAATCAAAGAGTTTCACTTCAACACCTCATTCCTAGTTCCTACACATAAAGCCACCCTACCCAAATTCTGTATCTTAGTTTTTCAATAAAAGCTCATTTTCAGTGAACCATTACGGTGTAATTGTATTGAACCTCCCAGAGAACAAAATTTGTTATTTAATATCAAGCAGAAAATTGCCTTCTTGGGGGTTAATTGTTGCAACATATATCACTAAGCTCTCCATTTTCCTAAGGCTATGGCTGAGATGATGGCAGAAAACTACCATAACATATGGGCAAAGAAAAAGAAAATGGAGCTTGAAGCAAAAGGTAATATCAGATATATAGGTATTTACTGTATTTTAAGTTCTCTATGATTAGCTTAGGTCATGTGTTTGAGAAAACAGGTTGGAAAAAAACAAAAGGAATAGCAAATTTAAATTGATAAAGAAGAAACAACAAAGTAGGTATTCTTAATTAAATATTTAGTGATTATTAGATTTTTAGTTTTAAGTTTTTATAGTACTGAACTTATTGATATAATTTACCAATTCAAATGTATCAAAGGAAGAGAAGACGAAGCTTGTAAATAAATATAAGCTACATTAATACAATTTCCTTCTAGCATTAATCTTCCAGACTATTACCCAATGGGCTCTGGCTTATTTTAATTACTTCTTTTATTGCATGTAGATCTAAAAGGGTATTTACTAAGAACTGCATGTATATTGTATTGAATTGACAAGGAGGTAAACCTCGAGCACATAAAAGTTGCTTATAGTCCATGATCTCTGCTTATCTAAATGACAAATTTTGTCATGTGTTGTGTAACTTACTGGTTCCCTTCTATGTTAAAATAACTTCTTTATTTATGTTAAAGCTAATTTTTTTTCTGCAGATAACATTATATTTGCACATGGAGGAAACAATATTTGGAGAAACAGCAAGTTATCATTTGCAAGTGAATGAAAGTAGAATCTAGGGTTTGTCTTATCTGAAGGTGTCAAGGCTAATTGTATGCACCAAACTTGGCAACTTGGCCTCTTTTTTTTTTTTTTTTTTTTTTTAATTAAATTGTATGCTTGCTTTTTTTATGAGTTGTAAGCTTCCAGCAAAGGTAGAAAAGTTAAATTTTTTATGAAAAAGTAAAGTTTCATCTGGAAGTGCCTTTGATAAATCACTATTGAATTTCCATGTCTTCAATTATATTTCTCCTTAATACAGCCTTTATTTTAATTTCATACTGTTTTTAAAAAGAAATTCCTTCAGGGTAAGGATGGGTTAAGTACCAGAAATGGTAGGCAACAGGAAGATTAGATATTTAAATGGATCTACTGTATTTGGTAGCTTTGAAAGGAGATTTTTTTTCAATGAGCAGCACTTCAATAGAACATTGTATGGTACTTGTAGTCTTGTGCATAGGAGCATAATACAAGGGGCAATGAATTTAAGTTGGAGAAGAGTAGATTTAGATTGGATGTTAGGAACAAGTTCTTTACTATGAGGGTGGTGGAACACTGGAACAGGTTGCCCAGAGAGGTGGTTGAGGCCCCTTCCCTGGAGATATTCAAGGCGAGGCTTGATGAGGCCCTGGGCAACCTGGTCTAGTTGGGGATGTCCCTGCGACTGCAGGGAGGTGGGACTAGATGACCTTTGGAGGTCCCTTCTGGCCCTCCTCCATAGAATTCTATGATTCTGCTGAGAAGGCTAGAGGTGGCTATAGTGAATGAAGGAGAGGCTTCTAGTGGAGTGTTTCTTTGTGTGAAAAGCAGATTTGTGTGAAAAGTTTGTCGGTTGACCCCTCAGCTGTGGGGCAGATGGCATGGAATACCCTCAGTTGGTCAGGTTTGGGTCCCCTGTCCTGTCCTGTCCTGTCCTCCCAACATGTGGGACCTCTCTATGCCTTTTCTGTTTCCAGCCTTCCAACAGGGCAAATAACAGAATTGGCTGACCTTGATTGGTGTAGCGATAAGAATGAGCAAGAGCCTCTCTACATACCATTCCTTGGCATTAAGTACAAACTTACCACTCTGAGAACAGCAGTTTTTTCCACAATACGCCATTAATTTCAGAGAGTTAGAAGAGGCCTAGCTAAAAAGAAAAAATACTGAACAGAAAGCTGAATCTGTTTTACTTCAAACTGGGACATTATGCTAGCCACCTGAAAGTTGCAAATGACATTCCGCTCCATTGAACACTTTGCATCTATTAATTGGAACTGAATGATCTCATGCAGCCTTAATGACTTCCACAGATAGGCCGTGTATGCTTACCATGCTTATATGCATTTTTACATGTCTGTCGTCAGCTGGACTAAGGTGGAATTAGATCACATTTGTGATAATAGAATAAAACCCCATCAGACTTGTCCACTAGGTTACCATTTGCATATACTTAAATGAATTCAAGCAGGACTAATGGAAAATTTTAGAATATGCAGCACATAAAATCACATAAAATATCTCCAGTATTTTCTAGAATGAATTTGCTCCTTTTCAAAAAAATTATTAATACAGACTTGCTACTATTAGTAAATACTTGTAGTATTTTTTTCTGAGAGAAGTCTGATCAATATTCTTATACAAATATACAAAGCCCTGCGGTTTTGTAGCAATTACCGTAGGAATTTATTGTGTTCTGCTATGTGATTGTGATTTTAGAAAATGAAATGCTAAGAATGTTGCTTTTAATGTAGGTATTTATAATAGTAACTTTATTTTCCTTTCAAATTAACTATCTACCTTCAGGAATGTATCAATACATCAGCTATTTATAAGCAATACAAATGCCATTTTTTTTTGGTTTACCTCTCTGTCAGCATTCTTTTGGTCAGATTAGAGAGTTGTATGAACCATATTTGAATAATGTAGTCTAATTTTCTGCCTCTAATTTATTATTATAAAGTAGAACTGTATCATTTCCATATATTTTATAGATCTGCGTATGTCTTCCTAAACTCTGAACTCCTTTAGCTGTCATAAGAAAGTTTAAAAGCAGGAATCTGTGTATGTTTGTATATTTGCTTTTTATTGTTTTTAATGAAATGTGATGAAATTACAAAATTTCTTATGAAATGATGTGTTTTTTACTGATTTTTTTTCAGTTTCATCAAATGAATTTGTAATTATAATACTTGTTCGTAACAGTTAAGTATTTTCTTTCTTTTAGAATTTTTGCAGTGGGTTCAACATATTTACTCAGGTTTTGCAGTGATTGATTATGTTAGAACTATGTTTGCAGCCACATCTAGAGTTTCTATCTGGATAATTTTTAAGTTGGTATAAAGAAACAGAAAAATGCATTGTTGATATTTCAGGCTAGATTTTACTGTAACACGCTATGTAATATTATGACAGTGCTTTTACATGCTGGGACATGTTGTGTTAACAGATAATTCTTTAACAGCTTTTTAATTCTCTTGATGTTCTATAGTAGGAGGAGGCAACCATCCTCTTCTTGTTCCTTATGATACACTCACAGCCAAAGAAAAAGCCAAGGACAGAGAAAAAGCACAAGATATTCTGAAATTTCTACAGATTAATGGATATGTTGTCTCCAGGTAATTCTCTGTTCAATATTAGTCACAGAAGGCTTACACTTCTCACTACCCACCCCCACTCCCCCTCTTTTGTTTTTTTTGGGTTTTTTTTTCCTGTGTTACAAGCCTAGAGTCATTTTTAGGTTACAGTACCTGGGAGCAAGGAGGAGCTTCATTTAGAAGAATTGTATTATGGGATTATTAGCAGGGTTTTTGGGAGACAAGCAAGGCTCTCTGTATGTCTTCTCCCTCTCCTCTCAACTTTGCAGTATGGTCTTCCTCTGTGATATATACAGCTGTTAGTAAACTTGTTAATTTTTTACAAGTGATAGAACCATTGAGTCTTTCTTTCAGATTAGGTGCATGCACCTCTCTGTAGGAATTCCCAGACAATTGTTTTGATAAAACAAACAGTTGTATGTCTAGAATCTGCTACTCCTTTCTTTCAACCAAGTAAGCTTGAAGTGTTATTAAAATATTTTTAAAGTGAAAAGTAATTTTCTTAGATTTTTTTTTTAAATCCACGATGTAAATGTAATAATAGTGAATAAATGTAGTAAACAGCACAATGTTCATAAGTCAGTACATGTACATGTTATTCTCTGCATAACAAGCATAATTCCATTCGGTTTTAATATGACATATTTACCTACTAAATGAGTGAATAAAATTTTATTGGAGGCTTGTCTGATTCATCAGCATGGCTTAGGAAATGTGAGTCCCTAGTAAAGGCTGAAAGCATATCTAAGGCTGTATGACTTGTACATTAGTAAGTGAATGAAACAGTCACAGAGTTGGGTTTAAATAATCTTTGTGAATTAATTAGCCTAGCCCATCTACTTAAAATCTACTTCCTTTATTTTATATCACATCTGAAATTCAGGCTATTTATAGAGTCCTACAGCTAATCTAATAATTCTAGGTACAATTTTTCAGTGTAGCTGGCACAATTCAATTTACTTCCCTTCAATGGAATAGGATGTACAAAGAAGGATGTCAGTCAGCAAAGGTTTCTTTTCTCATCCTCTGTCAAAATGACAAAAGGCTCCTCAGCTGTATTCAAGATTACACATTCCTTTTTAACTAATCCTTTTTTATTTCTAACTTGAACACAAGTAAAAAGTGGCATTTGAGTTTTGGAGAACTGGAAAGCTAAGAGGGATGATGATAAGATAATTGTTAACTTGGACACACCCATCATCTAGTAAATAGTTCCTGCTGTATCTGCATCCTCCTGTGTTAGTCAAATGCAGGTGTGTTTCTATCAAGTTGAACTGTGTTCTATCATGTGGC
The DNA here is from genome assembly GCA_013398155.1 of Pedionomus torquatus. Classification (NCBI taxonomy): domain Eukaryota; kingdom Metazoa; phylum Chordata; class Aves; order Charadriiformes; family Pedionomidae; genus Pedionomus; species Pedionomus torquatus. The sequence goes on along the minus strand of VZRU01009960.1, from coordinate 270,987 downwards.
TGCTCCTGTGGCCACTGTGCTATCCAAGCAAACAATGATTTGATTCATGTTTTCCTTTGTTCTGCTTTCAACTTGGCTTTCTGCCACACTTCTTGCATGCATTTCTTCACAGTCTTTCATTTGACAGTGACCATTCTAGTCTAGTGCAACCTCATACACAGGGGGTTTAGGAAAAGATGGAAGCACTTGTCCCCTTCCTAGCATGTTACACTTAGGCACATGGACTATGCTGGTGCTGAACCCCTTGCTTACTTTACTGACACTGCCTCCATACATTAACTGTTTTTCTGGATACATAGCATTCCTACTGCAGTAGCTGCCAACTGGGAGTCCCCACTTGCTCCTGTTGCAGACGCCACAGACCAGGGCTGCTTTACCTGGCCCCCACTGTCTGACTCCAATTGCTGGGACCAAATCCACTCAAGCCAGTCCCCTGCAATAGCTGGCACTCTGGACTCAGGGTCTGTAGGATCCATAGATACGTTCACAAAGGATATGGCCTCACCAACAACTGATGCTGAGACCCTCATTCACTCCTGTGCTGACGCCATAGGCCTGGGGGCACCTAAGTCTGACAAGTGTGACTCTACTGGCCTGGTATCTGCTCATGCTGGTCTTGCTAGTATCTGGCACTTACTCCTTGCAGCACACATGTACATGTGGAATAGTGTGTGAAATTACATGGATTGATAGTTAGGAAAGGATTTAGTAAGAAGATAAGACAGGCTGTAGTCATGAAGTGTGAGGCTCAGTCAGACAACTGTATTGATGGGCCTTGGTTTACATGTGATTGGCCCCTTTCTCCCCCTTTCTCCCCCTTTCTCCCCCTTTCTCCCCCTTTCTCCCCCTTTCTCCCCCTTTCTCCCCTCTATGTATGTTAAAAAGTAAGGTGGCCCTCTACAAAGCTGTGTCTGAAGTTTCTTAATGGCCTATTAATTCGTAACTGGAGACTTTTGGTCTACAGCATTGTCTCTTTATCCCTTGTCTGCCAAGTTTGTGTCTTTGTCTTGTTTATGGCTTCCCTCTTATTAGCCCTTTTTGCATTGAGAAGGTCCTTAGTTGGATAACCTGAACGAAGCAGACACTTGTACGTTTAAAAGTGTCAGGCAACACTGAACCTTACCATTAGCAGTGTTATAATTTAAAGCAGAAATATGCCCTACACAGGCAGTTACTCAGTAGGTGTACTAGTTTAACTTGCAAATTAACTAAGTACTAACATACTTGGTGTCTCTGAGAGTGGGGTGACTGACTCCCTTGCTGGTTAAGCATAGCTTCTTCATGTGCCATCATTAAAGTCCTGATCCTGCAGGATCAAAGTTTATGCCCAATCCTTGCAAGTGTTTAAGGCCAAGCTGGATGGGAATTTGAGCAGCCTGGTCTAGTGGGAGGTGTCCCTGCCCATGGCAGGGGGGTTGGAATTCAATGATCTTTAAGGTCCCTTCCAACCCAAACCGTTCTATGATTCTGTGTCATTGTCAGCTTGTTGCTAGCAGACATCAGCACATATCATGGAACAGCCCTCTACAGATTCATGATAACTGAAAAATATGTAGCCATGTAACTATGATGGAACATACTGAGAAAGGTAAACTGTAATTCCATCACTTTGTTTTGGTTTTCTCCTGATTTTTCACAAAGGCTACATAGCTATTCAGAGTTCTTCCATTGCAAACAGACTTCTTGGGGAAATCATGGTGAAGGACACTAGATGTACTTCTGGTTTGATTGTTTAATTCAAAGTGTTTTGGCAGTTTCCAAGCTTCCTCACCGAAGGGAGGGAGGGAAATATAAAACAGTAATAATGCCTTACAAATAAGGGAAAGTGCAATGGTACTGTATTAATCTGATTAACTAGTTTCATTTTTCTGTGGCCTTCTACTTGGGAAATCTTAATTGCATTTTAAGAGATTGCTCAAAACCTAAGTGTGTGTAAAAGTACTGTTTACTTAAAACACAGAAAAACTCTCACGTTAATAAACAGTTAATCATTACTAGATAGAATGGCATCACGCTACATGGAGTAATAAGACTGCTCCAAGTCCTGCATGTGTGAAAATTGGCTTGCTCCTTTTTTTCAGAGGACTTAAGGACCTGGAATTAGACACACCTTCCATTGAGAAACGCTTTGCCTACAGTTTCCTTCAGCAACTTATAAGATATGTGGATGAAGCCCACCAGTACATTCTGGAGTTTGGTATAGTACTCCTTGTGCATTTTCTTAAGAATTATTAACTAAGATGTTTGATATTATTAAAATAACTAGAAAACTTCAAAAAAAACCCTGAACCATTCTTGAACTAGGAGTTTTCCCTCTAGTTTTCTATAGTTGTTGAAGATGATGAATTTTGGAAAGTTGTGTAATTCACAAACTCATTCCAGTTTCCCATATTCATTTCTCAGATGAACAGTGTTCAGCCAAAATTTGTAATGACTGTAATTCTTTGAAAAAGAAAACTAGCTGCCCCCTTGTGTTTATGCATAAATTCATCATTTTGCACATGTGCACATTAATAGTTATTATTAATATGTAGTCCCTTTTTTACAGAGTGAATTTAATCAGTCATTGGTACCATTCTGAATTTTTCTCTGGAGGAGGAAGTAAGCTTTTTAAATAGCCTGCCACAATGGGAATGTTCTTTCACAAATGCCAGCATGTGTTTCTCCAACAGTGCTGTGAAGGAAAGGATTTAGCTGGATCTGCTTTTGTTCAAAATAATAATAATAAAAAAAAGAGATAGAGTTTGGTGACCCAAGCTAGCTTCTTACATGAGCAGTAAAAGCCAAAATCCCTGTCCAGATTCAGCTTCTGTGTAACCATGGGAGTTGCAAGGCCACATCACATATATCGTACAACATGTGTAGGCATAGATGCTCTAATTGGCAGTATTACTAGCAGAAACAACAGGGAGATTTAATAATTCAATTCTTATCCAAAAGGTTTTAGTTTTAAAGTGAAAATTATCAAATTTATGAATTATTATATGCCGTGTTTACATATAGTAGTGAAAATCTGTCCTTGATAACTCATTGGCTTACTCGTCTTGCTAATACCTGATTATTATGTCTTCATTCGACTTAATTATATAGATTTGCAAACTACAAAAATTATAATGAATGAATACAGAAATACTAGAAACACTTGATGGAACAGATATCGTTTGTATTAGTATTGATTAGGAAAAAGAAGATAATAAATAAGGATAAATAATCTAGGAGCTATACCTGATTATGTCTGTAAAGTGCAATTGATTTTTATGGTAGTCGGGGAAGTGAAGCAATATTAATTTCAGTTCAGTGTTTCTAACCATTAATTTTGTTCTTTAGACAAAGTTCACAAATAATTAGTAAAAATTTAGTAATTCTGTTTCTCCTGGGAAAAACTGGAGAATGATGTTTCATTGATATCTGAGTTTAGACTTCCAAATAACTACAAAAATACAAACACAGGGACAGATTTTCATCTCACAAAAATATCCATATCTCTTTGGGCTATGAGATGTCTAAACTTCTGTGAAGATTTGGACGGTTTCTCTTTATACATTTTATTTGCTGTAACTTTTCTTTGTATAAAGGAGTCATAAAATGCCACTTCAACTAGTGTGTATACTATTTGTGGTGTCTTAAATCTACATCTTAAGATGACCATTATTATTTGTTTATAGTGTATGCTTTCTAAGAAAAATGCCAAGTAGACTCTAATTAAAGATAGATGACAAGAAGCTCAATTTTCTTCTCTCTGCAGATGGTGGCAGCAGAGGCAAAGGAGAGCATTTCCCATATGAGCAAGAAATCAAGTTTTTTGCCAAAGTACAGTATATCTTTGCTTATTCTTTGTCAACATACTAAGTAGTTGAAGTGAGAAAGCATTTGTCGTTGAACATGATTATTTTTAGTTGCACTTCTCTATGTTAAAGTCATTATTTCATTAATTAAAAACAATAAAAATAGCTTGAAAATAGTTTAGGATGAAGTATAGATATGAAAAAATTACAGGACTATATTGTTATTGTCATTATTTCCTTGCTTCATGGTATGCAACTACACATTTTCTGTTTACTTGCTTAGTCTAATTCTGGGTATTTTTCTCTTAAAACCTTCAGGCAGGTAAATGTGAGCAATAGTTACTGGAATTACCAAAGCTGTGTCTGGCAGTGTCACCTTCCTTATTTCTTTCCTTGTTTTAAAACCATGCTGATGTTTCCATTATGGAGACACAGAATGGCTGAGGTTGGAAGGGCCCTCTGAACGTCCATCTATTCCAGCTTCACTGCTCAAACAGTGAAGTTGCTCAAAGCTGTTACCCCGGATCATGTGCAGCAGGCTTCTGAGTACCTCCAAGGGTGGATACTTTGCAGTCTCTCTGAGCAATACTCAGTCACCCTCACTGTAAAAAAGTGTTTCCTAACGGTCAGAGGAAACCTACTGTGTTTCAGTTTGTGCCCCTTGCCTCTGGTCCTGTCATGGGACGCAACTGAAAAGAGCCTGGCTCCATCCTCTATACACCCTCCCTTCAGAAATTTATACACATTGATGAGATCCACCCTGAGCCTCTTCTTTTCCAGGCTAAAGGTCCTAGCTCTCTTAATTCATCCTCATTTGAAAAATCCTCAAGTTCCTTGATTATCTTTGAGGCCCCTTAACTGGACACTCTCTAGTATGTCCATGTTTCTCTTGTACTGGGGAACCCAGAAACAGACACAGAACTTCAGATGTGGCCTCACCAGTGCTGAGTAGAGAGGAAGAATTACCTCCCTGGACCTGCTAACAGTCTTCTGTCTAATACAAACCAGGATGGTGTTGGCCACCTTTGCTGTGAAGGTGCATTGTTGGCTCGTGGTTGGTTTGCTGTCCACTGAGACTCCTTGGTCCTTCTCCGCAAAGCTGCTTTCCAGCTGGTCAGCCCTCAGTGCTGTTAGTGCTGTGATGGTTGTACGTGATTTTTTCTTAAACCTGCATTAAATGGCATGAACTATAACAGCTGTGTCTGGGTATGTGGTACTGGAAAAAATCTAAAATTGTGAGATAAAGTGAAATTATACTTTCAGCTTTGCACTCCTCCTAAAAAAAACCCCACAGATCAAGTCACAGAGATAGTGTAATTTATCTTTTTCTGCTGCCTCTCCTGATACTTGAAGTGCCCTGAATATATTCAGAAAGCAATAGACATTAATGAAAAAATACGTAGAAGTTATAAAACAGAGAGAATACTTTTGAAATCTGCCTTATTGTAACTTACAAAGAGTAATACAGAACATAGCCAACAAAACCCTGAGATAACCACTTCTTTCTGATGTAATTTCAGGTTGTGCTCCCTTTGATTGATCAGTATTTTAAAAATCATCGCCTGTATTTCTTATCTGCAGCAAGTAGGCCTCTCAGCAGTGGAGGTCATGCCTCTAATAAAGAGAAAGAAATGGTGACAAGGTAAAACTTAAATAATATTAATGTGTATGCATATGTGTTTTTGTCTTTAAACAGCAGCAGTTGATTGTGGGAGAGTGATTAGCTGAAAAATACCTTTGTGAACATGCAAATTAAACTTTTTTCACTTCCTTTTCCTGTTAGAAAGATTCATTATGTGAAATGAAGAAAGGAGTACAGAGTTATGATTATATGCTCTTTTAAAGGTAGTGGTGATGATTTTAGCATGCAGGGAACTTAAGTTTAGCATTATTTGCAACAATACATCAGTTGCACAGTCTGTAGCACAGGCAATTGTGTGTCAGTTTACACTGTTGGAGATAGGTGTATACTGAAGTCATTATTCCTGAGAAATTTTGTGGTAGATTTAAAAGGCAAACTTATTTTTTCCTGAGTTTCAGTAAGTGTCATTACTGTATACCATAAAAAATAAAAATGAGTGAGTTGCTTGCTTTCTGCTCTTTGGTTTTTTAAATGGTAATAGCAGTAGCAATATGACAGAAATATCCATTTCATCCTTTCTCTGAAGTTATCCGCTTTTTAGGTCATCTGTCTAAGATGTGTTTTTGGTTAATTTCATTTTTGAAAATTGAAGCGCATACTTCCCATTCAATAAGGTGAACTACAAGCTTCACCCAGGACCTGCTGCATACTTGTATAGGTATCGTGATTGCTTTCTTGGCTCGTACTGGGGACTGAACCACGTGAAACTGAATTGCTGTTCTTTAGGGCTGACAGCCAATGGTCATACAGATATGTGGGGTTTGCAAGATTGTGTGAATACTGAGTGAAATTTCTAGCAACAATAAGTGTAAGTAAGTAATGGCTGTCTTGACCTTGTGTCATCTAATGGACTAATCTGATCTGGCAGCTTGGCTGAATAGCCTTCTTCGAAGAATTAAAAACTCTGTCAAAATGCATGCATCTAGATAATTCTCCACCCTATGAGCTGCTGTTTTTCTGTCTGTCCTGGATAGCAATATAGTCACAGTAGTTAATTGATGCCAGTAAACCAGTAAAGCTCATACTTCTGGAATATAGCAAACATGGATATGTGAGCACACGTGCTGCATGGATTCAGGACTTTTACACATATGCTGTCTAGCTGTGTGAGATTCCTGAGCGTGTAACCCAGCAAAAGGATCAAAGCTACTTCTGTACCTGACTGAGTTACCCGCTGTCCAGAAATATCAGCCAAAGAGAAGAAAGTGCATGCAAGGAAACCTCAGATGAATGATATTTATAACCGGTGTTACTGAGCACTTTATTTTTTACTTACCAAGACACAAAGATTATAGAAACTATGTTATATGATCCATTTCCTAAACAATTGTTGTGGGCCATTTTAATAGATTTTCTGCAGTATTTTGTGGTGGTTTGTTTGGTTTTTGTCCACCTCTGCAGGGAGTAGAGTTTGTAGGGAGTTTGCAAAGCTGAATTTTGGCTTTTGTGGTGAGTTTTCCCTTAAGATTTGCTTGAGTAGAACCCATATGTAGGATTTTCTTCAAGCTAAGGGCAGTTCCTGGCTGCTTGCTTTCTCTAAGAGAAGCTTGCATTCATTAAGCTATGGAAGAGTATAATTTTGAATATTGATAATGCAGTGACAGTGTTAACAAATGCAACAACTATTCCATGTTCAGCATATACATTAAATCTAGATCTCTTTTGGGAGCAAATACGTGTCAGTCCTCTTCCTGAAATATGATGGCATTATATTCCATTTTATTTGTAACCAGCCTCTTCAGAATTTGGGCTTTTTTCATTTCTCATCCATTATCCAAGTCCGTGTACTACTTCAGTTGTGTAAAATTAGTTCTGGACACCAATCTAAGTACTGGCCATTTTGGCATATTTATTTATGTAATCTAATAATAGTTTCACTAGAGGTAATAGGTTCAGTCTGACTTTGTGAAAACACAGCATGTGCTGAATGTTGCAGTCAGTTGAGTAAGATTTGTGTGTTAGAAAAATAAGATAGAACACGAGCTATTTAATGTCTTCATTAGAATGGACACAAGACTTACATGATGCTAATATGCTTCTGTGCAACTTTTCTTGTTGGGCTGGGTGAACCCAGATTGTAAAAGAATAGATAGTATGTGTCTGCCTCATGGAATGCAATGCAAAGAGGTCCCTGAATGTGCACCAACCAGACTCATTTCTAAAATAGAGCGGTTGCTATTGTTATTGTGGATCACTGCGCACGGGCTAATTAGCCGGATTCAACACCACATTAAGCTGGCTGTTCTGATTCTGGACATAAATATTTCCATTTGGCACCATGTTCTTGTCTGTCAATTGAACAAGATGTCCAGATCTCATACAAAAATTGTGCAGATATGCTTATGGTGTCTTTTGCTTTTAAATCAGAAGTTGATAACTAGCCTGTGTGCCTAGTAATTAAATAGCTCAGTAAAATGACATTATATTCTTCATGTAATTTGCAGTAGATAAGCGGTTTAGCAGCATAAAAAATAACACCAAAATGGATGTTGCTCTCCAAGAAAATTCTCAGACTGAACTGGATCATGAAGATTGAGCTAAACCCTCCTAAACTTGTAGGACAGGTTAATTTAGGTAGAGCAGTTTCCGTGAATGAACGCAAAATTCTACTCTACGAATTAACACAAAATTAATACAAAACTTCATTCTTCATTGTTCTGTTCTGGGGCACTGCTCATCAGCACAAAGTAATTTAAACATGTGAAATGAAATCATTGATCATATCCACTTCTGTTGGTTTCTAAATGTAAGAGGTTATTTCTCATGTTACGCAATGTTTAAGAAGCAATGTATTTGAAAGATCATTCTCACTGTGTTCAAGATAACAAGATCCAAATCGGACTAGTTAAAATTTTGCCATCAAACACTTCAATTAATCTGATTTCCTTACTATTTGTTTTCAAATTGTCAGTGGTATCCTGAATTTCACACTGACTACATTTTACTTCTTAAAGCTTTGATGGTTATTTCTTTGTGAGTTATCATACAGGATGCTTTTATATTAATTAGCTTTGCTTTTAAATTTTTTTTTGTTTTTTTATAATATGTGCTTATTTAACCATGTTTGTTAAGGATATGCACTTAAAAATTCTTTCTTTAGTACTCTGTCCCACATTCTGCTCAGATAATTGATTCTTTCTGCGTGACATCATGTTGCTTTTCCTGCTCATATATCAGCTGTTATTTTTTTCTTTCTTCTTCCTCCTCCCTCCTTCCCTCTTCCCCTTATTTTTTTCCTTTCCCCTTCTCTTCTCTGTTATTTTTCTTTTGTCTTCAGCCTGTTCTGCAAACTTGGAGTTCTTGTCAGGCATAGGATTTCACTGTTTGGTAAGGAGACCCTTGACAAATACTAGCATGGCCATCACTTGGTTTTCTTTGCCGTTTTTGCATTGTGTTGTGTGCCGATTAGTTGCATGTTGCATGGCTGAAATTGCATGGTCTTCACAGACCACTAATTATTTAGGCTGGTAGATCACAGAATTTTTTAGATGGAATAAAAAGCTTTTGTAGTTATCAGTTTGGGTGTTTTTATCTAGTTTTTCATGTGTCTTAACTAATACTAGATTATCATTATTATGAATCATTATCCTACCAAATAATTTTGCTGAGTTAATTATAATTGCTAATTTTTAATTTTATTCTAAGTCATTTGAGAAAAGTCAGAGCATCAGAACTTCACATTTGTATTGGAAAGTCATTAAGGAAAATTTGCAGCGGGCTGAAATGCTTAGTGATGTTCTGTGGAATTCTTAAATATTCCCAGATATGCTTGACTCCACATACGCATGTATACTATCTTTCTGGTATTATGTAAATCTGGCAGGGGCTCAGTGTTTGTCTTATGCCATGTGAAAATCACTTAATTGAAGTAAATTTGAAGTCTGTATGAAGTGTATACCTTATATGCAATGTGTGGCCCTGTCATTTACTCCGCAATTTTTTTCTTATGCCATGATGATGATAATTGAAATAGTACACCCTATGCTTATATAGCTTCTTTGATGGATGCATTGCAAACTTCAGCAGCTATGAACATACCTAATTGGGTAATTATCTAGCGAATTAGAATTTGATTAAGATAACATGCATCTAACTCAATTCCTACATATTTCATTCAATTTGAAGGGAAGGAACTCGCTGCAGCAGTATGGTGTTTAAAAAGCTTACAGACTTATGAAAACGATTAAACAGAAGAAAAATCGGAAGTTATTTTGGGATATCGCTTTTAAATATGTTTTGGGATGAGATGAGTGGATTTGCCAGTAAAGCCAAAAGATCATAGGAGGAATGGAGTTATTTCTGCAGCCCTGTGGCATTGTTTCATCTTTTTCTGAAGGGGTGGAGTATGTCACAAATGTGCACATAAGCTCTGTTCTATACCCTAGGTTGTTTCTTCAAAGAATGAACTAGCTCAGGTATACTATTAAAATTTTGCAAATCTTTTTCATTATTGTGTGAATTTGTTTTTCTGACTTTTTTTTTTTTTTCCTAAAATGAGTAACAGTTGAAATTAAAATCTAAGTAAATGTAATTTTCTTCAATACTAAGGAAAAGCCATTTTTGATTCCACATCTCAGCTTGCTTATTTTCTGTTGTTTGGCTGGGTTCAAGTGGTGGAAGGCGATAAATCAGATGGGATCAGATGAGTATTCACTATGGCTACAGTTTGGTTTTTAACTCTTTTCCTAGTGTGCAGTAACTAACAGAATATAAGATCTTGAAAGCAACACAGAAGTATACTATAGTTTTTTCATGAGTTATGACAAGGTCACCATGGAGCATGGTCATTTACTATGGACCTACTGACTGAAGTCAAAGTCACCTTACAGTTTGCCTTATCTTGATATCATGTTAGAAAACCTGATCAAAGAATTGCACTTACTTCAGAAAAGACAAGAGGGGAAAGTGCCCATGAGGACAGCCTCGAAGCACAGCTGGGGCCTAGAAAGTTGTTAGTATGCTCTGGAGGCATTTTGAATGAGCAAGAGTAGCTTTTTTTTTATGGAAAGTGTGGAGTTTGTGATGACAAACAGCAAAATGGTACGTAGTTGTGGTATATAAGTGTTTTATATTATTATGAATTTGAATGGCACTTTTGAAGACACAGCTGCATGTATGAAAGTTGTTAGTAAATGTCATGTAGCTTAAACTGTATATGCAGCTCTTGATAAAATGGGAAATTAAACATGTGAGTCTTCCAGAGTGATTTAAACAGTTAAATCACATTTGATAGCTAAGAGTGTCACTGAGATTATGGAATTGTAGTAGTTCATGAAATCATTATTTCTTTACACTATGAAAATAGATTTTTACCCCAATAATTCACTGTTGGAGAGCTGTAGGTATGCATCAGACTGTATTGATTTAACTTCATTATTATTAGCGGGCTGAATTTGAAAGATTTTAGTAAATAATTCTGGAGAATTTGAGTTTACGCTTTCTCAATTTAAAAAACAAATTTATACGACTAGTTTGATTCACTTTTTATATTGCTTAAATCTCCAGTAAGGCATTCTTTCTACATAAGTACGTAAATAATTCTTTTAAAAAATAGTCTTCATATTGGGAATATGGACCCATGTAATCTGAAAAAGAAAATGAGCTGGGTAAAATATCAGAGAGAAAGGCCTGGTTTTCTCGCTGTTTTTTGGAAACTTAGAGAGATTAATCAGAGGAGTTCCTGAAAGGAAACAGAAGACTTTCACTGCCTAATAACATCCTGAATTTATGTGTCCTTTAACTAAGGCATCTTGATATTGATTCAATATCCATAGCACTTCATATAGCAACGGTTCTTCCTTCCTGTTATAATAATACATAGTTCTAAAATATGTAGGACCACAGCTCAGATTATTACAGAAACTAATTTGTGCACTTCATAGGATCAACTTAATTTGTAATACATGCCGAATGGTGATCTAACCATCAACCTAATATTTATACTAGCTACTTGGACACTTTTAGCCTTAAAATCCCTTGAACTCATGAGGTTTAGTATTTTAATAAGTCCAGCTTCTAGTTTTTTTGAGTTATATGAAGAGTTCCTTTAAAGAACAGATCATGTTTCAGTTTTTATCCTGTTGGATTATAATTATCACCTGTTCCCCTTTCATGATGTAATGGAATTTCATATACTGCATGTTTATTTCCACATTAGTGTTTTGAATCTAGTTTTCAGGCTTCAGAAAACCAAGAACATTTTAAATTAATAAAAAAAGAATATTTTTAAATTGAGAGTACATATACACACTGTGAAATACTGGCAATAATAATAAAACGAATTGCATTAGAAAACCCCTCATTTCATTACTCAGCTTAAAAAAAATATATGGCCTTCTGAAATTGACTTCAGACCTCCGTTTGGAAGCAAACTGATTCTTTAAATGTTTCATTTAAAAGAATTTATTTATTTTTTTAGTATTAACTAGTATGTTAATGCAAAATATTAAAAAATACTATTTTTTTGCGGGTAGGTTTTTGTTTCAAAAACACAATCAAAAGAACTAAATTCATGACACTGAACAAAAGCAAGACACAGAAATTCCACTGAACCTAAACCTGTCTTTCACAGCAAATTCCGTTTTCTAAGAGTCTGTAACAAATCCTGCCTGAAGGAGACCTTCCAGAAAATAAGTTTTATGATGATTTTGAAAGTCTGTTTTTGGTGTTATATGGATAAAACTGGCCAGTTTAGATTAAAGGGCACAGCATTTATTATGGTCAGTCAATTCTGCTCTGATAATCCTAGTTTGTGGAACTACTGACACTGCAGTATCTGCTAGAGGGACATGACTGAAGCTTGTCTAATTTTCAGAATAACTAGATGTATTTCTGATCCTTCCATCTGGTTGTAGCTTATGAAATACCTGATTCCTGATAAATATATGGCTCTTGAAATGTGTTTACATTGTATAGAATGCCATTGTAAATTTTCAGGGAACTGGAATATGCATCTCTATGCAGTGGAACACGTAGCGCATATACACCTGCACAACAAATGTTAAGACACTATTTCATGATAGTCTAATCCACAGTTTAAATCTGGTTGCTTTGAGTCCTTCCCTCCATCCCTGTTATCATTACCACTTTCTTCATCAGCACTGGTATTCATATCACCACAGCAATAAAATAGTAAGGAAAAAACATAGGAGCTGACAAAAAACTTAGTCTTTTGTGGTGGTTTGTTGTTTTGTTATTGTTGGGGCTTTTGTAAAATTGTTTTTAGGCCATGTCAGCTTTCTTACCTGCTCATTCTATCGCTGCATGACCGCCAGTTCAAAGAGGGTGAGGCTGCCTGGCTAGGGGCAACCGTGGAAGCTGTGATTCAGATTTGTTTACTGTGGATGAATGCTACAGCAATACTTCCTAATTTGATAGCATAGAATAACATACTCAGTGCTGCAATAAACCTCTCGGTCTTTGTGAATTATCTTTTTAAGTTTCCATATGACTGAAACAGCTTCTAACTTTGTTGTACGTTTGCCTCTATTTTCAAGTGAAATAACCTCCAGTGAGAAACTATAATACACTGTTTGAAGATAAATGTCTTTTCAGNCCCTCCCTGCCTCTTTTTTTTTTTTTTTTTTTTTTAATTGAGAAACATTAACTGTATAGAGAAGCAAGAAAAGGTACTTTTGTTGTTGCAGAGATTTAGATTTTTTTTTAAAAGACCAAATATATTAAATAAGCTGTGGGTAAAATCAAATTTGTAGTCAAATGTGGGTGTAGTCAAATTTGTGGGTTAAATCTGTCCTAGATTTAAAAAGTGGACTCGGAAGGGGCTTGTACATGGCAACATCTTGAGATGTCCATATGCATAAAAGGCATGTTGTGTTTAAGATCTCTTTTTACATGCATAAGTGTGAAAAAAAGAAATAATTATGGGAGATGCCTATGTATGTCAGAGACTGTTACTCATGGAACCACACCCGATGCCGCTATAAATGACTGCAGGGTATTGGTAACATCAGGAAGCTAACCTTTTTGATTTTTATGTAAGTGTTCTCTTCCTACAATAGCAGCTCGTGAAAGTTAACTGAGAGGGGGAATATAAATGTCCAGATAAACTTAAATTAAATAATGCAAAAAATATGGAACTTAAATGAAAACCAGGCAATACACTGCAGCTCTAATTAACCCCACATTTAAGTGCTTCCATCTTGACTGCCTCAGCCATTTGATGAGAGATGCTTTACTGCCTCTAGTTACTGCATTTGTGTAAACAAAGCTAAGACAACAAACTGCATGTTTCTTAACTTGATTATTAAAATGATGCAGAAGTTCAATTGCTCTTCTGCTATGTCACTTATTCTTTCATTAAAATACAGTTAGCAGGGCATAGGTACGCTATAAAGTATGCTCAACTTAATTGGTGGATAATTTTCCTCCCTGTTTAGGAAATGATGCAACATCAATAGTCAACTGTCTTCACATACTGGGCCAGACCTTGGATGCAAGGTAATACTGAATATATTTTCTAAAGTATGAAGAAAATAACTTAAGAAAATAACATTCAGTCAGATTTGGTCTACCTGTGTAAGGCTACAGATTTTGAAGAAGTTATAGCACTGAAAAGAATTTGCATTGCAAAGTAGGTAATTACTAGTTTAGTAATAGAGGTTGCCAGGATAATATTTGTAGATTGCACTTTCAACTTCGATTCTGATCAATGGTGTCCAGGCAGTTAGTTTAGCTGCTTTTAATCATTTGACCATCCCAGAACCACAATAACATTAGAACTCTTTGTTCTTTTGTTTACAGTTTTATTGAAAATATTTGGGAGTTAAATGCACACGGAGTGCAGCAAATCTGTCTCATAGAATGTTTTTGTTGTAAAGTTAATCCATGTTCTGGTTTGAAAACAAAAACCAAAACCCTTTGCATCAAATTAAATGGTACTTTTAAGTTAAATTGAGCTGCTTGAGCCTTTGTGAGGTTTATGTTTGAGACAGTCTTGAGATATTGGAGGGTAATGTGTTGCTTTTCATTAAATGTGCAGTCAGCTATCTGTGCAGCTAGTTGAGTTTTAGATCTTTGCATTTGTGGAACAAAGCATAGTTTAAACTAACTCAATGGTAATTTCACTTTGCATTTACTTGTAAAGAATTGACTGGATTACAGGCAAATTGCTCCTTTTTCTCACTATCTTCACAGTAGTTTAAATGAACAAATTTTACTATCCATTTGCTATGGGCTAGAGTGATGATCATGTTAAATTAATATGGCTCAGCCTGTTACATGGTAATCCTTTAGGTTGTCATATAATGGGTTTATGTCATAAATTGTCCATGCTCTATGTAATCATGCAGATGGAATATAGATACAGGTGGAGGTCATCAATTCAGCTCTTGGTAGAGATGTAAATACAGCTCCAGATTAAGGGTTTCATGGATGTTACAAAGAAGTTTGAAAACATTGAAAGTTTAAAAACATTGCCATTGAAACTCTAAAAAAATCAACCAAACAAAAAACCTGGGCTGTTATACAGTTTACAAAATAATTTCACCTGGATTTATTTCACACATGCCTAAATGGACACTTTTCTTTAAAAATGGATCTCTGTAATTGAGCTATTTAAAACAAGTAAGTAATGATTCTCCTGGATTATATTATTACATAACTGATTATGATGTTATGTAATCAATGCATCTATTTATTTATTACCATATTTACTCATTTCTTTCTGATGCCCTTATTCTGGAGGCAGAAATATGAGTGTCATGGTTGGGAAGACTGAGTTCTAGCTTGAGATAGTCCTTCTCAGAGTCATAAATTGCAGACTTAATTTTATTTTATTTTTTTTTCTGTCTGAAGGCAGATAAACCACTTAACTTTTAAAGTTAAAAATGCTTTATTTTTCCAACAGGAAACCAGGTAAAATACCCTTGTGTTCTGCAGGATACCTATGAAATGTTTTTTCAGTATGTTGTTCTGTGAGAAGATTTTACAATATTAAAAGATGAAACATTTTTCTTCAGATCTTTATTATCTTTTCCATATATATCAAGACCAGGCTTTCTGCCATGCTTGTCTAACAGAATATTCTTTTTCATTCTTTTTGCATGCTATATACAGGACTGTGATGAAAACTGGTCTGGAATCTGTTAAGATGGCATTGAGAGCATTTTTGGACAATGCTGCTGAGGATCTGGAGAAAACAATGGAAAATCTTAAGCAAGGCCAGTTTACACACAGCAGAAACCAGCCAAAGGGAGTTACACAAATCATTAATTATACCACAGTTGCTCTCCTGCCAGTGCTATCTTCATTATTTGAGCATATTGGACAGCACCAGTTTGGGGAAGATTTGATATGTATGTATTATTTAGAAGTGCCATGCCACTAAAATATCTGTAGTGCCACATAGCAACATTACTAGACTCTCAGTTCTATTAGAGAAGGACAAATCATATGTCATTTTGACAAAATTGTCATTGATTTAATCAAACATTTGCTGTAATCGACCTAGAACAGTCTGCAGGTTTTAGTGGACTTTATGTAAATATTAATGCAGATGTGGCTGCGATTAGACAGTCAGAGGTTTCTGTTTTGTTTATAACTTTATCATAGATTTACTGTGACTTTCTTCTAGTGTGAAAAGTTACTTTCTATAAATTAATTAGTCTTTGCTCTTTCTATAAATGAGGCTATACTAGAAGAAAGATGTTACTCTGTCAGACAGGCATGTTGACTCAGTTTCAGTTAGTAGGGAATTTGAGTGGATGCATCTTAGATCCCAAGAAGTGAAAGGAGCTCCTGAAGAATTCAGGTCCCAGAGAAGGGAATGTGTATGAGCCTCTGTATATGAAATTTCTCTAGATATTCTGATTATGGCAGATTCAGTGTCTCTTATTTTCCCAAACCCAGCCTCTGCAAGACAAAATTTTGCATCCTGCAACATTAAACTTCAATTTTATGTATTTTAGGACTTTCATGGGAATTTCATTTCCTGCTCAGACTGCACAAAAGGAGGCAATTCTGTTCTGTATAGCTTACTCAGTTACAGAAATGACTGAGAAGGACCCAGAAGAAAATATTATCAAATTATATTTTTTTCTATTTTTACAATCTGGGAATATTTAAAAACGCATTAAGAGAACTGTTTTTGAAAATTTGGAGCGGTATTGATGGAATTGAGTGTGATGAGATATAAACATCCACATTTCTTTATTGAACTATTAGTTCTTTAAAATTCAGGAGTCACTGACAGTATCCAGAAAAGTCCAGTGTGGAGTTCACATACATCACTTGTTCATAATAAAGCCCTTTTTCAGGCACCAATATGTTCATTTTTGGTCTCTGGTGTTGCGTGTTCTGGAACTTAACAATTAGCCCTTCATATTTTGTTACTTCAGCTGGTATACTTAATCAGCTATTCTACACACATCACACTGGTGTCAAACACCCAATTTAGAGTTCATAAAGTGAAAAAGAATAATTAGTTTAAATTGTGCCTAATTATTTTGTCTACAGCATAGTTGGAAAGGTAATTTCACTTACACACAACTTCTCTTCTACGTCTTGTTAAGAATGTGATTATCTTATTTGTGCTACTCTGATGACAAGTATCTTGCGCTAGGGCTTGTATATAAAAGTAATGCTGCATGTATAGAGCACTCCATGACACGATCATATACCAAGGTGGGACAGGGTACCTGAGGTTACTCTTAGTAAGTCAAAATACTCAACTCTGATGTGGCTTAAATTATCACAGTATAATAGTCAGGCTATGCAGCTTTGATAAACTGTCTTATAGGCTTTCCCAGCCCATTAAGTCTTAATTCCATTTTATTCCCAGCATTTCATTGTACATGTCTTAGCACTGTGGGAGACACTAGGAAAAATAGATATGAAAAGAATGGGACTGTTATTCTTCTTGATGGTACTTAAACTGTTTTTGCGCTATCACTGCACATTACATTGGAAAAACATTTTTCAAATAGATGTTATGATTATTCTTACATTTTTGTGACTAAAACATTTGATAATTTCAAAACATGCTTCAGGGAAGTATTCATAAGGACTGAAGTACTATTTATTTTTTTTAATTCTTGGTCAACTTGGTGTTAGATTTGTAAATTACTTTGTTCCCTAATAATTTTTTTCACTTTCAGCACTTTATTTGGTTTGCCATGAAACTTTCTTGTTATAGACTAACTAGAAAGATTCATTGATGCTTTTTTTTTTTTTTTAATAGCTATTAAAATAATAAATTCTCAGATTATTTAATTAGATGTTATCTTTATAGAGTTGGTATGCCATTAATTTCAGAAGGTTAGTGCACTAGTGAAATATGATTACTGTTTTGCTGGTAACTTGGTATTGAAGTTAATGGAAGTTTTGAGTAAAAGCTATGGAAGCTATATGCTTCCAAAGCTTGGAAGACTTTGTATTAAGAAAGTGATTTCTGTGAATTGCCTTTTATAGCTTAATATTATTGATTCAGTTATTTTCAAAAGAAATGTATTTTAAATCTATAGAAAGGTATTGAAAAGAAAAATATCTTCATACCTTTCATTTTCTTCTTGTTTTCAGTGGAAGATGTTCAGGTCTCCTGTTACAGAATATTGGCCAGTTTATATGCTCTGGGAACCAGCAAGAGTATCTATGTAGAGCGGTAAGGCCAAAAAATGTTCCTCTATTTTTCATATTTATCTTTAGTGAAGATTATATTTTCATATTTATATTTAGAAGAGATTGTTATTGGAAAGATATCTTGAGAGAAAAAAAGGTGCTCAGATGTTAAGTGGAATGTAGCTGCATTTATTATCATACACTTAAAATTGTTTAATTATATGATTGTCAAAATTTATTTGATTAAAACAAAAATTACAAGTAAAATTATCTGACTTTACAATAAATATCACCTCATTTGATGTTCAACTTGGGAATGGTAAAAATATGTCGTTCAGCTCAGTTATTGTTATAATTCTTCCTTATATTGTTTAATTGTGATGTGTGTTTCTTTCACATTACCCTAAATTTAATTTGTTGCTCATACAACACTACTTCTTTTTTAGCTGAATTACTGAGGGAAGTGAGGCTTTATGATTGCTTTTTTTCTGCATCTCTGTATCTGCTAACCTCCCTCCAAGTTACATGTACTCTGTGTAAAAAGTAGAGGTACCTAGATAATTTAGTTCTTAAAACTGAATATTTGCCCTGAAGTGACTAGCACTGTTCTGAGAACTCATACATTGCAGATACTGGCGGCAATAGTCTAGGAAGTTCATGTATCTGTACAGTCAAATCAACAGCAAATCAACCTGTGTATAACTCCAGACCAGCCCCATGACATACCCTTGCCTGTTTCTAGGAAACACTGAAAAAACCACTTTTTGAAAAAGCTGAGGACCAATGTCTTTAAGTAACAAAGTACACATCTGTGGAAAAACAGGTCTCATTAATTTCATAAGAAATATAAAATTAAGTGGGTTTGGTATTTGGCAAATGATGATGTGGGGTTTGCAGTTAAGATGAAATTTGTCAGTGTAAATGATGCTTTTCACCTCTGATAATAGTTGTAGACAACCATACAAAAAATTACTTAGTGTGCCCTTGTAGGTATATCTGATGTATCTATGTTTTAGTTATAAAGACCTAATGGAAAGGGAAAAAAGAAGGAGCAATCAGGTTAAATAATAATGGAACTGAAGTTAGATTTAACAAAAGCAAGTTTAATGAGTTAGATCTAGAGAGAATTTAAGTTCCTAAAACCAGAGAAACTATAGACTGAAGATGAATAAAATGAAATTGCAAGATCTGCTGGAGGGTTGTGTTTGTTTCCACACCCCCCTCCCCTGACTTGGAAGTCCAGTTGACTCCTGGATTTCTGTAATCTGTGTGGCTCAGCTTCAGTAGGTTTTCCTGCCTATCTAAAATCTGCTCTCATCAACTGAACTGGATATCCAGAAGAATAGTTTTAAAGGTCCCCTGAAAGGACCAAAGTGAAATGACAGGAGATCACTTACTACTTCCTAGAGACAGACTTCTTATAATTTTGACACATTTAAGGAATTTTTGTTACCATATAAGTTCTGACATATGTTTGAAGAGATTAGAGAAATGTTTTTGTGTGAAGCTTTCAGAGTTATTGATTAATAGAAGCAATTTTCCACTCTCTAAAGAGCTTGACTTTCATACTAGACCAATATTTGATTATTACTGTTTCTTGGAAAAAGGAAATTATACCACTCATAAAATGGTAGTTGTATTTGGTCTCTTGGTCTATTCAGTAGCTTTTTCTTAATAGTAGAGGTTATAAAGTCAGTAAAGATGAGAGGAAAGTAAGAATAGAATGCATTGTTGTGATGAATTTGGATTTTCCCTGCGTGTTCCTCATTTGCTCTTGGTTAAGTAGGCCACCTTTGACATCTTATGTCTTAACATTTCATTCGTGTTAGCAGAAGGTTGCAGGTCTTGAATTTCTATTGCCTATTCTTGAGTTGATGGTCTTAATAATGTAGTTGCTTATCTCTTTGAGATGAGATCATCTTAGAATAAAAATAAGGCTGATATACAACTACCTCAAGGTGTAGTCAGTCATCAAGAATGTGTGGACTTAAAAATGTTTGTTGATTTGCAGGCAACGATCAGCACTAGGAGAATGCTTGGCTGCTTTCTCAGGCGCCTTTCCAGTGGCTTTTTTGGAAACTCATTTGAACAAACATAATATCTACTCCATTTACAATACCAAGAATGCAAGAGACAGAGCAGGTATTACCAGAAACTCACATGTTGGTTACAAAAACATAATTTCAGTATATGTTGCCTGCCTTATTACATGTATTTTTGCATACTGTTTTATAGTGGAAGAGTTTTCTTGTAATCTCTTGATTGTACTTCTTTGCTAAATGGGCTAAGTTTATTAAACCCAGATATTTTACATTTCTAAAGATACTGATGTTTTCATTTTGAGATACCAGTCTCTAAATTTCTCTTTGGAGTAAATTCATTAAAGGGCCTTTGCACATTTTTAGTATCTCAGATATTATATCTTTGATGATAAAATTGTATACTCTAATCAGTAACATTAGTTCCTTTGTTTTCACATGCAATATGGATTCCTAAAACATGTATCTTTGAAATTGCAGCAAAATAGCTTCACTTGTGTCATGTACATAATGTACCCTTAGAAAGTAAATACACTGGAGAGTAGTATATAAATTGTTTTTCTTTGTTTGAAATACAAGACAGTACAGCTACTTTCCAGTAACATTACGTGTATTTATTTTGATACAGCCTCTTGTTCCATTTTGAAATTCTTGATGTTTCATAGGCTAAAACGTAATTGCCGAATAAGATACGCACTCGTTCTACAGTAAACAGAGGTACCAGTAGAACTGTGCAAACTCTTCATATATGCTGAGTGTGAATTATATAACAGATACGTATAGATGAAGGCGTATAACATGCCAGTTTAAGTTGGTATTAGTTTTATAACACCACGTTTATTTTTGAAAAATGGTGTATACCAGATTTATTCTTCAGAGCTGTAGTATTTTATGTTGAAAATATCAACAGCCATGCTTACTTACATATATATATTCTATATTCTATTTTAATACATTTTGAAAGACAATCAGCTGTATTTTCATTGATTTTTTTTTAAACAGAAATTTGAATTAATTTTTCAAAATTCCATTTAACTTTATGGAGACTCTGTGATGGCTATGTAAAATGTATTTGGTCTAAATAGCAGAAGAGACTTTGGGGGAAAAAATAGTCTTAGGCTATGTTGGTATAAACAGTTGGATTCACAAATTACAGACTGAATTTTTGTCATAAATATGTGTAAATCAGGATGTTAGACATTCAAGACCTAACAGTTGTGCTTACAGATACTTATTTGTAGATGAAAGAATCTGCCTCCAAAAATAAAGGTAACTGTAGTGCCTTTTCAGAGGAAGTAACTGATAATTCAGATATCTTAAAAGGAAATATTTGCAGTCACAAATTCACCACCGGAAGTCAATTTCTTAGAATCTGCTCTACTCCTTATGTCAGGCAATGATTTTTTTTTTTTTTTTAATTCTTCTAGTAACATTCTGGATCTTACCTGATGTGTTTTGAAGAGATGTTTCATTGTATCCATTTGTTTCCTCAACTGCAAAGCTTAACATTGGAAGAAATAATGAAATTTAAGCTTTATTTTGAATATAGCAAATGACATCTGATTTCTCTGAATGCATTCCAAAAGAATTACATTGTTGAACCTTCCATATAGGAATTATTTTTATTATAGAAAGTCTTATTATTGAAGCTTATATGTAATCAGTCTATTGCTCAGTGGAATGCAAGTACCTTGTCGTGTTTGAGTCCTTTTCCTTGGATCGGTAAGGCATAAATGTAAATGGAAAACAAAAGTTGTACAAATAGGAATTGAAAAGAATTTTTTTTGCTCTCTGACTTAGTTTATTGATTTTTTTTAAATATTTTTTTCAATAGTTCTCAATTTGCCTGCCAGTGTAGAAGAGGTTTGCCCAAATATTCCTTCCTTAGTGAAGCTAATGGAAGAAATTGTGGAACTGGCGGAGTCTGGTATTCGTTACACACAAATGCCACATATCATGGAAGTAATACTGCCTATGCTGTGTAGTTACATGTCACACTGGTGGGAGCATGGTCCAGAAAACAACCCTGACAAGGTTGAAATGTGCTGCACAGCCTTGACGTCAGAGCATATGAACACTCTGTTGGGTAACATATTGAAAATCATCTATAACAACCTGGGTATTGATGAAGGAGCCTGGATGAAGAGATTAGCAGGTAAGATGTAAAAATGAATAAGCAAAGAAGCACCTGTGTATATTCAGAATGTGTGTGTGTGTGTGTGTATATACACACATACAGAGTCTAAATTATTCTGTATTAACCCTGTCAAAGCTAGAGTAGAACACTCATATTTTTGTTTTTAAGCAATAACAGATCTTGATGAACTGGAAATTTTAAGTATAAAGAAAGAGTAGCGTACACAGTGTATTTTATTCTCTTAATAAGTAATATAAGAAGTACCTTAGACTATTTCTTTTGTCCCCGAATAAGTGCATATGAATTTTGCAGTATATTGAATTAGAAGACTATAGTTATTTGCCCATTTTTATTTTTCATTATATGAGAAATTTCCATTTACAGGCATTACACAATCCTTGCTATTCTGTATGAGTGCTTGATCCTTAAAATACTGTTTTGAAGCTGTATATCTACCATTTCTATTACAATGAAATGTGGAAATGCGTATGTCATTTTAGTAATCCTTACATTAACTTCATTGTGATAATACCTTAAAATTTATTTAAAACTAGTTTATTTCTCAATGTTACAGTCTCTAAGGAAAAGTCACTTCAGTGTTGTGTAGTCAATTTTTTCAATTAGGCTTTCTTATGTCTTTTCAGTATTTATTGTAGTAATAATTTCATTCATGGTAGCAGTCTGGATTCCTAGTCTTTGGAGGTCAGTAATGTAACACACTAAGGATACGTGGTAGCTGCCTAAAATTCCTTGTAATCTAATGGATATGTTACAAATGGTTTTGCACTACTGGGCCCAAATGAAGTGCTAATTTACATATTCGTTTTTATGAGTAGATTTGCAAAAAAGCTTGTGCTAACAAGTCTCAAATGGCTGGTTGATGGATGGTTGAATCATTCCCATTTTTGTTTATATAGAGTTTTCCAGTGTCCTAATGTGCATAAGAATTAGAAGCAGGCAGTTTCAGTAGGTTTACAAATAACTGGAAGTGTGCTTTCCAGTTCTACTTTGCTCAGGCTAAAAGAAAAAGGTTCAAAAGAGAAGCCAGTGGCTGAGAAAACTTTCTGCCCATACACACTATTAAATAACTTCTACATTACTCAATAAAATTGGCAAATACCTATATGTTGATGAAATACCCAGAGAGGAATTTCAAGTTTCGTGATCTTGCAAGCTTAGTCTGTGAAGTTGTACTTTCTGCCCTATAGCGATGAAGTGAATTAACCACGTGAAATCCTGACCACATTTAATTCTTGGCAAAACTTCTGCTGATTTCAATGGGGGCAGGATTTTATTCTGTAGCCTAGAAATAAGATCCAAGAAAGAGGGGGAAAATAGAAGTTTTTATTTATATTTTGTGGCCAGGAATATATTAAAATATTCATTGCCTTAAATAGTGTTTTCCCAGCCCATCATAAGCAAAGCGAAGCCACAGCTCTTAAAGACACACTTCCTGCCACTGATGGATAAGCTAAAGAAAAAAGCAGCAGTGGTTGTATCGGATGAAGAACATCTAAGAGCAGAAGGCAGAGGTGACATGTCGGAGGCTGAACTGCTCATCCTAGATGAGTTCACCACTTTGGCACGGGACCTCTATGCCTTCTACCCTTTGTTGATTAGATTTGTGGACTATAACAGGTATGTGGAGAGGAATAGGTCAATGAACTTCATAAAATCTTCCTGTTTATTGATACCATCTCTTATCCCTTGATATGCCTAGCACTGAATTGAAGTAGCTTTTAGTCAGCCTGCCAAACTTGAAGTTGCTCAAGCGGATGCTTTATGACTTTTAGGAGGAGCTGGGGTCTTTTTCAGAAGAAAAACAAAGAAGAGGTGCAATCCGAATTTGTTGCATTAGACCTAGGATTAACGTAAAAGCATTTTAAGAGTTTTGAAATAGGACACCAAAACGCCACTGCTACCAGAGAGGACTAAAAGCATGCAGGCTTGCTTTTGTTGGCTTGTATCCTTGTAAAATGCTGAAAACTGATATCAAAACAAAAGCTAGTGAGAATTATCTGCATTTCCACCCTTTTACCAAATTTTAGGGCAAAATGGCTGAAAGAGCCCAACCCTGAAGCGGAAGAATTGTTCCGCATGGTGGCTGAAGTCTTCATTTACTGGTCAAAATCTCATGTAAGTGATTCCTTGGTAAATACTTTGGTAAATACTTAGTAAATAAATTGCCTTGTCTTGGGGATTTTAAAAATTTCCAGTTAATCTATATTTTTATTCAGATTTTGTTTAGATACATTTCTCATATATCACAAGTGATTTTAACTGAGATCTTTTTATATATTTCTAGAATTTCAAAAGGGAAGAGCAGAATTTTGTGGTACAAAATGAAATCAACAATATGTCTTTCCTTATCAGTGACACGAAATCTAAGATGTCTAAGGTAGTGTAAATATTTTATATTTTTCTCTTTGCAGGGGGGAAGGAGACAGGAAGACTTCAGAGAAGGACGTCTTTTTTGGTTGGGATTTTTTATTTTGCCAATATCTGCTGAAAACACTGGGTTGAGAATCAAAAGGAAGTCATTAGAGAAACATAGTGAACTTCCAAGATATTGATGCAGAATGTTGGCAATGATATAATGACAGTTCCATTGGATAGGGATGCAGCTGTATAGGTAGTAAGGACATTGCCAAACCAGAGGCAAGTACAAAGTTGTCAGTGCAATTCTTTTATTTAATATTGGAATTTTTTTCATCGTTGCTTTTTGGTGCAGGCAGCAGTATCTGACCAGGAGAGAAAGAAGATGAAGCGAAAAGGTGACCGGTACTCTATGCAGACTTCTCTCATTGTGGCAGCACTGAAGAGACTACTTCCCATTGGCCTAAATATTTGTGCTCCTGGAGACCAAGAGCTAATTGCACTGGCCAAAAATCGATTCAGCATGGTAGGTGCTGTATTTGCACTTCTAAAAACTAGAAGTATTTTTCTAATTAAATTCTTTGAACTTTTTCCCCTGTACTTATTCTTACAGCATGACTCAAATATTCAGGACTATAATTCTGTTATATAAAGGCACAATGGGTGACTATGGTTGATAGTAAACTAAATATTGTTCTTGTTTTCAGGGCATAAAATGTTTCACTCCGGACATACTTATTTTCTAAATGATCAGTTACATTTTACAAAGCTTAAATTTGGAAAGGGAAATGACAGCTGGATGTTTTCTAACTTATGTGCTCAATATCATAACTAATTCCTTTTTATCACTCTCATGTGATTGCATGTATTTCTGTAGGGGTAAACTGTTTTAAAAGTGATTTTTCTAGGAGTAAACTTACAGTGCAATAATGTGATTGTAATTTGGAATATGCTCCTTTCTGAAGCTAGGATACTTTATATACCTTAGCAGGTTATATGCCTTTCAGAGAGCTGAACTGAATGTTTAAAAAGGATAAAAGATCTCCAAAAGAAATAAAAAGGCAAATCAGAGGAAACTGTGTTGTTCTGTTATGCTGTCAGGATAAGAAAAAAATTGTGTGTTCATGGTATTGGCTTCATTTCTTCAAACTTTGATTAAAGTATGGATATACTAGTAATTTTAATTCAAACTTACATTTAGTGTGTTACTGTAGATAAATAAGAATTATGCTATCCAGAACTTATTTCTGTGAGCCTGCATATGACTAGCTCTGGCCTCATACAAAAGGACGTGTCTCCACTGAGATTTTCCTCAGCCTTCCACATTGTCAGTTTTATTCATCATCTGAACTAAGCCCAAGGTTGACATTTATGTGGACAAGATATTTTCTTAATTACCTTCTATTCCTAATTTATATGATTTGTAATATGTTCACAGAAAGATACTGAAGATGAAGTACGAGACACCATCCGTAATAATCTTCATCTCCAGGGCAAGGTAATCTATACACAGTTTTTAAATATGATTTTTCTTCCTTTTAATTCATTTGTTGGTGCCATATAATGACAACCTACCTTGGTTTGTCAGGATAACCTCTAGTCCATTTTTCTATTCTGCCAAGTGACTCGTTTGTGTCAATTGTTAAATGTTAGGTTTTTAATGTGTTTATATATGCATTTTATACAATACTGTAGCCCTTCAAATCACTGCCTATGCACACCATTAAAATTAAACTGAAGATGGCAGCAAGGTCTATGACCGTTTAAACTCTGCCTTCTATTATTTGGGATAGAATGTGCTAAATGTTCAAAGTTACTTTGTATCAAGTGTATACTTTGCTTGAAGTATAGAGGAAAAGGAAGCTGCCACTTTGGCGTCCTCCATTAAGTGAAAAATTTCCATTTTGCTCAGTTTTGTTCCTGTTTTTCAACCCAGTAAAAAAAAAAAAAAAAAAAAGTATTTTGGAAAAAGTGCATATTTTTGCTATCAAACTTCAGTTAGTTCCGAATGAATACCCCTAAGGGAAAAAGTCTCAAACTGACCCAGTGTAGTTGAATAATTTTATTAATGCTTCAAATAATGGCAAAGAAGCAGCCATAATGGAACTGTAATAAAATGATGTACATCTTTTCTGTTAAAGGAAGATGGAATCAGACCTATGGATGGTGCTTTATTTACGATTGCCCTGTACCTCCTCACACAGCTCTAGGTTTCATTCACCACAAGGAAAAAACTATCTAGTGTTTTCTGTGCTCATTAAATGGTTAGCAGAGAATAAATATGAGATGGGAGTTAGCTTTTGTGAAAGTGTATTTAAGAATCATCCAGAAATCTGGATTCCACTGCAATTCAGTATATGACAATAAATGTTATATTTAAAAAAAAT
Organism: Pedionomus torquatus; assembly: GCA_013398155.1. NCBI lineage: Eukaryota > Metazoa > Chordata > Aves > Charadriiformes > Pedionomidae > Pedionomus > Pedionomus torquatus. The sequence continues at coordinate 244,048 of VZRU01009960.1, read as the reverse complement.
TACTTGGTAATGGGATGGTTCTTCCTGAATAATAACTGAAGATTAATTTTCTTCCATCTTGTATTTTCTGTATATCACTGCAATGTTAAGCAAGATTGTGTAGAAGTTGGGGTTTCTGGGAGCTTACAAGAAGATTTGTTATTTTGCAAAGCTAACAATTAGTGGTTTTCTTAAAATAATACAAATAAAAGTCTAATAGCTTTAAATTATGGGGATTGCACATAGAAAAGTTTATCACTGAAAACAAAAGGTTTGGTTAAACCCTAAAATAAGTTTAAAGTGCTTATTCCTATGTAACCAGTTGTAATATACTGAGAAGCAGAAGAAACCATGCAAATAAAGTACTAGGAAGAAAAGAGCATTTATGAAGGTCCTCATGAGCAAGAGTACTTAAGCAATGTTCATGCCATGAACATGCAAACCTTAACTATATTGTGATTTTGAGTGTGAACTTCAGTAATCTTTTCTTAATGGTGAAGGAACATATTTCTATTTTGTCATTTTCAGTATGAATATATTACCGTTTTGTGAGCCATGCAGTTGTTAGTCTTGCCTGACTTTTCATGCTGCTTTTTGGCACTTGCCCTCTTGTTTTAAATACTTTATCTTCGGTTTCTGCTTTGTTTCTTTAGGGTTCCATTCTGCATACTGTTTCAGATTTCTGTCTGTTACTGCTTTCTTGCTTTGGAGATATTCCTTAATACCTCAATCTGTGTTTTTGTTCAGAAAGTTCTTTTGCTTCAAGTAAAAGTTTGCTATTGTTCAACAAGACTTCCTCTGCTTATAACATGAGAATAAAAGTGCCTTTAAATTTCTGATAATGACGAAATTTTACAGTGCCTTGATAATTAAGAAAGAAGCAATCTTAGTTAATCTGAAGTACGCAGTGACAGATTTTCCAGTCGTAAACTTTTCAGCAATGTCTTTGGATTTTCCTAATTGTAAAATGAATTCCCAGTGGACGACCATGTAATAGATAGTTAACAGACCCCAATAGCTGTGTAGCTTGATTCATTTTACAGCTATCTATATATTGCTTTACTAGCTTTGAAGAGCTGTGGTTTTGACCTCTATGTGAAAACTAGTCAGTCAACTATGGACAAAATACAGCATTTCTAGGACTTCAAAAATCCAATTTCTTATTGTATTTATTATCTTTGTTATCTATTGCTAAGTAGCTTGTTCTCAGTGGCTTGAAATATCTTTTCATGAATCATTTAGGGCTGATATATTCTAAAGTTCACATTAAATCTAAGTGTATAACTTAAATCTTTAAAAATATAATGTAAAAAGTTAAACTCAGTAGTTATTTACAGAGTACAATATAATTTATTCTGTAATTCTCTGATGTCATGAGTCTTCAGTCACTATCATGACTTAATGTAAGTACATTTAATGCAAACCTGGTCTAGTGGGTGGTGTCCCTGCCCATGGCAGGGGGTTGGAACTCGATGATCTTCAAGGTCCCTTCCAACTCTAACCATTTTATAATTCTATGATGTTTCTTGTTAAGAAAAGTTATGCCATTGTGCTATATGTGTACACTGCCCTTCTTGTCTGAGTCGGACGTAGAAGGAGTGTAGGCAAAATGGTCTTAGAAATGTAAATTCTTATTTAATTTTATGAGTTAATATGTAACTTTGTGTAAAAGTTGTTTGTGTAAGGTGGCTTTCCAAACAGGAAAAATACCACTTTTTGAAAAGCTGGTTTTCTTCTATGCGTAGCAATATTGTTTCTTCAAATAAATGGTGCTTTCTGTTAACCACATTTGCTTCTCACAGACACCACATTCTGTCATTTATGTTAGAGCTAAAAATGTAATTTATTGTGATTTCTCTTTGGAAAAGTCCACTGTTAGAGAATCATCCTGAATCTTTAGCTATTAATGTTGTGGCATCTATTTCATGCATTTGTCTACCTTTGTCTACATTTGTCTTCACCCTGTTTCTGTCTTTCCTTTCCTTGCATGCCTGCATGCTGTTACTCAGTACCGAGCCTTTTATTTCAAGAAATTGATGACGAAACTTGCATTCATTGTGACATGGATGAAGCTCAAGTCACCAAAATCTTCTTCCAGCCATGCTAATTCACACCTCGAAATGTCAACTACTCATACCCTTAGAAAACTATCTATACAAAAAAGCTGTACCTTGATAGAATGTGAGGAGTCCTCAGATCAAAAGGCATCTCCACCTGTGATTAGAAAGTCTTTTGTGGACTATCCATTCATGATGATCCAGTCAAATGCTCAGACAAAGACTGTGGATGTGACAGTTGTTAAGAAATGGAAAAGCCGAAATACAGAAGAAATGCCTGTCAATTCTGGCTTTCTAGGTTGTAATAAACTATTATTGAGCAACTGTGTAAGTTTATAATCATTCCTGGAACTTCAGTAATTTGTGTATCATAATATGTTTTGTGGAGGTAAATTAGCATTATTGTCTCATCTTAGGCAGAAATTGAAATCTGGATCCACAAACATGTTTTAGAAAAATGTTGAGTTTTAGCTCTATTTGAATCTTTAGGGTTTAGGCTCTTAAATACTCTAGGAATCCAGGCCGGTGTGACTTGAATCTAAATTGCACAATCAGGAATGATCACTGGCCACAACTCTTAATAAAATGAGTTGCACATTGCATTTTTCTTCGGTGCCGTTGCCATCAAAAAGGTTTGCAAATTGTGTTGTATCAGTGTTGATTAGCAGAGGTACTAGAGAGAAAAAATGAACCAAAATAGAGATTCCTAACGGTAAGACAGAGAATCACAAAACACTGTAATGGAAAAAATTAAATGTAAAGAGAAAAATGAGAAGAAACATTTGGCTTCGTGCAGTATTTTGTAATTTGTAGGCTAATTAGTAATTGCATCTTGGGTTCGGTTCATTTTTCATAAACTAACTTTTAATTTTTTAGTTAGTAATCACTAAAATTAGGATCCTCTAAAAATGGAAAAAACTAAAATGTAAAAAGTAAACATAAATAAGACTAATATGGCTAATTTCAATGACTGAAAACTAAGTAATCCCAACTAGTAGAGCAATAATTTCATTGTTGTTTGATTTAATAACTGGAAAGTCAGTGTACAAACTTATGTCTGTCTACCTCATGTTCATTACTTTTCCTCCAATAATATGTTCATTGCTGGTGCCAGTGCCATTTGTTGGCCCATGATCATTTGCTGTTTGTATGATTATCAGACTTTTAGTCCTCAGGAAGCTCTCAAGAAACATTACAAAAATCAGTTTTTAGTTTTGTTCTCCTAGACAATGTAGTGGACACTGTATGGGTTAGCCATATAAAGTGCTTCTTTGAAACAGCTTCTGTACTAATTACACTGTTGGACTTTGTGGTTGGAAGATTTTGCTTTGGTGACACGAGTGATCTTTCTCCTGCAGCTTGAGGATCCCGCCATTAGGTGGCAGATGGCACTTTACAAAGATTTGCCAAACAGAACTGAAGATTCTTCAGATCCAGAGAAGACTGTGGAAAGGGTCCTTGATATAGCTAATGTACTATTTCATCTGGAACAGGTTAGACACATTTTTACAATTCTATTCCTTCTTATTCTAAACAAAAGTATTCAGCGTTTCATTTGTACTTTCACCTGCTGTGTTTAATGTTGTTTTTTTTTTCTTTCTTTTGATGGCTACTGTTTCTGTTTTGCCTTGTGTTTCGTAATACAATATCACAGTCATATCGATCACACAGCAGCAATTCCAGCAATCATTTGTTTAGAAAAGGAGTAAAAAAGGTGATACTTATGTTTTAGTTTCTGATGGATCTCAGGTAGCAGGAAGTAATCACTAAATTGTCCATGGACCATGATGTATAAGTAAAACACCAACTTATTAATTGAAAAAATGCCTTTTTTTTCAAGTTATTTTTCCTCAACTGAGATTCTTGAATTACTGAAGTAGCAAGAAACTTAAAGCTGCCTACATAAATATATGGTTGGAGGCTGCATATTATAGCTATATGGAGTAGGACAGTCAGATGATTTGATACACAACTCCTCTAGTGATAACTTTAGAAAGCTATTTACTATGTACTAGTTAAAAAAATTGTGAGAAGACTGTCCACTTCACAAAATCTGTATGGAAATTTAGTGAATGTGGGCAAGAATATATGCATTTAGAAAATTATACTGACATTCAAATTCAGGAAATTCTTGATAATCTGGAAATTTTAGCAACACTACTCTGGTGATCCAGCAAGCTACTCGCATACATGAACTCAGATTCAATCGTCGTGGTGCAACAGTGAAACCAAAGCATTAACTTGGCCAGCTCAAATATTACTTGCTGCATTCAAGAAACAGGAGAAACGGGGTGGAGGAATATTTTTTCGGATAAAGTTTTGGCAGAATCTTTAACTTGTTTCAGAGTCTGGCATGGAGCTGTATTTTTTTATCTAATATTTTTTGCATAAATACACGAGCTTCCCATGTGATCTAAACTACAGCAACGTTCACTAAAAACAATTAGTACTTCATATTGAATCCTTCTTCCCACTAACACGGGTAGAAATTCATCTTTTATCTCTCTGATTGACCTGTTTCCAGGGACAAGCTTAATGATGAAAGACGTTGGAAGATGGGTGTTTGTTGGTTGGTTTTGAATTTGGTGTTTTCCTCCCCTTGGGACAAGAGGCTATTACTTGAAGACAAGAATCTTAAAAAAAAACCCACATTGTGTTGGTACATTTTACAAGTTAAAGACTACCTTATAAATTTACTTTTTCGATTTTACTTACTGGATTGTTGCAATTTAGACTTGTTCTATGTTTTCTAAGCTTTCTTTTTTAAACATACTGAAGAAACAGCTTGTTAACTTCAAGGGTATTCCTAGTGGCAGAGATGAACACTGCTGACTACACCAGAGACTGTAAAATGACCACATGCAAAATTTGCTCAGGGTTTTTTTTTTTTTTTCCTTTTCAAAGAACTTTTGAGAATTCAAGGCCTTCCCGCCCTCTCATTAGATAAGTTGGTTTTACTCAGAAGCTTGGCACAGACCGCACGTCAGGAAGTTTCCATGTTGTGATGAAATCACCGTTTTAGTCAAGTATCTGTCTGGGAGGCTGGTGAAAGTGCTTGTATATACACTGTGCTGCCCTTGATTGCTAAAGGTGACTTTCAGAGATTTTGGAATGTGCAAAATGTGTTGATAAGAATACGTGTGTCCCAGCTGTTGCATCGCACAACTCTTCTTCATATAGTTTGCCAGCCTTAATATGGACTTGCTTTAAGTTCAGCAGCCTTACACAGTTTGATAGAAGAAGAGGAAAAGGAGCCACAACATTTTACCTGTTATTGAATAGCAGGTATAATGGAGCAAGCCAATAGTGATGTAATGTGGAAGTAAATCCAAGGCAATCACCATTAGTCTATTAGAGGGGGTGAGACAGGAGAACAGGTATGGGTTTGAAAGGATATAGTGTGACTGTGAGAAAGAAAGAAGAGTGGAGGAAAGCTGGAAACGTTGGGGGCAAGGGGTATTGTCTTTTACCCTGGTTTTACCAAAGTTAACCAAGCTGAAGGGAATTTGATTAGCGAGTACAGAGTTCTGTGATTCAGCATTAGACTCTTGTATTTGAGTTCAAACAGCATATACATGCTCTTGATTTCTGGCGTTTTGGTTATACCACTATGTATAGAAATTGGTTAATCTTGTGTAGTTTGGAGAAATTGTTGAAGGGAATGAAACCCAAGACACGATCCTTGTGTTTTCCATGTTCTGTCATAGAAATGACCTCATAGCATATACAGTATGGCTGTAGTACAAACCAGGATGGATTCCCATTGTAATACCAGGTTGATATTTCAGAGCAATCCTTCTGATCAGACTTAAACAATGACTTACAGTGAAGTAAATGCTGGCTGCTTTTACTCTGAGTACTTTGCAACAACTTGTTTAAAGATTTGACTGCACAACTTTACTTTCCTTCTGCAGACAAGAGTGCTCAGGTACTTTTGTTACTGAAATGGGTAATTCAGTGTCTTAAAACGTAATGAATATGTGAGCCATACTCTGAATTCTTTCTTTATTGCACTGGCAAAAATGACTTCTTTCTTTGGATTTTCTTTCCATCCACAGCTAACTTCTTTGTTTTTATTATTTTCAGAGATCTGCTTGCGTAGGCCGAGGCTATTTCTTTTGGGAAAGTATAGAGAGTTTTATAGTTGATGTGAAGATATTACTGATTATTTAACTTTCACATTTGGGTTTGCCTGATTTCAAATAATTAATGCTGACTTTGTTTTGTGACTGTAAATATGTTTGCAGTGAATGCTTTTCTATCCTTTCTCTTAACAGATATTTTTCATTTATATTTTATCTTTTGGAAGGAACTCATTTTAGACTGTCACTGTTGAATCTTATAAATGTAATTTATCCATTTCATTGAATGCTTGGCAATATTTTTAGTCTGTTTCATTAACTGAATAACTTTTTGTATTTTACTAAACTAGGAAAGTCTTCTTACATAACTATGTTTGGATTGAATGTTTAGTCTACATAAATATCCTAACACTTTATTTTATTACAAAGAGGAATCACTGAGTCTTTCAGGGTAGAGATGTTAACTTTGATGATATTGGAAGATAGAGGAGATATCATTCGACTAGCATAGTTTTCCATAAAAGAAAGAAACAGTCCCCCTACAAATGAACAGATGAACCCGACCCCTTAGTTCTACAAAAGTTGTGTAGGATAAATCAAATTATATAATCTGGTGGAGCAGTTGGGAAGTTAATCACAAAAACCGTGAATAAGCTGTGGGAAAGGAGTGATCTGTAGCAGAGCCTGCAGTCATAGTTCCCAGTTATCCAGTCAGGCTATATATTGTTGCATTCCGTTGCTCTTCCAGACTGCAGTAGTAATTTTATACTGATTGAAAACAAGGATGGAAAGTGGGAAAAAAAACCCCAAAGTTAAAGAGCAAGAGATGGAGCACACTCATTTTCAACTCATGATATGTAGAACTAGAAAAAGAATATATCTGAAGACAGAGCTGTAATATTATGAAATGTCATCCAGGTGTCTTGGAATATCTTATGTTGATAGTAGCAATGCAGATTCATGGAAGGGATTTAGTCCTAAGTAAGTCTCCATGCCTGTCTCTCATTTTTAGTGTTAATTCCTTTCCATTGCAGCTGGTCACAGTAAATACTATGAACAAAAGATTAATTGTATTTAAGACAATACCTTTAAAAGTATTGTTTGAGGCAATGTGGAGGTGTACAATTTACCTGTATGTATGTAGAGAGCAACATATAAAAGATAAAAAGAATGAAGATTCTTTGTATTTAAAGTAAAGGTTTCCTGAGAGATGGCCTCAATTATGCCAATAGTTAAACTAAAAGATAGAAGAATTAGGATCACGTGAAAATGGAGAAAGGAAAGGCAGATAATTGCTTTTAAGTTTATTTTCTAAATTCTGATTCTGCAATTTGGCTGATCATCTGAACTCTGCCTAGAAATTTTTTTTCCCATCTATAGTTCTTCTCTTATCTGTTATCTGTTTATCTGTTATCTCACATTTTTATTACTATTATTATTAGGCCTGGACAGTGGGGACATTGCCACTTTGGTTATTTTTCGGTATGTATTTTATGTAACAGGTTGAGCATCCTCAGCGGTCTAAAAAAGCAGTGTGGCATAAGCTGCTATCTAAGCAGAGGAAAAGAGCAGTAGTTGCATGCTTTAGAATGGCACCATTGTATAATCTGCCAAGGTAAGAACTATATTTGTTCTATCTTTCACAAATAACTTTATGTTAGTAAGTGCTATTTGGTGAAATGAAAAAGAAGAAAAACATGTAAATCAGTAATTGATAAATGTGTGGTAATGTACTTTGTGTATTGCTTTCTTGTATCTTCTGAAAAGAATAACAAAAAGTGTAATTTTAGATTTCTGATTTTCTCCTCCTGCTGTGATTCTACTTATTCCTCTTGCTATATTTTCTTTTCTGAAAAGTAGATACATTTCATAGGAGATAAATGCAGAAATTGACATATTGGTGCCACTGTAATATCATCTTGGGAGATAAATTTCCTCCTAATCCATGATATAGCTCTGGAAACGTGGAGTTACCTTTACTATTAGATACTAAATGTTCTATATAAAGGAAGTAAACTATTGATCTGAAAACATTTCTGTGTTGTACACTTTTGGCAAGAACATTCTATTAGACAAGAAATACATGCATATACTCTAGGCATTTCACATCTTTTCCTGTAGCTACTTTTCCTTGTTTAATAGAGAATGGGATCTACAGTCAAGTAGGTTTCAGAATCCTGAAATTCTGGAAAGAATGAACATTCAGAAAAAATAGACATCTGTTTTTTTTTCATGCAATTGTTAAAAATAGTTTCCAGAACACATGTATCTGATCTCTTCGACACAATAATGTTCTCAGTTGTTCCCTAAAGTATATTATTACTATTGCCATATTTAAGGACGTTTCTTAAAGTATGTCCTGGGAAGCACAAGGGCATGAGAATTATATTAGCCTGAAATGAGGCTGCTGTGACAATTGGAAACAGAACAAAGGTATTTCCATCTGTAGCTGTTCTTACTTTAAGAAATAGGTCACCTGCACAGATCTAGAATTCCTGTATATTTTACTTACACTTCTTCCTTTCAGTGTACAAGACTGGCAGCTGTTTAAAAAAAAATTCAGACGATTGATAGAATTGTTCATGCAGAATTGGTTGTCATGCAGTCCATTTTGAATTGAATCCTCAAGAAAAAAAAAAGCACAAACAGTAAAAATCATCATTGACTTGCCCTATTTCTGCTCACCTTATCATCCATTTAATTTCATGGAATTTGGAAAAAAAAAAAGTCTATTATTTTGCATATGGAAGTCTAATTCTGAACATTAAAAGATGCAAATTGAGCACAATAAAATGTTATCTATTGGGTTTATTTTCATATTTAAAATAAAAAATGTGAAAATATTTTATACTCAAAATAAAACTCACTGATTTAGGAAAGTAATTAATTTTATTTCTTAGCTGTGTTAAAATTTCTTTCTATCACTATTACATTTTAATACCAGTTTTACAAGTTGATGGGACACAGTTTTGAACACAGCATTTTAATGTAAGCTTAGTTTTTAAAATAGATGCTTTGAGGAGGTTTTACCATAGAAATTTTGTGTTCCTTTTAAATATATTGCAATGAATGGGCAGTTCTTCAAGCTAAATTAAATGCATATTGAGCAAATCTTCTCTTTAAAGGCTTACGGCTTTTGTTTTAAATGTCCATTTTTAGGCACCGAGCCGTCAATCTTTTTCTTCAAGGCTATGATAAATCTTGGATTGAAACAGAAGAACACTATTTTGAAGACAAACTGATAGAAGACTTAGCAGTACGTCTGGGTGCAAAGGGTCATGGGAATGTATTATGGATTAATATTCATCTTGTATAATAATAGCTATAAGTCTTTGAGGTACATAAGTTATCATCTAAACTATCTCTACCTAAAGGGATGAGCTATAACCAAGTCACTCTGACAGGTGTTAAAAATTACAAGTAATGGAGATTCCAGAGACCCCTCAGGCAGTCTGCTTCAGGGCTTCAATAACCCTTTATAAAGCTTTTTAAACTTTTGTCTAAATTATATGCCAGTTGCTGTCATTCCCCTCTCTCTTATCTTCTGCCCTGTGGAGAACAGTCTATTCTCTTCTTTCTTTGCAGTTAACCTTTATGTATTTGATGACTTTGTAACCCACATTAAAGCCATTTAAGCCAAAAAGGTTAGAATATGAAACTAGATGAATTCTAGTCTTAGATTAATCAGTCCCTCAAAAGCAGACATGAAAAGGATGTTCACTGAAACTGTCTCACAGAAGAATCCTCTTGTGTAGTTGGTCAGGGAGGTGAATATTTTTCCTTGCAGTATAGTGTCAGAGTTGTGTCTTTAGCCTTGTAAGCCTCCAGAGTGATTTTCAGCAAAGCCTTGTGTCCTCATCCCTTAAAATTGTCTCTCAGAAAGGTAGTCTTTTCGAGGGTTGGGTAAGAAATAGTAAATTATTTAGTCCCTGGGAGGGTGCACAGAACGTGGTCTGAGATCAGCCTTTTCATTGTGAGGGGAGCCTGCTCTTTGCATAGAGGGAGGAAGCTAAGTGAAAACTTGCAATTAGAATAAAACAATACTGCTTTTACTGCTTAAAGCTTATGCTTAAAACTAACTATCCAATTTGCAAACAATTTTGAAAATTAGGGTCAAAATAATGAAGGAAGGATCAGCAGCAATGAGTGTAACACACGCAGATGATGGAAATTCATTTTTGCCTGTACACACAAAGAATTCATTTCTTGTGGTATCCTTGATCAGACATTGTTAAAAAGCCAAAGACTTCTGCAAATACTGACTTTATATACCTCTAAAACCAGTATCTTCATGTGTCCCAACACACTGCACATGTTTTAAATAATGCAGATTCATTGCCAATACATACTTATGTTCTAGCAATTGAGAGCATGAGGATGTGGAACAGCATAGCTCTTTGCTTCTGTGTGTGTATGTATATGCAGATATATGTGTGTGAAGTAATAACTCAGCATGGTCATTTAGCTAACTCTGACATAAAGGGTTTGTCTACTTACCTTCTCTAAGTTTGTTAAGAACTTCTTGCTAGTGGGTAGCTGATATGAAAAACTGTCTTGGAGAAGACAGAATTGGACTGGATTGGCTGACGTCCTTTAGTAAAGGACTGTACTGTTGTATGTCGTACTATTTTTGTTCTCAGTACTGAGAATCTTGAACTCTTTTTTGCTAAGTGAAAATAATTCAAAGGGAGAGGTGCAGTAAAAACTACTTCCTTCCTGACTTTGCCAGGTCCAGGCAATTTATAGACCTGTGATAAGGGCTGTTTCTGGGATATAGAAGGTGAGTCCTTGCATCCCCTAAAGCAGACAACTGGACTAAACTTGAAATTTTTTTCCCTGAATCTTTTGTCCTTAAGACTATTATACTAAAGTGGCACATCTTCTTCTGTCTCTATATTAAAAGAAAAAAAGTATACACAAGTCCAGTATTTGAGGAGCTTAATTCTGCTTATTCTTAATTCTGATACAGCAGGGCAAGCCTCTAAGAGCAATAGATTTTTAGTGTTTGATACTAAAATCAGGATATTCAACATTGTCTTTATTAATGGTTAAAATGCTTCTTCTTTAATTAAATAGGTTAAATGAACACTTAAGCTTATGTGATAAAATTATTGATTGGTTTTGTTGGTCAACGTTGCTGAACATAACTTATGAGAAAAATATATTTAATGGATGTTTACTAATTAGATGCTATAAAAATTAAATCTTAAATCTTCAGCATTTAGAAATTATAACTAAAACTTACCCAATATATTTATTTTATCCTCTTTTGGTGTGTTCAGGTAAAGGGTTTTTTTTATTTTACACTTAAATAATTATATGAAAAATGTCTCAAAACATTGAAAATTAGGAATGTTTATTTTCCAGAAATGTCAGAAAATCATTTAGCCCTGGTGCTGATGCCATGCTTTAATAATGAGTTCTACTTAACTCAGTCACTGGTGAATTTGATCTTATTAAATCTATAAAAACTAATAACATATATTAAACATTAACACAACTTCTGCCCTTTTGCTTCATCAGTTTTGATACATTAGAGAGATATTCTGGTTGATAACATAGCCAAGCACAGAATGCTGCCATTTAATTAAAGAGAATGGTCAGACTCCCAAATGAGATTGAAACAAAGAGCAGGGGAAGACCTCAATAGTGGTGAGATATAAATAAAGTTACAATTTGCAATGTTCAGATCTTGCTACTGATATTGAAAATCTTGCTGCACATTACAAAATGTGAATTGAACTTTGGATGGCGATCATAGACAGGGATGTGAAACAATCATTGTGCATATATGTCAAGAAAAGTGAATTCTCAGCTGCAAGCAGTCATATTTGGTACAGCTCAGTGGAAAAGGTAGACTTCATAGGCATATATGAAGCGTAGTAAACAGATGTATAAGCATTCCTACAGGAATGTATTTGACACTAGCATAAAATATTTTGAATGATATGTAATATTTTTTATTGATTTGTTGTCTTCTAAAATTCTACATCCTGCCAGCATTACTGGTTTTGATAGATATGGCTCCTTCTGTCTAGAACTATTGGGGAGCTTCAAGTCTGGATTTCTGCTCCCTCAAAGCCTCTCAGAGTTCCTCAGTGATCATGATACCTGCTTAGGACTTGGAACAGAAGATTCTAATTTTTAGCTGATGAAGATGATTAGCATAAAGAGGGCCAGACAATGCAATAGCAAATAGTGGCATCTGGTTACCACTCATTCTGAGTAAAAGCAGTAAAAGATTGAAGTTATTTCCAGATTCTAGGGAAGAGGGTTAATTTTTATGAGGAGAGGAAGTCCAAACCTTTGCAAATGGTATCGTCTTTGTAAGTCTTCTTGGTCATAAACACGGTCAGGATTCAGGCTTTTCATACTTTGCTTGGAAATTGTTTTCTCCTCATTGTCCAAGTCAAAATTACATAATTACATATGTGAGTATTTAAAATTTAATAAATTGCACAGAGTAAAACATTTTTCAGTATAGATAATTGAATATACTTTTAAAATCTTTTTTCCCTAAAGAAACCTGGGGAGGAACCACCGGAAGAAGATGAAAGCGTTAAAAGAGTTGATCCTTTACATCAACTTATTCTCCTATTCAGTCGAACAGCCTTAACTGAAAAATGGTAGGGATGGTGTGAGAGACTGCAGAGTGTGTGCAAATTTTCAGATTCCTGTGCTTGGAGTTATACGTGTCTTTGTCCAAGTGAGATTGCATAGTCTAGGTCAAAACGTGCGAATGTAGATACGGTGAGTTTGAGTTACACTGAAACCTCTTCCAGCCTGTGGTATGTGAAGAGATTTTAACAGGACTGATAATGAGATGTAAGGAGTTTTCTAGAGACTAACAGAGGCCCCTATGCACTTTTTCTCAGGCATGGATACTGTGTTTAGGACTTATTACACCTTCCTCTTCTACCTGTGTTCCCTATTGACAGTTAATTCTGAATGTGAAATATAAGTATATTCTATGTATAATGGAAACATTAACTGTGTTCTCATATTGGAAGGTGTTTATGAATTTCTCGACACTGTGTAGCTGGGTTTACTTTTCACTTCGTATTAGTTAATCAAATCCTTACTTTCCAAAGAGACTTTTGTAATTAAGTATGAACATAGAAATCCTTTAAAAAGATTTTTAAGGTGCATAAAAATATTTTTGACCTCCAATTTTACTATAATGATGCTAATCTTCCTCATTTTCCTTTTTCTATTAACCAGCAAATTAGAAGAAGATTTCCTGTATATGGCTTATGCAGACATTATGGCAAAGGTAACTTTTTTGCTATCTTTTACATCTTTTCTCTTTTAATAAAATTAGCAAAGAAGACTAAGAGAAAGTATACATAAAGTGAACTAAGGCTTACCCCCCACCACTTATCAGTAAATGTTTTCTTTCTATGTGGTATCAGAGCTGCCATGATGAAGATGATGATGACGGTGAAGAGGAAGTGAAGAGTTTTGAAGTAAGATTATACTTCTGTTTAGTTTTTCTTGTCATATTAGACATAATTTCATAGCTTTCAACTGACATTTATGTTTCTTGGTTCATGGCTTACTGCAGCTTACTATGCCAGTGAACTGCATGTCAGAAGCTGGATTGTCAGATAAGAGTCGCCAGATTGATAGTAAAACAAAAGTATCTGTAATATCACATAATATAATATTATATAGAGAGCAATTTAATCAATCTTACATGTTTATCTATCTGATTGACTTTAACTTTTTAGTTGTTGGAGAGAAATATTATGGACAGAAACTTTTTTTGGAATAAATAACAGACTGTATCTTGTACAGCATATAATACTGCTTTTTGCAGTAGTCACATTCAGTACCAGTAATTTATACAGTAGTTTTATGTTCACATAATATATTTGTTCTTCTTAGTAAAAGGTGAGCTTTTTTCATCAGCTTTTACTTACGTTGGGAAAAGAAAAAATATTGTTTACAGTTGAGATTTTAGTGGTCATCACTGTGTAAATTAACATGCTTATATGAGTTGATTACAGGAGATGAGTCCTTGTTGTGTATTTGCTCTGGGATCTGCCTCTCTTTGCCATTACTAATGAAGTTTACAAGAAATTTGTTCTGAGGGGCACTAAGTGAATTAGCTTGTTAATTTTTTAAGGTTTTAATATATGTTAGCATGTTATAATTCTGGCATTTAAAAGTTGTATTTTTTCACATCAATTAATACTTATATTTAATAACACACAGAAGCATAAAATACATGCTTTTAAGTTTTTTTTCCCAAATATACTGATTTGATATAAAATTACCTGTGATGTTTCAGTTTTTGAGGTGGGGTTTGGAGCATATTTACTTTTACTCCCACTATTTTATATACATCAGTTGTTCTTTATGTTTTCTAAATGATGCTACACGAGGTAGCACTGAGTTATTTAAGTATTGCCTGTTTGGCTGTATGCAGGCATCAGAAAGAATAACAAAACCAAATTCTTTTTAGTGACTCAGAAGTTCTAGTCCAGTTGAGTTACAACTAATGTACCAAATATATAAATTTATGTTTCTGGGTAAATATCTAAGTATACATCCAAATTTCAGTGGTTTTTTTGTTGTTGTTTTTGGTTTGTTTGGTTTTTTTTTTCCTGGAAATGCAATGTCTGACTTGTCATATATTAAACAAATAATATTTATTATTGTAAGCTTTTGTCAGTTGGCCCATGCAGCCTTGTTAGATATCAAAAGTCTTGTGCTTATAGATGTGAATTTATAAATAGGAAATCTTTGAGGTGAATGAGCAAATTTATCAGTAAAGGATTTATTAGTGCTCCTTATCTAAGTTATAATGGGTTCCTTATTCAGCGTTCAACTTGATCTTTTGAGAGAAGATCCTATTTATTTGTTTTGCATTGGTTGGTTTTGTTTTTTTTTGTTGGTTTTTTTTTTCTGTAGCTATGTAACTTATGTTCAAATAATGTATTAATCTGTTCAAAAGACAATTTTGTGTATGTATTTGGTCAGTCACCTGCAGAAAAGAATTTTGGACTTATTTTTCTTATTGCTATTTCACTTCTTGTCCTTGCCCTTCCTTAAGGTGACAGGATCCCAACGCAGCAAGGTAAAACAAAAAAAAATATGTGTGTATTTGTCTGGGTCTAATTTTGTGACTTTTAGGCCCAACATCTTGGATAAGTTCAAATAAAGGGTCTTGAAAAATTTTTAAGATTTCATTTTCAGCATGACATCTCTAACAAACCCTTCTTGTACACAAACTCTTCTTAAAGACTCAAATTATTTATATAAAATATGCCATATAAAATTATATTGCCATTTTGGGGAAAACTGTCATTTCGCTTGTGCATATTGTTTTGCTGTTCTTGCCTTTTGTGCATCAGTTATTTTGTTTCTGGTTATAACTTAATTTGAATGATTAAAATCACTTATCTGGCTCTTAAAGAAAAGCAGCTGGACTTTTCTTCTATATCTTAGCAGAGGTATTTCTGATACAGTAGTAGAATTCTGTTTCCAATGTTTGTCACAGAGAGAGCATCAATTATATTACAGTTTGTCTGTGATACACATCTTTTGGAATGGACTGAGTCCATAGCCTTTATTGGGATAGTGTTTGGTGGAAACTCCATAGCTACTCCATATGATAAGTGATTCCTAGTGTTCCACATTTTCTCTAAAAACATAGAGCAAATAGCTCTGAAATTTCACAATGTTGCTTGTTTTAATTGACTCAATGTCTTAGAAATCTTCTGTTGCTCATCCTGCAAGTCTCACAGTTTGTTTTTAAAAGGTGGCCCATAGCTTAAACACCAACCTACTTGCCTGCTTCATGCAAGTAGAGGTCTCAGCTCCCATTGTTGACTCAGGCTGCTTGCTGATAGCCTTGCAAGGTTAATGTTCTCAGAGGAACTATGGTGGGGGGGTAGCTAGTTTTTGGTTCTGTTTCAATATAGTGTTTTGTGTTGTGGTTAATGCCAGCTAGACTTAGAGATGACTTGCTTGAGATTGGGAGTAAACAGATTTAGCTGATGGGCAGAGTCCAGTCAGTAGCTTTAAAGTTCATTGCTTGTGGCAATATAGGGAATAATTATGACCTTCTCCATTGAAAAGAGCAAAATGGTTTTGGTGCACTGGTTGTTATTAACATTCAGTGCATGAGAGAAAAGTTCCCATACAACTGCAGAAAGAGAAGATATATCCCAGGATCGACTTCACTTTTATTCCTTCAAAAGTTTGCACAGATCTCTTCGTCCTTCATATGATAAAAGGTGTTATCTGGAAGATGAATGTGCTTACACAGCCTCACAAAAAATGTTTAAAAGGTATTGTAATTACCACAAACAAAAAGCACATATTACAAAATGCCAAAGGAAGTACATAAGCAATCTAATGGTATAATTCCTTCTTTGTTTCTTCCATTAATTTAGCTATTCAAATCTACATCTCCCACTGTCTACCATTCTACCCTACACTAAATTCTATATACCCCATAGAAATTGTTCAGTTTTGCTGAGTGAGAACTGGTTTAAAAGGGGAAAAAAAGGCAACCAGAAATCATCCTTTCTTCCTTCAGGCACATCAGTAAACACTTGTAAAGATGTGAGACCATATATACCAGCCGTGCGTGTGGGTGCATGTGTGCATTTGTGTGTTTCTGTTGGTCAGTCTAACTCTGAGTCTGATGTTGAAGGCAGCTCTTCTATTCCATGGTCTGGGTTCATGTGAAAAGACTGTCTGTTCGATTTGTACGGTGAGAAAAATCTATTGCTCCTCTAGACTTCAAAAATATGTGATGCTTGAAGTCATGAATCTTTTCAGTCAGAGTGACAGGGACCTTTGGGCAAGCTTAAAATCTGATAAAAAAGGCAAGTGTATTTTATAGACAATTTTCATGTCTATATCTCATGCAGTGTAGTTTTAGTTTTGTACAAATAATCTGTATTGGGATCATGGTGTGGTCAGTAGGGAGGTCACAATGTAAACCAACAATAAAGTTGTCTGTACATTACTATGTGCCTGTCTGCATTTGCTCGCTAGTATTTACTTTGAATTATGATTATCTTTGCTCCTTGACATTTTTCTCTAAGTTAACTCTCTACCATATTGAGCAGACACTCAGTTGACTCCCTATAGAGTTGGTGTCAGTGTCTCCCTTGATTCTATCTGATAGGAAATTCTTTCCAATATAAGTGTTTCACTAGCAGAATGCAAATTGGTTTCTGTATTTGAGTCACTGACTATACTGATTTGCTGCATATTAATATACTCTAAAGGTATGTAGGATGGGAACTCAGAAAAATTAATCAAAACCTAGCTCATATTTTTAAAAATGGATTGGTTTAAATGCAAGAAAAGAGAGATAGAGAGCGAGCTTCCTGTGTCAGTTTTCTTCATCCCTGTTACTGGTAGCAACTCTCTTGATAGACTTTTCTATTCACTAGATTTTTGTCAAAATGACACATTGTGCTATCTCAAGTACAAAAGGACTTGCAAGTTTCAGTACATACAAGTGATGCAAGCTTTTAAGGCTCTAGCCAATTGGAAATGGTTACTGTTATCTCTCACTGTCACAAAGCCTGCATAAATGGACTGACCATATACCATGTATTTACAGTAACTATTTTTGTTAAAGAATGATAGGAATTAAGGTCAGATTCATAGAATTATAGAATGGTTTGCATTGCAAGGGACCTTAAAGATCAGTGAGTTCCAACTCCTTGGCCATGAGTAGGGACACCTCCCACCAGACCAGGTTGCTCAAAGCCCCATACAGTCTGGCCTTGAAACACTTTCAGTGATGGGACATCCACAGCTTCTCTGGGCAACCTGTTCCAGTGTCTCACTACTCTCACAGTGAAGAATTTCTTCCTAATGGCTAATGTAAATCTGCCCTTGTTCAGTTTAAAACTGTTACCCCTTAATGGCTAATGTAAATCTGCCCTTTTTCAGTTTAAAACTGTTACCCCTTACCCCATGACTATGCTCCCTGATAAAGAGTCTATCTCCACCTTTTCTTTAGGCCCCCTTTAGGTACTGGAAGGCTATTTTTATGGCCTCCTTGGAGCCTTCTCATCTCCAGGCTGAACTACCCTATCTGCATCAGCTTGTCCTTACAGGAGAGGTGCTCCAGCCCTCCTCCACATGGCTCTCCTCTGGACTCACTCCAACAAGTCCACACACATCCTTCTTATGTTGGGGGCCCCAGAGCTGGGCACAGTACTCCAGGTGGGGGTTTCACAAAAGCAGGGTAGAGGGGGAAGATTACCTCCCTTGACCTGCTGGCCATGCTTCTTTTGATGGAGCCCAGGATGCAGTTGACTTTCTTGGCTGCAAGTGCACATTGCTGGCTCATGTTGAGCTTCTCATCCACCAACACTTCTGGGATGTTTGCAGAGGCCCACTTCTCAAGCCCGTCCAGCTCCCTCTTCATGACATCTCTTTCCTGTGTTGAACAGGCAACACAGCTTGGTGTCATCAGCAGAATTGCTGAGGGTGCACTCAATCCCACCATACATGTCACTAACCGAGATGCTAAGTAGTACCAGTCCCAGTACTGACCCGTGAGGAACACCACTCATCACTGCTTGCCACTTGGACATCGATCCATTGGCTGGAACTCTTTGAGTGTGGCCATCCAGCCAATTCCTTGATCATTGTATCACTTCTTAAGAATGAAACATTCCATTTAGTATGCAAAAATGTATTTCTTACTAGTTTTTCCTGTCCATAATGGAATAAATATGTGGTTTCATTATCCACAACTACAAGATAATATATATATATAGATATATATATCTACTACAAAACCACAAGCCCGAGGTTAAGTAAGATTTGATAAGTTTTTACATCTTATTATAAGGAGGGTAGAGTTCTTTTGTTCTTTCTTATATACTGATGGTGTTGATACTATGCTGTTTATTAATGCCTTAATAACCTTATTTCTTTTTCCTCCCTGTGTTCCCCACCACCCTATTTCCATCACTCACTGTTTTTTCAATTATATGCAAAAATAAAAAGAGTCTTTAATTCAATTAGAAACTATATGGTGTCTTCCACTAGGCAGTCAACCTTCACTCCTCGTTTGCTCCTACTTGTTGCAGTGTTTGATTCCCCGCAAGTTTATGATAGCAATAACATAGCATCAATGCCATTAATATATTCTTTAGTATAAGGTCAGCTGTTTCAAAAATTCTTGCCTATCTGGCAAAACATTTTGAGCTGTATGAATAATGTCCCATTAACTGTGGGAAATATGCAGCAAAACTTTTGTAGAGAATCTCTTTTCTACAAAGTGAATAACGTACCCAGGCTTTGCTTTGGTTTTCAGTTCAGGGGCTTTAGTGATAAATGATGACTGAAGTCTATTCATTAAGATCTTCCATTGCTTCCTCTGGTTGCTTCCCATCTTCTGTGTTTATTATCATTTCTTCCCACTACATTTTTTCTGCTGCTTTTGCCGGCATTAGTGTGCTAGTTGTCAAG
This sequence comes from Pedionomus torquatus, assembly GCA_013398155.1. NCBI lineage: Eukaryota > Metazoa > Chordata > Aves > Charadriiformes > Pedionomidae > Pedionomus > Pedionomus torquatus. The sequence continues at coordinate 224,472 of VZRU01009960.1, read as the reverse complement.
AGTACTCCCAGGCATCCATCTGCCCTGTCTTTCAGCTCAAACACCAGCTGCCACTCCATGCTTTGTTGCTGTAGCACAACAGAACAGGTTAAGATCTATGTAAGGTAGGGCCTTTGGCGCTCCTGCAGTAAAGGAGTGATATATTTGGAAGAGTGCATTGTAATGATTAGGTGACTATTTGTAGCTTCTGGGTTCTTTCCAGTATGTTTACAAAGTAGTAATTACATAATAATATTATCAAACTTCTGCTGGTACCTAAGATTTTCTGTTCCAGTGAACTGATTTGATATTATCATAGTGGAATCTTCTAAATAATCCATTAGCCTTTTTTAAAATTTGGTGTTATATTTTAATACATAGCTTGTACTCATGCATACATGACACTGAAATTAATAGATATTTTACCTATGTAAGACCTGTCTTACATTTCTTCTCTGGACTAAACAGAGGTCTTGAAAAGTATAAAATATGAAGACAATTCAACGCAGAAGCATTCATCTTAGAATAGTTGAGTTGAAAGTAGTTTCTTCCCTTTCCATCTCTCTATTTTGTTTACGCTTTAACTAGTTCACAATTTATATTTAAAAGTAAGCAAACAAACAAACAAAAACGATTGGTCTGTAGAAGTTGGAAATAGGAGAAGGAAGAAGTGGAAGCCTGTACTCCATGGCTGCAAACTTAGTGGTAGCAGCAAACAAGCCTTTCCATATGGCTTAGCTCCCAGGGAGAGTCCAAAAATCATTCTTTGAATGGATTATGAGAAAATAAACTATGTCAATGGTACACTTGTCAGTTAAAGTTCCTGGTTTTTTTTTTACAAGCTTGTTGACTACATATTCAAGATAAAAATTGTGGATTTGCACATGTATTTTTGGCATATCATTGCTTGTTAACAAAAAACCAAAAACAAACCCCAAAGATCAAAGAAGAAAATGTTTGAGACTCTGTTTTCAAAGAGCATGATGAAAAAGTTTCTGTGGTTTGTTAGGTTGCTGGAAGTCTATAATGTGGGAATACATGCACATACATTTCTAAGTGGTAAGCTTTTTCCCATAGAAATGGAAATGCCCAAGATACAGTAGACTTAGTTTTCTTTGAGCTTTCTTTTTAAAAATCTGATGAATTACTTAAAAAGTTTCATTTATTATGAAGTATTTTTACTGTTGTGATGGGTTTGTGAATGACACAAAATTCAAACCACAGGCTAATTATTTTGGTAGTTTTCAACTGGCAAGCATTATAAAGTGCAAAAAACACAGGTGACAAAGTTAGCAGTAGGCACACCTTAGAGAAATGGAGATACCTTGGCCAGACAGCGGCTCTGTTAGTGTGCCTTCTGTGCAATGGGTGGCCCACTTCATATCAGTGCTACCATCAGATAGATATAGATATACATATATGTATATATATATTAACATTGCATGGAGAAAGCAACAGTGAAAAAGCACTGCCAAGCTGAAGAAGGAACTATAATCTTTGGGAGTTATACTCAAGGGAATGGTTGCTTTAGGAAGAGATGTTTGTGGTGGGATTTTGTTGTTGTAGTTGTCTTGTTTTGATTTTTGTTTTGTTACCTTTTTACTGTTTACCTGGACAACTTTTGTTACTGATTACCTACACAACTTGATTCCATGGAAAATGCCACTCTTCACACTTAAGCTGTTTGGCAATGCCTGTTTCTACTGTTCCTCTATAGTATCATTGCAAGAAGTGGGCATACCTGTTCTTTTAGTCTGTAGATTACTTAGATGCATAGTCAGGATAAGTGTATAAGCATTCTTATAAACTTATCAAAACAATATTGTATAATGAAAGTGGTACAGCTGATGTTAGCCTTGTGAATAATAAATGTTGCAATGGAAGAAAAATGAGAGATTGTTGGGTCTAAAAAAGAAAAGTAACTAGAAATAGGAAAAAGTTTTTTAAAAAAGAAACACTGAGCAATATTCTGTGGCATCTGAAGCAAAGGAAAATATTTTATTGTAGCTATATTGAACCTGTGATGTCATGATTTTCTGGTTGTTTGTGAGTGTGTTGTATGGGAGTGTGTATGTGTGTGTGTGTGTGTGTGTGTGTTTCTGTTCTGTTTTTGTTGAACTCCCAGGAAGAGGTTTAAACATGAAGGCAAAAACTTTCAAACCTTAGCATGGCTAAATATGAAGCAAAGCTGCCATATTTATTTTTTTTTTTCCTTTTTGTGCCTCCATCTAGATTTGTCACATAATTTAAGGAAAAAAAAAAGTTACAATTTAACCACAGCAGAGCTAATAGTGTGAAAAAAGAAAAAAAACCCTGATGAATTTTGTTTCCGCAGCACGATATTATCAAAGATTTAAGAAACAAATTTGCCAGCCTCGGCGAGAACTCTCTGGTAACAGCATAAATGTCTGTGTTGGTTTGCTTTTGAGTTAAAGGTTTCTTTTCCATTCATTTGAACATATTTATCTTTTTTACCTTTTCTTCCTTTTTAATTTATTATTCATACTCTCTATTTAGCAAGCCTTCATTTTTTAAACCTCTTCCATCTTCCAATGTCTTTTTTCTGTAACTTGGATGGAAAGTTTATGGCAGCAAAGCTGTCATTCTGGCTACTTCTGCTGCAGCTATTCCTGCTTTTAGGTCATACATGTTTTGGGCGTTGTGTTTTTGGACATGATACTAACCGATTGTGTCATGTTCCTTTTGACTAAGCTTTTTACCACGCCATCCGATGGACTCACTGTCATAGGGCTCTATGCAACTTCCATTTTGCAACTTATACTGCTTAGTCATCCTCAATTCTCTGGTAAACTTTAATCAACTTGGTGAAAGTTCAAGCTCATCTGGAATTAACTGTGCCTTTATGTTTGCTCTTTATTTTCTTCTTTCTGTTTTCGGTAGTAGTTTAAATTATAAAGAACAAACTTCACCATTGCTCAAGCAACACCATGCAGTATTGTTTGTTGCCGCTAGAGAATGCAAAATATAAAAGCACAGTGTATTCTATCAAATATTCTGTTGGTAGGGTGGGCAATCTGTATTGTATAATATATACATATATATAATGAGATGTTTTGAAAACAAATCTGAGAGGCTTCTGTTACTCTGGTATTCAGCAACAACTTGCAACTCAAGAGCCACATACTGAGCAGTATGAAGTTATGGTCACACTATAGAAGATTATTAAGAGTATGAACTGTTGCACAAAAACACAGTACAAAAGTGCAAGTTTGATATATGCAGTCTATATATACTGAACATGGGGTTTGAACTAACCTGATGATTTACAATTGAGATTACTCTTTTCAGATAAAATGCTAAAAGCCTATTAAAGAAAAATACCAAAGGGAGAATATTACTTGAACATGTTAAATATCTGTTCAGTAGCATTGTATGTATTGAAATGGTCGATGATGTTGCCATAGAGCCCATATACTAAGAGAAAACCAAAAACCTTTGGAGAACTGATAGTAACTGGAATCCTCATCTTAAATGACTGGAATTTTTATTCAGGAAAAAGAAATGGAAAAGCAAAAACTTCTGTATCAGCAAGCCAGACTGCATGACCGGGGTGCTGCTGAGATGGTTCTGCAGACAATCAGTGCTAGTAAAGGTAATGTTTTGGTGTGTAGATTACATATTAAACCTTACTTCTAATGATCTTGTAATTCTCATTGGGCAAAACCTGCAGATGTTTGGTGCTAAGATTTGCTTTCAAAATGCACCCACAATTTCAAAAATTATTGACAGCTAATACAGAAAAGTATAATGACTTATAATTGTTGTTATTATTATTATTGTGATGTTTGAGAGCAAGTGTGAAAACGTTCATGGCCCTTAAATTCTGGGGTGTATATAATTTTGAGGTAGGTGTAGACTTTTGTGCCTTCCCCCCCCCCCTCACGCCCCCTAAATATCTACTTTATTGGTGTACTTTGATAAAACATTTCAGAAGTGATGGGGTTTTTTTTCCTTGAGCCACCATCTTATTTTAAACTTTGATGCTTTGATTATCTAGATTTGTTTCTAGAGTAGCAACATTTTAAAAATTACTGTTTGCAAATTTCAGTTACTATAACTAAATGCTTTGGGTCACTGTCATTTTATGAAGAAATCGGAAGAAAATCTTTAGACTTGCATGCAGAAGGGACACATTATTAAACTTGAAAGCTAACTAAAAATTATGCACCCAGGATAAAATCAATTGTTGGATGCTCTAGTGAATGAAACAAGGTTTATATTAATTGAGCTCAGGTCTTCCTCTCTTATGTCTTGTTTCTTTTGTGTGCTGTGTATATATTACACTATGTCTGTCGGCACTCAGGAAGATACTAAGTCACATAGAGATTATGTGAGATCATAATCTCACATAAGGTCTGTTTTACAAAAGAAACGAAAGGGCTGCTTCTGATAAATTACCATTTCAGTCATTGTACAAACAACTTAATAGAATATCCCTGATTTTAAATATCATCTAAAATTATGTTTTATAATAATTTTAAGGTGAGATGGGGCCAATGGTTGCAGCTACTCTAAAACTAGGGATTGCCATCTTAAATGGAGGAAATTCTACTGTTCAACAGGTAAAGTATTCATTTATTTTCATCCATTCTAGTCAGTATAGCTCTTTATACCTTGGTCATTATTATTGTTGTAGTGCATTATGTAACATGGCTATTTGTCAGATGCTGTTTACCCTCTGACTCCTGTTCCCAGAAGAAAATAACGTACAAAAGTATCCTGTTTGCTAGGTATATATTTCTTATTTATATACATATAATTAATCAACAGATTACAAGGCTAAAAGAAATTTATTTTGCATTTCAGCTGGAAGGGGAATTTTCTGTTAAATCATTAACTTCTAGGGGAATTCTATGGGAGGGAAGGATTTATTGGGAAATTGCATTGTTCTGTAGCTAGTAGAGCAAAATTGCTGACCCCAATCTTCACCAAAAAAATGTTACGCAACTTCAAAAGTCCATAGCTTACGCGATAAAGAGTCTTGGTGATAAAAGCAGAGGAGTCAAACTTTATTTATTAATCTATAGTAACACAGTGTGGTGAGCAGTGGACAAGTCTGAGATATTAACAATATTTTACACGGTTGAAGAAAAGTGCCTGGTAAAGAATATATTCAGTGTTCTGTACCACTTGAAGATTCCAGAGTCCAAAAGGGTTCATACCTGCCATACCTTACTCCATTCCTGTAGAACAGCTTGAAGAATACAGACAACTGGGAACAGTTAAGCTCTCAAGTTAAGCAACCACTTAAGGAGCTGAATACAGCCAAAGATAATGTGACCATTACCAGGAAATGACCAGAAAGCACCAATTTTGTAGAAACATATCTGCTTGAACCATTACCACTTTTGTGATGTCATGATATTAGGTTATTTAGGAAAATCATGACATCTGCACATAATTATTTATTCTGAATGTGTAATGCTGCAACTTTTTTTTTTTTTTTTTAAATTATTTGACAGAGTCGTAACTAATCAGAACATTTAGGAAATAGTACAATTACATTAACACTAATACTGCTAGTCTAAATTACATACTTATAAAATGAAAGCATCAGTAATACAACCAGAATTGCTGTTTTTTCAGTGGCCTCATTTCTACACATTTTCTCTGGTGTTATGTTCACCTTTCCAATTTTCCTTTAGGTCCTAAGATCAACTCTTCAGTCTTTCTTGGGAAGAATGGCATGGGTGGGGGTAGAGGTACAGAAGTGGTTTTGGAAAGTCATTATCACCATCATCTGGAGTTCTTTGTTTTAATTAGTATGGTGGTGTTGGTATTCCTTTTCTGTGATGTTTTCATATAACTTTCAGATACTTGATAGATAAATTGATGCTGATACATTTTGTTAACACTGCCCACTTGTGTGCTCTTTCTTTTTGGAATTATCTATTTTTCCTACTGTTTCTGTTACTTGCAAAAAGACTTTTACCTCATTCACAATGTGAATTCTTGTAGTGTTCCTACTAAGACTGATCTTTGAGTATTGTGATTATTTTTTTTTTAAAACAGGGACCTCCAATGTCATCCTGTATCTTCTCTCAACAGCACAATACATTGCATTCTAGAATCAGAGTTCACTCCACTGAATAACTTCTTGTTACCACAATCTGTTATCAGATAGGTATTACACATTACAATACAGCTAAACCAAATTTTAAAAAATACATGGCTACTAACATGCTGTTGCAGCTAAAATAATGTAAAAGAAACCGAGGTCATGACAAGCCCAGTCCTGTCCTGAAACAGTAGTGTCAATACAAATTTGTGGCAAGATTGCATTTATAATAAACACCCAATTATGCTGGATATGTAGACTTTAGTTACTATCTTTTTCCATGTTACTATTTTCCATATTTTAGGAAGGAACATTCAGAGTGGATGAGCTTCTCTTCTGTAAATGACATGAACAGTAAATGTTTTATTTTTGATACCTGTTTTTTTTTTTCTCTGCAAGACTGTTTTATCTAATTTGTAAATGTTAGAAATACTTCAAAACGCCAACATCAATAGTAACCTAGAATCTATGTAATATTAAATATACTAGATTACCAAATAGTATAAGTAGTACTTCTCTCCATAAATTATTTGCATTTATTGCAGAAAATGCTTGACTACCTCAAGGATAAAAAGGATGTGGGATTCTTTCAGAGTCTTGCTGGTCTTATGCAGTCCTGTAGGTAAGAAAATACCTACATTAAAATTTATCACTTTGTATTTAGGTTTTATTCCACAGGATTGATAGTTTTAGAAAGGTCTACATGCTTTTTGCAAATAGGACAAGGTGATGTTTGGGGTATGAAAATCTTCATATGATATGGATTTACCTTGGTAAAAGAGCATTTTTCACAAATGTTTATGGCATTTGTGTCTACTTGAGATATGCAAGAAAATAATTCCAGTGTTAGGAGTATTCCTCATGAGCGAATTCTTAACTCTGGAAGTATCCTGTAACGCTGCAGAGACCAGGTTAATGATCAATGTTAAGTAATCATAAAGATTTTGGGGAAACCCAACTTTGTTAGAAATATTAGTAAGACTTTAAAAGGCAGAGAAAGGAATAGAATATTATGTTTTAATGAACTATGGAGGTACTGCAACTTTTTTTTGTCCGTTCATGCTTCTTGACAGTTTATATTGTTTTTATATATATAAATATAGATATATTTACAGGTTCTATTTACAATTCCTAAAAAAACCCCATATATATAACTAATGTATTAAAAAACATAAAACATAGGACTAAAAGGGCTTTCCTGGATCAAGTGATTCAAGTCTTCTGTTATGTCAAGGGTAAGATGTTACACCCTTTTTTCTAACACTGTCATTGGCCAAGTTTCATTTTGAAATCAGTGAGGTTTCTTGCCAGTAGAACTTCTATTGTAGTTCATCTACATTCATCTGATTTGTATAAACACTCTTGCTTATGAGAAAAGCTACCCATGGCATGATAAAACATGAAAGACAGAACTTGACAGATTCACAAAAGGAAATATGTGAAAGTATATATTCCTAAATCTGGTTAGGTGTATACATAATCCCCCTTGACAGCTTCAGTTTTTCAGAATGCAGAGGGAGAACACTGAGTGGAACTAATACTGTCATGATTTCTTAAGTTTCTTAATGGACTTTGTCGCTTGGGATGAACTGGAGTATAATACAGAAGTAGTCAATAATGTGGCTTCTTTGTAATCCCTAAAATGACTTTTTCTATCAGAAAGACATCCATTTCCTTTTTTTGGGACCATAAAAGAGCTAAGTTCATATTGTCATATGCGGGGCAAAAGCAAGTTAAGTCTGCAGAGCTGAGTTTCAAAATCTTATAGCAGACATATATCAAGCCACTGAAATGTATCTTCTTGACACTAGTATGATTAGCTACTTAAATGAAATCACTAATCCTTCTCTTTCACAAAATGAACTATTACATATATTTAATTTATCAGAGGACAAATGTAATTTTTCTCGTTGCAGTGTTCTTGACCTAAATGCATTTGAACGTCAGAACAAAGCAGAAGGCCTTGGCATGGTGACTGAAGAGGGATCAGGTACTATTGATTTAGCATAAGTGGTTCTGAACATTTCTCTTTTACATTTGCAGAAGCAAGCTGAATTTGAAAGAACCCTGTAAATATATATCTATAGGCTGAAGGTAAAATATGATTCCCCAGAGTAGTTTGTTTAATTGGCCAACCTAAACCCATACTTGTTAATAGTAAATCACTAGCATGTGTTGAGTTTCAGAACAATCTCAGAGGACTATTACCCATCATTCTGAAGAAGTGAAGATGTTACATGCAAAATTGAAAGCAGATTCCGGTTACAAATAGAAGTATTTATGCATGTAAAACATTTCAGAAGTCTCTAACCAGTCTCAGCATAAAATGAAATTAAAGTTCCCACCTGATTTCTTAAACTGTCTTGGCTGGAATGAAAAGCAGGAGAGCAGGAGAAGGGACTCTTTGTCAGGAAGCATAGTGATAGGACAAGGGGTAATGGTTTTAAACTGGAACAGGGGAGATTTAGATTGGATATTAAGAAGAAATTCTTTCCTGTGAGGGTGGTGAAGCACTGGAACAGGTTGCCCAGAGAAGTTGTGGATGCCCCATCCCTGGAAGTGTTCAAGGCCAGGCTGAATGGGGCTTTGAGCAACCTGGTCTAGTGGGAGGTGTCCCCGCCCATGGCAGGGGGGCTGGAACTCGATGATCTTTAAGGTCCCTTCCAACTCTAACCATTCTATGATTCTATGAAAACCAGACAATTTAGTTAAGCAGTAATTGAAATACTAGAGGTCAAGGGAACTGTATCTCTTGTTTAGAAAAAAAGTCTGCTGGGAAAGCTTTTTCTTTGAAATCATTCTTTCCTGTTTGTCTTTGGGGAAATACTGCAAAATTTTTGCTTTACTTTTGACTTTGATCCAATTTGGCTTTCTACCCTCTGTTGTCAGTTCACTGTCAACTTCTTTCTTCTGTCTGACAGTAAGTTCTACTACTCCCTTACTGTGATTGTCTGGAAACATTAGGTTCATTCTCATGTGGCTTAATAGAGCTACCAAAACAAGTTTTCTTCCCTTATCTTCAGAATTTTTTATGGTGCATTTTTATGTTTAAATCCTACACTGACCTAATCTTTTAATATGTTTTTGTCTTAAAAACAAGGTAAAAAAGTTTCACTGCATAATCATTATTGCATTTGGGGGTTCATAAATCATGCCCACAACACTACGTATATCATTGCCTATTGTGCTTGTAGCTCTTTTGTGTGGCATATTTCTGGAATATTCAATTGCTTATTTCAAATCAAAATCATGACCTATTAAATATAAAGGAATGACTTCAAGACCACTCATAAATGCTGCTTTCCTGAAAGTGCTCCCACAGTTTAAACTATAGATTGAATCTATATATGTACGCAAGTGAAATAAAGTGAGCCCATGTAGATTAGATTTAGTCACGAGATTCTGGATTGAGCACTGATGCAGCTGTCTGGCATATAAGTTTTTTTGCCATTACTTTCATATTTTACTGAAGATTATTCTGCACAACATTTTGCTCTTTCGGACAATATTTTTGCTACTGAATAATTAAATTTATTATTTATAATGTTGGAATTTGAAATGGACTGTCAAGATATCGGCTCATTTTTCTCTTGGCTACTGCCTCTGTTTCCAGAAAAGACAGGTTTTGCATGCAAATATAAATAATGCTTTAAACACTGCATAATTTACTCTACCTATGCTAGAGAATTTTTATTCTTCCTCATTTGAGGTATTTTTTTTTTTAAAAATCAGTTTATTTGATTTTTTGCTTTTAGTACAAAGCTACTTTTGCCAAAACCAATAACTATATTTTGTATTTGCTGAAAACAATTTCTCAACTTTTTTTTTTCTTTTTTCCTTGTTTTCTTTTCTTTGAACTAATTGTCCTGTCCTCCCTTCCTCAGTCATCACTCATGAGCGTGGTAATTATTAAAAACAACTGCCTATTCTTTATTTTCCCTGCTGTTAGCTTTGTGTCAGCACTGTACAGCTCCTGAACACCATTAGAATTTTTGTTCCTGTAAGACTGTTAAAGTAGTGGGTTCTTTTATCTCATTATTACAATTGTATATTCCAAACTTCTTGGGTTTTGTGTCAACTCTCCCTGCTTTGTTCTTCCTCCTTTTCTCAGGATTTGCACAGTAACTGGCACACTAGATGTAAGAGCAGCAAGCTTTTTTAAACTATTTTTTTTCCTGTTCTTTTTTATTTCTTTTCATTTTAGTGTGCCCAGTATTTGTGATGGATGAATGTTAAAAAGCAAACAAACAAAAAACCCCCGAACAACCTATACATACACAAAGACTTGTGCTATAGTCCTCCTGTAATATTTCTGTTGTGTACTGAATGTGGCTTTATCACTGCACTGATTTGTGCAAGCACAGGTAAATCAGTGGTGGATCCAGTGAGGATATGAGGGTGGTTAGTAAGGAGAGGATTTGCCACTGGCTAGGTTTATCTAATGCTGTCAGGAGTTGATACAAGAAAGAGGTAGTGCATCTCTAATTTAGAGTAATCAATGTTTACTGATGGTTCTTCCTTGCTCTGAAAGCTACTTGATGTGTTAAAATTCTTGTACCTTAGAGGATCCTTACTTCAAGTAAAGGAAGAGCTTTATAGGAGCAGTTGCTATGACATGTTTCCATTGCCATGAGAAATGTGAATTTAAAATACAAAATGTGTATACCCTTCAGCAGAAACAATAGTCTCAAACCCAGCAGATGCCTTTTCATTAGCCAGATGTTGGGAAGGAGGATGATCTCGATTTTCATTTGTTTTCTCAGTGGAAATTTTTTATTTGGCTGGCTAACAAAATTGTATGCTTCAGATCATGGGTATTTATTTTCTTTGTTACTGAGCAGCAGCAATGTCAAGACCCAGTAATCATGCTGTATCACAGATTTCTTCGCACAAAGTGATTTTTGCTATCAACACCTTTTTAATGTATTAACATCCAGCTATTTAAAATTTAAAACAGAACAAATTAAAGCCAAACTGAAAAAGACTACTACTTTCAGACTACTTTTCAGGGTTACATTATTCTTGATATCATGCTACCTACAAATAGTAATAATAACATTTTTATATTATGAAGCACACCTTTTTCAATTAATTGAAAAGTAGTTTCTGTAAGAGCTATATGGTTACTTTTATTAATACCTGATAGCATTATGAAAACCCAGCCAGTGTGTCTGTGAAGAAACTCGTGTAGTTAACAAAGTATCCTAGATTTTATGGCATACTTCAGATCATATGTCTGTTTGCAATCTTATTAATAACCATCTGTAGATACACAAAGAAAGTACCAAAGATATGGAAATGTTTTCTCCTTTTTTTTTTTTCTTTAAAGGGAGATACTTACTGTATGAGTAATTAATTACTCCTCAATTAAACATCATTTTTGTGATTCCCGAGGGAACGTGATGTAAAATGTACACTGTAGCCTGTTTCTCACATCATCAGAATCTGATGCAGAAGCATATTAATAAGTAATTGTCATTGACTTTATAACCTGTAAGCCTGAAACTGTTCTTACCAAAGTAAAGGAAAAATTGTTGATGCTTACAGGAATCGAATCAACTTTTCTTCAAAGTCAGTGCTATATAGTTTCCAGTCCCATGTCAACATTGGCAATAGGTAGAAAATCCCGTACTGAGACAACATGGATGTGAGACTTATTGCTCTATTCCAACTGTTTCTTTGTGCTGTCCACATCGTAAGCTCCTTGTCCTGATATTCCTCTGACTGGTACTACCTTCCCTTTCCAAACCCTGGAACCCCCACTGGTAACAACATTGATGATTCTTTAGCAAATGTGTTTCTAACTTGTTTGTTTTTTGTTTTTTTTTTTTTTTTTTTTGGGGGGGGGGTTGTTTTGGGTTTTTTTTGTGATGTACTCAATGTTGTTTCATCTCTATGTAATTTGTTTCTGATTATTATGTTTCCTTTTCAAAAAAGGGGGGTCAAAACCAAAGATGTGTAGAAATGCTTGTTATGTTGCAATAGTTTTTCACTTTTAGTGCTCATACTCTATGCTATTTCACTATGAGTCATAAAAATCTTGAAAGTGCAATGTTTTTTCTCCTTTGGAGAGACTTGTTTTACTTACCACATAATGTAAAAATTTTAAGATGTTAAGATTAAACTTACACTTACAGCTTTCCTTTTTTTTCAGGAAAGCTCAAATTTTATTTTAAATCTATTAATATTGTATCATGGTTATTTTGTTTCTCCATAAGTTCTTAGAAGGCTTATTTTACTAAAATACAGTTCTAGAATGGAATTTAATCTGATAGTAGGTCTTAAAGGACTTTTATTAAACTAAGAGTGGTACTCATGCCATATAATGCACTTGCTATATTGAGGGTACACATCAAGGCTATTTTCAGCCATTAATAATGTGAAATCAATATACTTTCATCCTTCACCAGCCTAGTCACACTTATAGTAAATGTTCAAATTCATGATCCACTGTAGCATACATTGGAGGGGTGTTTTCCACCTTTGTATCACTGTATTTGATTCGGTGTTTGTATTTAAAAGGGAAATTAAGTAGCTTCAGCTTTCAGAGAAATTGTTATGCATCGCTTGATGACGAAACAAGTGCTTTTCATATGTGAATCAGATTCTTGAGAACTCAAAGGCATGCAGCACTCACAATCCAGCCCAGTATGGCCCAGATCTTGTGCTAAGAATAAATTCACTTCATGTACCATGAAAGAGCTTTGCTCAATTATTACACTTGGACACATGCACTTTCAAGGAAAAAATCCATTTATTTCATTTTTCACTCAATCTTATTTTCATTTCCTACACACGATGCCTCTGTTCCTATATATCATGAACACATGCTACCAGTTTTGTTAAAACTAGTCTTTAAGCCTTCATGTGTGTAGCCATATCATTTACAAATAGCATGAGCAATGGCAGCATTTTAACATCTAAGCAAATATATGCCAGAATATACATCATATCAAGCAAAAATAAGAACATGGTTTCGTGACAACCTGTCCTACTATAAGCAGTGTGTGTTTTTATAAGTACATTATTTACGTAAATCTTTGTGTGTACTGGCATGAATTTGTGTGCACAGCAGCAAAGGTTGTTCTCTTAGATTTTATATAAAGAAATGGATCATCTACTTCAGTTCTGTAGTTGCCAGTGAGACATCTGTTGAAGTCAGTTAGTAATATCTGAAAATTAAAATTCCTGACGATGCCAACGTTGCTTTTAGTCAGATATTGATTAGTGGAGAAATTGAAAACCAAGACTATTTTATATCTTAGTGTGGCCAAGCTATTGAAAACACATTCTTTCTGCCTCATTTTAAAATATGTATAAATATTTTTAGAAAGGAGTGGACCTTTCAACTTATGTGAAATGATGTACCTAAACACCTTATGATTTTGCAGAATTTTGCAATAAGTTGTATTAATTTTGTGATTTCTTTATAGTGAAGCTAATTAAACTATCCTTCCCAACACAATCCAATATTACATTTGGAATTTATTTTATAAAAAATCCTACATTCTGGTGGGTGTACTAAAAGCCAGAATTTACTTCATAAATTAATTGGTGTAATCATTTTACCTTGAGACTTTTTTTCCTTCTTGTTCTAAAAAAATGCATTTGATAAGAGAGCATGAAAAACAGAGGTGGAAAAATACTAAACTGTAACTTATTCTGTATTCTTACTCATACAAATGCATGGTTGGGCCCTTTATGGGCTTGAGTATTCCAGCTGTAATACATCAGCAATTTGAGTTATTTTTTAAAATCTTTGTCATCTCAGTAGTCAAGCTATGTGCATTATATGTGTGCAGGTACAGTCTCCACCAAATATTTGGCTCTTACGCTTCTTTTTGCAAAATATAAATATTCATCTAGATTGACAAAACATGTGACTTCAAGTGTAACTTTAAGCATGATAGGTGTTCAGTTAAAGTAGAAGAAAGGGGCTAATCCTGCAGGATACCCTATATTCTGGACTTTGGCCAGCAACATATGAAAGTACCTTGCAGTGATGAACCTGTGTATAATAATGAATAATATCTTTCTAAGTCCAAAAGCACCTCATGATTTTGCCTTCTTGCATTCTTGGTAATATATTATATGTATACATTAATCAGCAGTGATGGAAAGTCATTTCTTGTTTAATTAGCTGAAAGGTTTTTCAGTCTTCTGTGACTGAAAAACTGTATATCTGATGTTCATGTCTGGGATTGAGAAAAATGTCATGGAATGTCATTTATAGTATTTGGCATATTCTTGGAGAAAGAAATTGCATATTGTTTCACACTGCAATAAATGCAGGTCTGGACTTAGGAGGAAGAGCATTTTATCTTTCCCTGTGTTACAAGAAAATGTGTTTGCATGTACCTTGGTGATATCTGCTATTATTACAGTGTGTCATGATGGCAACAGGAAAGAGTGAAATTCTGTACCTTTAAATATTCTTATTAGTTTTTAAAATGCTTTTGCCTCCTAATCCTACCATTGTACAGAAGCTTCTCACTTGAAAATTCACAGGCTGTGAATTGATAAATCCATTAGCTTGAATTTATAATCATTCATGAAGTTATGTAAAGCTAAACTTCTGATCATGTTTATGCTTGTATATATTTCAAATTTTACTAAATTCTTACAACTCAGCTGTAATAATGTAAAACTAATTTTTCAATTAGACATTAAAATTAGAGTTACCCATATATAATAGTATGTCAGTAATTGTTAATGTAAGAATTATTGTCTATAACCTTCTTAAAAATAGCTTTTTTTCCTATTAAATTTTAATTTAGTTACTCTTCTGGTTTCCTTCTGGTCACCCACTAAAAATTGTCTTTCTAGACATTGCATTTTGGAGGTCGGATAAAACCCTAAAATAAGAGCCCATTAAAAAAAACCAAACTTCTGAATTCTTTTGTAGTTGCTTATATTTTTATCTTCTTTCCTTTTGTTGTCTACAAATAACACTTGGCCAACTATTCAAATGATGTATATTCTTTAAAAGTAGAAGTTTTTATGGCATCTATTTTTCTTACCATATTCATTCCAAATACTTTTCCAAAGTCCTATATGGGAATTTCTTTGCTTTCAGTATATGGCCTTTATTGTTTTGAACAATGTTGTTGTCATCCTGTATAATTTTTTCAGCTGCTCTACATTTTCCTCAGTCGTGATTGTTTCCTTGGGGGAATGGTGGTTTCTCCTCTTCCTGTGTCAGTGTACAAAGTTAACTGTATGGATGGATGTAATCGAAATAATGATGTGTTGATGGAGGGCTTTGTAGTATACTGTGTCCTGTGAAGAATCAAGAAAACAATATGAAGCTTTATTCATGTGGATATTAACTATTTACCAAAAAAAAATATCTGAAGGGCCTAATTAAGTAAAGCATTTTGCCATTTGTTCTAGTTCATCAGAAGCTTATTGCTTTATTTTGTCAAAGGAGACAAATGCTCAACATCCATTTTGTCAGTGGCTGACAGGTGCTAAATCCTTAAATATTTCAGCCTAAATAGTTCTTGAGGATGTGGACAGCTGTAAATCATGGGTTATTTTAGAGAATTTTAAAATCTAATAGTTTGAGGAATGATTTTCATTACTGTTTGATTAAATATCTCTGTATTTTAAATACCTTGTTTTGTGATAAATGGAAACCAAATTAATCTGATGCTAACCTTTGTATGTAATGCAGCATTCATGCCCAGCAAAGTCAAACAAGAATGTAAATCGTGGGTTATTAATAAAATGTTGCCAAGCTCATGCTGCCATATTTATAAATCAAAAGTTAAGTTTCATAATTATTTTTTTAACCAAATAACTATCTGCCAAGCACAAGTCATATGTGCTTCAGATAGATTGGTGGTTATAAATTTTCTCTCCCCTTCTCTCTTTCTTAAAATTAAATATGGAAATTTTCTTCAGGGGCTGTGGGGTGTTACTTGGCAGCCTGTGGTAATCTGCTTCCATCTGGCCTTTCTACAGGAGAAAAGGTGATGCAGGATGATGAGTTCACCTGTGACCTCTTCCGCTTCCTTCAGTTGCTTTGTGAAGGACATAATTCAGGTTTGTGGGCAGGCTGCCAGTCAGCTGAGCCAAGGTGATGGTAACTAAAGATAAAAGCTCTTTATTGCTGAAGGTTTGGCAGCCTTCATAAAATACTGTGAGAGGTTGAGTAGGTGCTAGGCTGTAAATGAAAGGAAAATGTTTATATGGAACTGAAGTGCCAGGTTTTTTAATCAGCTTTAACTTTGTAGAGAACAGTATGCTTTCCAAAATGATGAGTTTTTGATCTTGACCTACTAGGAAAGGTAAATTTTTAAAGGAAAGTATATGTGATTTATATCTTCTAGTCACAGAAGATACAGAGGAAAATTATAACAGGGATATTTATTGTTCTTTTTCATTTGTATGCTTCTTGGTGTGCACTAATTGGCAGTAATGCCAGTTAGTATCATATGTGAAATTGCAACAACATACACAATACCTTTCTTGAAGAAGTAATTTAAATTTTAAATACACAAAATCAAATTAAACAAGTACAAGATATTAAGTATATTTTTATTATTACATGTGTTTCCCTGTGTTCTCTGTATCATTATTTGGGAAGAGAAAGAAGGGAAAAAAAGAAATATAATTTTTGTTATCTATTGGACATATTTATGACTTTGTAATTAGCAATTTTATAATTACATGATTGCTTTTTGCTTAAAATATATAGTAGGTGTGATTCTGTGGATATTGATGGAGTTCTAGATGTGTAAACTTTGTCATAAGTGAGATAAAATAAAATCAATTAAAATTCAACAGATGAAGCAGATAATTATGCTTCTGGCTTCAGAAGTTAACTCATGTGTGATCTCTGCAATAAAATGCTGAAACTCTTAAAATGGTTTGTTGCCAAAAAAAAAAAAAAGAAAATGAAAAAAGTATCCATTCCTTTAAACAATACTTTCCTAGACCATGTTAAATAAGAATTAATGCAGGAGTGGTTTTGAAAGTCTTTAGTACTGAAATAAATTTAAATTAAACTTCTTATTTGAATTTTTAGATTTTCAGAATTACCTGAGAACTCAAACTGGTAACAACACAACTGTTAATATTATAATTTCCACTGTGGATTACTTATTAAGAGTTCAGGTAGGTTAACTTATATACTACTTGAGTAGATGACAGTAACGACTTGCATCTATACAATATATACAATTTTTTATTTTTTTTTTTAATATTTCATTTATTTTGATCGTAAGGCAGAAGTTTGTATGTGGAGGCTCAAATATCTGGATTTCTTTGGAATTTCCTTCAACAGCACATGGTTTGTTGCCACAATAGTTCCATTTACAGCAAACAAAACTTCATTCTTACAACAAAATGTGCAGTTTTATTAAAGGAGGACATTTGTTTGTTATGACATTTATTCTGGTCACTGTAGCCCATGTTGATGAGAAAGGACTTTCACTGTTCTTATGAACTGTGAGAGTGAAAGGTGATGAAAGACTAATGTCAGCATTAACGTGCAAGTGTGCAATGAAGTCTGTTAATCCAGGAGAGCAGGCAGAAGGTAGATGTATATTAAGCATATCAGTGAGTACAATTAGACAGTTGTTGACTGAGAATTCCTTGTGACTGTAAAGTATTTTGTATTGTTCACATTAAGCTTCATCCAGCTGCTTTTTTATCCACATTCTGATTTAGTCTGAACACTGAACTGCTTTGTGGATAATCATGGGATGACATGGAGTGAATGAAGCATAAGAACAGCACATCATTTTCTAAGGAGGAAAAAAAAAAGACAAAAAAACCCAAAAGCAAATGCTAGACTAAAAATGCCTCAAAACTCTGATTTGAATTTATCTGTCTAATCTTTAAATATATAAACATTACATTGTTACAGTGCAGTAATTTGTTTTCAGATTGGAGCATGTGAAGGACACAAGACCATATTTTGTGATAAATGTTAATAATTTCTACCTATTATTCTCATCTTTCTGAAAATCACTGTGCCTGATAATATATTTTGTTGGCTTATTGTAATTTATCTAGTTAAGTGTTCCCTTTAGCAACTTATTTATTTGATCTGAGAATTCCAGACTTTGAAAATTGGTGTTAAGTTGCTGCTGTTATCAACGTTACTTTTTATGCTTATGTATTCTGTAGCAGTTGTAGGGACAATACAATAATTTGCTTTCTGTTGCTTACTTTGTGGAAACTTTAATAAGCTCACCTTTGGGGAAGATGGAGAGAGGAATGAAGCACACAAAGCAACGTTTGCTTTTACTATTGATTAGGTGTCAAGCACACAGTATAAAAAGAGATTGCTTAATGAGAGGCATGCAGCATGGTAATACAACTGAGTAGTCCTTTTCAGAATGCAGGCAGTTGTATTTCTAAGAGCAGGTACCAAGAGATCTAATTTTTTTCTGTATTTAATTTTAAGGTATGGGTTGTTTGGGTTTTTTTATTATTCATTTCAGCTTATTTGTTTTCATATTGGTTCTCTTGAGATGGAGCTGCAATTCTTGAAGAATTGTTGAGGGGTCATTTAAAACCTCTATAAATTAAATACTTTTCAAAACTAGAATGCTATCTAATGTTATTTTTCCTTATCTTGGTGAATAAGTGCTTAGAGGCAGTTTGATTACAAGACCTCTTTGTGCTTCTCACAACTGTTTTTCAGGAATCCATTAGTGATTTCTATTGGTATTATTCTGGGAAGGATGTTATTGATGAGCAAGGACAACGAAATTTTTCCAAAGCCATCCAGGTTGCAAAGCAAGTTTTCAATACTCTCACAGAGTATATCCAGGTGAATTATTGGGATTTTATGGATTTGAAAGAAAATTAATAATGACTGTTAATTAATCATTGGCAATTTGACATGAAGATATTTTGTGTGTACATATATATAACAAATAGAAATATAATATAGTGCATTTATTTAAGTAGGAAGTGAAGTTTTGAAATATATGTCACTGGTCTTTTGGAATCCCACTGATTTAGTCAAATTTACAGATTTTAGTAAATAATTGTCCTTTGGTTTTATGCAAGAAAATAGAGGTTTGAGGGGGTTCTGTTTTAGTTTAATTTGGCCTAGACTGAAGCAGTGTAAACTCCTTTCAAGTCTTTTAATCCATTGAGAAACTTACAGCAAAACATAATTGCTGTTTAGTCATCAGAATGTTATTTTTTCTGTCAGGAATAAGGCTGTTTTAATGCATCAGTGCCATGTTTGAAATACTGAAGTTGCGCATTGTTATTATAAAAGTAGTATTTTATAATTCATGAGGATGAAATGTTATAGAATAGGACTGAATAAATATGAGTAGAGGCAGTTTATAAATGTGTGTACATGTATTTAATGTGTACTTATTTCCAAATCACAAGTAATATTGTTAACTGGTAACGTTTTAATTTGTTATCCTTTGAGGCTTCAAAAGATTTTTGTGTTCCTGCCTTCTAGAAGCTGATATTTTTGGAAGAATATTCTTTAGTATGGTGTTCTACAACAGCTAGAGTATGCTGGGGGAAAAAGTGTATTTAGGAGTCTGATTGTCTAATCCCTCATGCCAATTTGCATTAACTTTCTAACCATAAACCTTGAGGTACTTAATGTGTTCTTTGCCTTAGTCTTTATTAGTAGAGCCAGTTGTTCACTGAGTAACCAGCCTCCTGAGCTAGTAGATAGGGGTAGGGAGCAGAATGAAGCTCCCATAATTCAAGAGGAATAGTGAAGGATCTGTTTACATAAACAGTTCTGTGGGACCAGGTGGGATCCACCCAAGGGTACTGAAGAAGCTGGCAGAAAAACTCAGAAGGACACTTTCCATCATTTACCAGCAGTCCTGACTCCCTGGGGAGGTCCCTGTTGACTGGTATCTAGCAAATGTGATGCCCATCCACAAGAAGGGCTAGAAGAACGATCAGGGGAACTGCAGACCTGACAGTCTGCCTTCGGTGCCAGAGAAAATCGTGGAACAGATCATCCTGAGTACCATTATAGACAGTCAGGTGATCTATCAGGCCCAGTCAACATGGGTTCATGAAATCCAGGTCCTGCTTGACAAACGTGATCTCCTAATGACAAAATGGCCTGCTTAGAAGATAAAGGAAAGGCTGTGGATGTTGTTTACCTGAACTTAAGTAAAACCTTCAACACCATTTATATGACATTTTCCTGAAGAAACTGGCTGGTCATGGCTTGGATGAGCGCACACTGTGCTGGGTGAAAAGCTGACTGGATGGCAGACAGATCAGGGACAGATCAGACACTCCCAAAGAGTGTTGGTGAATGGAGTTAAATCCAGTTGGTGGCTGGTGACAAGTGGTGTTCCACAGGGTTCAGTCTTTGAGCCAGTTCTCTTTAGTAACTTTGTCAATGATCTGGACAAGGTAATTGAGTGCACCCTCAGTAAGTTTGCAGATGACACCAAGCTGGCTGGGAGTATTGACATGCTTGAGGGCAGGAAGGCTGTACAGAGGGATCTGGACAGGCTGGATCAATGGACTGAAGTCTGTGGTGTGATGTTCAACAAGGCCAAGTGCTGGGTCACAACAACCCCATGCAGCACTACAGGCTTGGGGAAGAGTGGCTGAAAAGCTGCCCAGCAGAGAAAGACTTGGGGGTGTTGGTCGACAACCAGCTGAATATGAGCCAGCAGTGTGCCCAGGTGGTCAAGAAGGCCAGCAGCATTCTGGCCTCTATCAGGAACAGAGTGGTGACCAGAACTTGGAAAGTGATTATACATCTGTATTTGGCTTTGGTGAGACCCCACCTCAAATACTGTGTTCAGTTTTGGGCGTCTCACTAGAAGAAAAATGTTAGGATCCTGGAGCGAGTCCAGAGAAGGGCAACAAAGCTGGTGAGGGATACAGAGGAAAAGTCTGATGAGCAGTTGAGGGAGCTGGGATTGTTTAGCCTGGAGTAAAGGAGGCTGAGGAGAAACCATATCGCTCTCTACAAGTACCGGGAAGGAAGTTGTAGTGAGGTGGGTTTTGGTTACTTCTCCTGAGTTGGAAGCAATAGGACAAGAAGAAAATGGCCTCACATTGTGCGAGAGCAGGTTTAGATTGGATATTAGGAAAAAGGTATTCACCGAAATGATTATCAAACATTGGTACAGGCTGCCCAGGGAAGTGGTTGGGTCCCCATCCCCGGAGGTATTTAAAAGACATATAAATGTGGCATTTAAGGACATGATTTAGTGGTGGTTTGGGCTGTATTAGGTTGATGGTTGACTTGATGGTCCTACAGGTCCCTTCCAACCTAGACAATTCTGTGATTCTATGAAGTTACTCCTAATTTGCAGAACTACATAGGGAATTATACTATTTTAGCATTTGCAATTTAAAGTTGCAAACATATTTACTTTTTGTGGTTCTGAATTAGTAAATTGGGACTTGGATAAAACACAGCCAGAATGGTTACTATGAAAAGGCATTGCTTACAGTTAGTGATGTTATTAAAGAAATAATTCTATATATGTTTAATTTTTCATAGCAGTTTCTAAAGGACAGCCCTGAGCTATGCACTGCCTGTATATCTTCCTTTCTGTTTTTGTTGAGTTTCTTGCAAATAAAATCTGATTTTCTTTTTCGGTTTTCTTTTTGTTTTCTTCTTTTTTTTTTTTTTTTTTTTTTTTTTTACCTGACCAATAGGGGCCATGTACTGGGAATCAGCAAAGTCTGGCACACAGCAGGCTATGGGATGCTGTAGTTGGTTTTCTTCATGTGTTTGCCCACATGCAGATGAAGCTGTCTCAGGTATCTTTTTGCTTTACTTTTTCCTTTTAAAGTTACTAATTTTTTTGTAAAAGATAAACTTGTTAATATGTTCTAGTCATTAATAACAACAGTTAATAAGGGAAATATGTGGAAAAATAAGAGATAGAGCTGGTAGAATACGATAGAGTTGAAGGAGTAAATTACAAAATTGTAGTGGGTGTGAATAACAGGCCTGTAATTGGATTACTGGCCACAGGCACAAAGCTGATTAGATCAAGCTACAAATGAAGCATATCATGGATATTCAGAAAGAACTGGCTAGTTCCTGTCTTTCATAATAAAGTTCTGTCGCTCTGTTTTCTGCAATTTTGCATGAACCTGCTATGCAGGACTCAACCTCATTGACATGGCACACATTGAACCCTTGTGCATCATTATTAAAACCTAGTTCAATGCATGTCAGCATCTAAGCCTTTTCTGCTCTTAGTAGAGAAAGAGGTAATCAGACCTTATAATGCGTGAATTGCTTTTGAATGTGAGTAATCGTTTCATAAACTATAGAAATAGTGTAGAGAGCTGGCATAAACAGCTCTTTAGGAGGTTAAAATCAGGTGAGGAAGATCCTGCCCTTAAGCAGGGCATTTTTCAATTTCTTACCTTTTTTAAAAGAATTACACATCCTTGTTAAATGTAGTGATTTAAATTGTTTGAATAATTTTGCATTCTTAGAACAAAGTGTTGTAAGCTTGTAAAGGTTTTTCTTGTTGTAAAGGAATACAGCTCTGAAGGCTCTGAGGTTTTTAGATTTCATTATTTGGCTCCAAAGATGTCCATGTAAGTATTCTTTGCAGAAAGTAAAGTAGTCTTGCTCAAATGACTTTGCTCCTTGCCCTTGGGACTTTATGGCTGAAGGTCAGCTGATTGCATAGCTACAGGTATGCTCATTCTTTATGGCTAAATAGAGGTCTTGCAACAAATGACATCACAGTGAAACCTGTTTTTCAAGAGTGATGCATTGATTTTCTACCGATGTGTATTTTTAAGTGCCTGTAGATACTGTCTTGATTTTGGAACATCTTTGTTAGTGTAAGAATTGAAAAAAAATAGTCAATGTTTGGGTGGACCACAGTGGTGGCTGTTGTGCTT
Source organism: Pedionomus torquatus (assembly GCA_013398155.1). Lineage (NCBI taxonomy): Eukaryota > Metazoa > Chordata > Aves > Charadriiformes > Pedionomidae > Pedionomus > Pedionomus torquatus. Next base: position 201,566 of record VZRU01009960.1, on the reverse strand, counting down.
TCTTCCTGTACCTATAGAGCAACATGGAAAGTGTCATCTAAGTAGTTACTAATACTGAGTCAAACGGGGTGGCTATGTGTTGATTGAGAAGTATGATATGGCTATTGGCAAGATTTATTTTTACAGTAGTGACAACTTTATAGTCAGCTGTCTCCAGAGTGGCTTCATAGCATCTTTTAGTTATTGCATCTAGAAAATAATGACACTTATCCTCCCACTTCAGAGAGAGCCAAGAAGCTTTGTTCAGCAAGATCCATTGTAGTGTGAAGTAACTCATGGTGTTCTGTTGGACTACAGAAACACAGTCTACTCCAAATGTATAATAAATAGTGATGGTGTCTTCCTCTTGTGTGGAGCTTGAGCTCTTGGCTCTTGGGATCTCCTTTAAGAGGGCAGCAGAGCCTTAGGAAAGACTGGAAAAGATGCGAGCTCTTTTCTTTATGTATATTTATTGCAAGAATATATAAATTAGTAATAAGCTTTTCAGATTCTATTGAAATACTAGTTTTTTTAAAGGTGTAGAGTGTGGCTAAATGGATTTATAAGGAATTGCTGTGTGGATTTCATCTGTAAGAGGGACCTGCATAGGTTAAATATTTGGGTTTTGTTTTAAATTGGAAGCTTCCAGAACACTTTTAGAGAATATTTGAATTAAGATTTAAATAGGAACAAAACTAAAATGCTGTTTGGTTTGGGTTGTTTGGTTCTTCTTTTTTTTTTTTTTTTTTTTTTTTTTGTTTTTATTGTTTGTGTGTGTGTGTGTTCTCCTTCTCTAGTCTTATACTAGCAAGCAACAAGGTGATACTGGTAATACTTCTTAAAATACTTAAGTTTGTTGTACTAGTCACTGAAGTCGCACAATGCTCAAATATGCCCTACCAACAACATGATGGAACAATGTATCACTGAGGAAGAAATTAGGTAGTTGAATAAATATATCCAGATAGACTCCAGGTTGAAATTATTGTCAAGTGTAATAGTAAACCTGATAAGCTGAATGAGATAAGGATTGTTAAAAGAATCAATATCATGTCTATTTAAGGATATATTGGTAGAGTATAGCTGGAATACTCTCTATATATATCTGTATATCAGTATACAGGTTCATAAATATTTTGAAATTTTTTTTCAACTTTCCTTTCTCCCCAAAAAAGTTCTGTGGCACTCACTATGATTCATGTTCCACTTTGAGCTCTATGTGCTGCTGCCATTGTTGTTTTTACAAGTCTTTGTAGATGTAAATTTACTTACACCAACAATGACAATATTTTAGCTGACATAAAACATTACAGAGGCATTGTCTGTGAACTTGACATACCCAGTTACTGGTTTAAAGTTTTGCATTGCCTTCAGTTTTCACTTTGTCTTTATTAAATTACTGTCTTCTAAACAGATGATTGTGTAAATGTTTGATCCTGTAAATGTACTCTAAGGTATCAAGCAATTTTTATTTTTTTTTACCGTATTACAAGCTTTAGCATGACAAACTTCTTAATTTTGAGGTCTCGTTTTGACAAGATGAAATATGCCTGCACATATATAAATGTGAAAGAAGTCAACAGATATCTCATTATATATATTGTGTTCATTATTTAGGATTCCAGTCAAATTGAATTACTGAAGGAATTGATGGATCTGCAGAAGGATATGGTTGTCATGTTGCTGTCTATGCTGGAAGGTAGTAAAAAATTAATTTGAAATCCTCCTTCAGAGTTGTTCTAGAAAACTTTTTACCTCTGTGATTGTCTTCATGTGAGAAATAATGCTTTGTTTTCCTTTGGGATTTTAAGTTTCATGTCTCAATTGTGAGATGAGTAATTAGGTCTTAAAGCAAATGAGAAATTTATATAGTGTAGTTGATACAGTTTATATTAGTTCTGAATGATATAATTGTATAAAATCCAGCTCTGGCAGAACTTTTACTTTTTCAATGAACTTGGCTGCTCTTTTTGGCTTAGGTGAAATTTTTTTTTAATATTCAAGTTGGAATCTTGAGTTCTAGGAACTGAATCAGTAATTTTATTAACACCTTTACTATATTGTGTTTATTTTGGTACTGATCTTAGCCATGAAGAACAGGCTTTGATTTGTTTAGTGACTAGGCTCAAGATCTTTTATAGCTAGTACCTGAAATTATGATTCCCCAGAGAATGTGATCATTATCAAGAAATACTATTATTTCTTTAGCTCCTTCATGGTATTATGTTAGTGTTTCCAATACTAGGCTAGCCAGCCATGCGCTTAGATGATACAAAGATCTGGTTTTTTCTTTTTGCTTCTTCCATGTATCCTGTCACATTTATTTTTTTTAGAGAACTGGGAGGGCAGTAAATGCAGCATAGGTTGCAGTGCAGCATGCATTGCTACTGCTTTGCTCATAGAAGGTCACTGAGAGCAATGAAAGTTCTTAGTAATGTGGGCTGTACTTCATGAGCAATTTTACTGAGCTCGTCTAAATCGTGTGATACTAGTTCTGGCTATGTAAAAATCACAGTATGCTGCCTCATGTTTGATGTAACAGATATGTCTCTGTAGGGCTTGTTAGTTATTAATTTTTTTAATGGCAAATACTTTGTCACTTTTATTTTTTTCTGAGACTTAGAGTATTGCTATTAGTAAAAGATTTTTGATTTTACAGCTGGCTGTTCTGTCTGTGTGTTAGCCAATAGTTTATCATTCTTTTTGTTTGATTTTGTTTGATTTCACTTGTCATTATTATACACTTTGCCAAAATATTTTGCTGCCATCAGTGTCTCTAACTTACTGTCATCACATCTAGGTAATGTTGTGAATGGAACTATTGGCAAGCAGATGGTGGATATGCTTGTGGAATCATCCAACAATGTGGAGATGATTCTGAAGTTTTTTGACATGTTCTTAAAATTGAAGGATTTGACTTCCTCTGATGCATTCAAAGAATATGACCCTGATGGTAAAGGAATAATTTCAAAGAGAGATTTTCACAAGGCAATGGAAAGCCATAAGCATTACACCCAGTCTGAAACTGAGTTTCTGCTGTCATGTGCTGAAACAGATGAGAATGAGACTCTGGACTATGAGGAGTTTGTGAAAAGATTCCATGAACCTGCCAAAGACATTGGTTTCAATGTTGCTGTTCTCCTGACCAACCTGTCAGAGCACATGCCCCATGATACCCGCCTACAGACTTTTCTTGAACTGTCAGAGAGTGTCCTGAACTACTTCCAGCCTTTCCTTGGACGCATAGAAATCATGGGCAGTGCAAAGCGCATTGAACGAGTTTATTTTGAAATAAGTGAGTCAAGTCGGACTCAGTGGGAGAAACCTCAGGTAAAAGAGTCAAAGAGACAATTTATATTTGATGTTGTAAATGAAGGTGGAGAGAAGGAAAAGATGGAGCTTTTTGTTAATTTCTGTGAGGATACTATTTTTGAAATGCAACTGGCTGCCCAGATCTCCGAGTCAGATCTGAATGAAAGGTCAGCAAATAAAGAGGAGAATGAGAAAGATAAGCCTGAGGAACAGGATCCTAGAATGGGTTTCTTCTCTCTTGTGACCATGAAGTTGGCATTAGTAGCTCTCAGGCATAATTTAATGACTCTTATGAAAATGCTCAGTATGAAAAGCCTAAAGAAACAGATGAAAAAAGTGAAGAAAATGACTATGAAGGACATGGTTATGGCTTTGTTTTCTTCCTATTGGAGCATTTTGATGGGCTTACTACATTTTGCTTGTAGTGTCGTCCGGGGCTTCTTTCGCATTATAAGCAGTTTGCTGCTTGGAGGAAGCCTAGTAGAAGGAGCAAAGAAAATCAAGGTGGCTGAACTATTAGCTAATATGCCAGATCCCACTCAGGATGAGGTGCGTGGGGAAGGAGAAGAGGGGGAGAGGAAGCCCACAGAAGCTGCACTGCCTACAGAAGACTTGACAGATCTGAGAACTTTGTCAGAAGAGAGTGATCTACTCTCAGATATATTTGGTTTGGATTTGAAACGAGAAGGTGGACAGTATAAATTGATCCCCCACAATCCCAATGCTGGTTTGAGTGATTTACTGAGCACTCCCTCTTTAGCTCCAATGCCTGAGGTGCAAGAAAAAGTTCAGGTAACCATATCTTCTATTTCTGCTGTGTGTTTCTTAGTCATATATTAAATATAATCTTGAAACAAAAGTTGTCACAAAACCCAGAAAAGCATAGATATATGTTTTTTAAGGAATCACATATAATTACTGGTGCAGTAATTACATGCAACTCTGATGTCATAAACTTGAATTCCTATAGCCTTCTCAAAATACATATTGTTTTGGTTTGCTTTTAATTCAGGGTTAAAATTAATCTTTGTTAATGATGAAAGATCATCTTCTCTCAAGATTTCAATTGTTTAAACAAACCAAAAAGGACTAAAATTCTGCACTCGATATCTTTTTTTTTAATAAAGTTTAGATGCTTTCTTTAATCTGACTTTCTGTAGGAACAGGTGAAAGAAGATGAAAAGGAAGAGAAGGAGGAAACCAAATCTGAACCTGAAAAAGCAGAGTATGTATTACCTTAACCTGTGATCCTACAAAATATGGTTCTTTTCCTTGAAAAAACAGCTCAATATATACTTACTTGTGTGCCTTTAATTTTATGTTCAATCATGTTCCACAGTTGGAATTTTTTTCAACTTTCCTCCACATCCATACATGTTTGCAAGAAAATGCCATGTAAATATTTCACTTGAGATTTTAGGAATTTCCCTTTTCCAGCAGCATTCTTTTCTTATGTTGATTTAATTTCTTTCATGATCTGTTTGATTAAGTTTTCCTTGGCAAGTCTGAAATCTAGAATAAAATCTCTTGGAAAAATTGTAAGAGCATCTGGTTCCAGAGACTCATTATCCATCAGTAGTAGAGTCTTAATCTTTTAATTAATCTTAATGGCAGGTTTTGCCCTTCCCATTTGCTATAACCTGTTTTGAGTTTTTTGGACTTTGGAAAATCTTAATATTCCAATTTAATTTTAATTAATTACTAAGTACTCACATCTTCATGAAGAACAAGTGTTAGCATTGGATAAATGATCATTTTAATCTTTTTAGGATATGTTAAAATCTAATGTTAATGAGATCAGCTGGGAATGAAAATAGTGGACAGCAAAACCTTGTGCTTGGTTTTAATGAATAAAAACATGGCACTCCATCCCTCTATTTTATGGTTCCTGATACACGTGCAATTCTGATACATGTACAGTTCCTGATGATGATATGTCACTGTCAAAATTCTAAACTGGGTCCCTTAATCTCAAATTCTATCCTTACTGCTCTCCTGGGATGACAAAGACTTGCCAGGAAAAACTTTTTCCTAATCACTGCAGCAAATTTCTAACTAAGTCAGTATAACTTAATGAAGGAGAATCTTGCTGATGTTTGAAGGTCACTTGATTTTTGATTGCCCTGCTTGACAGCGTGAGCTGCAGTGATACCTGTATTCTTTTTGAGGAGTGCAGTGCCTGGCACTGTTAGCTGTCCTGAAGCCATTCCTAACTTATGACAAACTTTCAAGTTAAAGTTTATCGAGTGTATTCCAGTAAGAGAAGCAGCTTAGGACGTCAGTTATTCTGTTTGTAGATAGGTATAGATAAATTAATAATGTAACTTATAAGTTGCCTCTCACTCTGGTTTGGCTTCAAATGGAATTCTGTGATCCTTTCATCTATCATATCATGCTGTCAGGTCAAATTATCTTCCAACATAATTTACAGTTCCTTAGATCGTGTGCTTGGAGAAGGCCTCCCACTAACTATGACTTTCAGTAATTGGGTAGCATGGTGGTGGTAACCACACATTGAATGCTGTCCAGCTTTCTTATTTCTGTCTTCCCTTAAAACAGGTACTTAGGAATTCTGTAAGGGGGACAGAAAAACAGAATTTAAAATTTTAGGTTTGGCTTGTAAATGCAAGAAGAAACAGTTTTCTGCAACCTGTGTGGGAACCAAGTAGTTAAAGTGCATGAGGTTGGAGGGGAGCACTTAGACATACAGGCAGTCATAGGCATATAGGCACACAGCTGTCAGTTTACAGACATTTGTCAGTGCAAGTATTAGCTGCAGAGTTATGAAGCAGTCCCTCAGGTAATAAAGTTGGCAGATTCTTGATTAGCTGCCTCTACCAGTTAGCATCATCCCTTCAGGGTGATTATCCATAGACCTAACCAGTTTGTTACCCCTGCCAGTGCTTTGGGCTGAAGAGGGATATGTCGTCTTGTTATTCATGTGTGTGAACTGCGTGAGTCAAGACTACTTGAGCATCATGAAAAGATGCAATGGCCTCTTTCAGGGTGTGGGCTTAGTTTTTCATTTAGCAGTTTTATTAACCTGCTGCATTATTTTGGCTTTGTTCATGTCCTAAGAGGAGAAGATGGAGAAAAAGAAGAGAAAGTCAAGGAAGACAAAGGAAAACAGAAATTAAGACAACTTCATACTCACAGATATGGAGAACCAGAAGTTCAGGAATCAGCTTTCTGGAAGAAAATCATTGCATACCAACAGAAGCTTCTTGTAAGTTGTTCTCTAAACTATGTGTTTAGCTGTTGGCGTGGAAATCTAACACTGTATTATTTTACCAATGTAAAGACAAATTTGCATCTGGTGAATCTTATTTTTCTATCCACCACTATCAACAAAAAAGACATAAAAATGAAAGTTTAACTGGAATATTAGAGACCAGAAACACACAAATAACTTAGTAGGCAAGATAATAGTTCTTAAGAAGACAATTATTGTTGGAAACCCTGACATTCAGAGATGCTTGTCCATCATGGGAAACAGCTATGCATTTTTGTAAAATGTCCCACATTTTCATAGCAGCTTGTTTGCCTGTAGGATTTTTCTTTCCTTAAGACACAACTGTGGCTAAGAAAATAATTTCTTAGCCTAAAACTCATAAGAAATTATGTAACAGATTTTTTTGTGATGTAGCAATTTATTATTTGAGAAATGTGTCAAAACCCGTGGAAGATAAAACTAATTAAAATAGTATAACTGTGTCTGAGAGTGGCATGGTAAAATATGATATCCATGAGTTTACTCTAGAACGATTTAAAATCCATGCTTTTATTAGCTGGGAGGTCCCACATATACTCTATGAGGCTGGTGTGAAATGCAAACCACAGAGATACACAGTTGCTATATATCTAGTAGATAAAATTATGTAGGGACAGCCTAAATCTAACATGAAGATCATAGCAAAAATATAAAACTGCAGTTGCAGTCTTAAGGAATTAGCTGTTTAAGGTTTTCTTTTGAACTCAGATTGACTCTTTGGGCTAATCATGTGGATTTTATTTAATTTTTCTTCTAATAGTATCATTTAATAATTCACCTAATAATCATCTATGGTTAGGACTGTAAAATGGAAGAGTTCCCATGTGAGTGTTAAAGCATTCAAAAGGATTCTAGAAAGGCTTGTGAATCGTCAAGAAGGGAAAAAGTAGATTTCTGCCATCTTTTGATAGCATCATAATGTAAGAGAAGCTTTCTACTCATGGTACTTAGGTCACAGATGAACTTTTTGCTGAACTGATAAAAATACAATTGTTTTTTGAATAGAAAAGAATTTAAAATGAACTTACATGCAGGCGTTTTCGTTTCTTGGCAAAAATAAAGACTTGCAATATGCAAGAATATTGAGGAACAGGGAACACAAATGTCTGTATTAATATTATACTACTATTAAATTGTGATGTCTCTGTTTTGCCTCTAAGTGTATTGAGAGGATAATGAAAAGATGTAAGAGAAAAGTAGAAATCTTTTGTCCCTTTCTGCATGGAGTGAAACAAAAGGTCCTTTATCCACTATTGCACATATGGAGTAGGAGAGAATTTGTACAATACCTCACTCAAAATATTTGATTTTCCCCTGGACCCTATTTATAATGCTATTTAAAAGCTCCACAAACAAAAAACCCCACATGCAACAACCTAATAATGATTGCAGTATCATTATTAGGCAAAATGTTTATATTCTGTTTCTATTTTCAGAATTACTTTGCACGAAACTTTTACAATATGAGGATGCTGGCGTTGTTTGTTGCTTTTGCCATCAACTTCATCTTGCTTTTCTATAAGGTAATCTTGTCAACATATTACTTTTCAAGTTGTATACTGAAAAGCATTCAGGTTTTGTAGACAATGTACTATGGTAAAACTGCCAAGCCTAACAGTTTAAATACCTGCTTCCTACTGCCATGGTAAGAGCAAAAGTGTTTGTTTGAAGTTAATAGACTTCCAGTGCACAAATAGCTATTTACAGAGTTCTGTGCTGTGACAGAGGCAGCAGACTGAAAGGCGTACCCGTGCTTCAGATGCTCTATTTTACAGTACAGTGACTCAGCCAAGCCCAACCTGCACTGGCAACTTAAACTAATACATGTCAACTGAGATGCTTTCTTGTGCCATTATACTCCCCTGAGAGGGGATGTACTGCAAGGAGAAGTCACATCGTCTTAAGCTGCCTGGAATATTACTGGTCTTCTTTGTCCAGACTTTAGTACCTTTAATATAACTCTAGAGTCTTTAGACTTGACTTAGTTTCTGACAAAGCCCTGCTGATAAAGACTGCATGTGGGAATGACAAGAGTTTACTGGGTTTCTTGTGAGAAGAGCTATGCTTTTTCTTCAATTTGAGGTAATAAAATTCAGCATAGCCCAAATTTGCTAACCATAGAGAGTGAAAAAAAGAGAAAATGCATGCTATCACTGAATGGTGTAACAAGATGAGAAGGTCTCTTTTTTAGTGAAAAAAAAATACTTCACCATAATTATATTGTCCTCGGTATCATTATTTTCAGTTATCCTACTTAGCTAAGTAGTAATCTAAAGCTCCTGTCAGAGGAATACAGCTGCAATATTAAGATTGAGTGATTTAAACAGGTCTCCACCTCTGCTGTGACAGAAGAAAAGGAAGTTCCTGTGGTATCTGCTGGTGAAAGTACCAAGTTGGACATCCTGGAAAGTGACAACGACAGGGTCATTGCAGTACATTATGTCCTGGAAGAAAGCAGTGGCTACATGGAACCCACGCTACGGATTTTGGCCATCCTACACACAGTCATTTCGTTCTTCTGCATCATAGGGTATTACTGTTTGAAAGTAAGAAAAACTGAACATTGTTTTTACTTCTAGCTGCTTACTTTTTTGTTCATTGAGTGGTATAAATTGGAACAAAGTCAGAGCAATTTTGCTTAAGCAGGTTGACAAACCATGTAAAGAAACATTATTCTGTTAGTGTAATATACACAGAAACTATATGTTAGGTGATGTCTGAATTCAGGAAGTTACAGGCCAGAGCCTGATTCGTTGGGCTGACACCGGATCATAGGATCAGTGTTTGCACCGTTGCCATGTCAGCCAGACAATACAGTAGTGCCCTGTTTCAGAAGCTGCTTTTGGCTGTCAAAGACAAGCTGTGAATGCACCATGGCCAGAGGAAGCTGATTGACTTGTCTGCATTACTCATCTGTCAGCTGGGTCATTTGAAAAGCATGTAGCTACTGCATGTTGTGGCTACAGACAATTTCTACTTTTAATACACTAGTTGGTAGTATTTTGGCAAGAACTTAAGCATCTTTTAAAGGAATATCTTGCAGAAGATCTCTGTTAAGGATGTAAGAAATAAAGATGCCACCTTCCTTTATTTAGGAAGACAAAATGCCATAAAGCTCTGGAGCTGAGGGGTATTTCTGAGATGTTCTTTCCCCGTTTTTACACTATAAAAATTATAGGTCAAAGTGCAAGATAGTACTAAATTAAATGGACCTTTCCTTTGACCCAGTATGGCTGCTCATTTGTCCTTACAGTTATCATTCCTTTATTATTTATGGGATCCTTGTTTTTTTTTCTTTTTTACTTATAACAGATAATACTTTCTCTATGCTAAAAAGGCACAATGTGTGTTTGTAGTTGAGGCAAATGATCACCATGCTACTACATTAAGTGGTTGATTTTCATCTCCACCTTATTTATTGACCTGCAGAAAAAATTATTAGAACACATTTTCCTGTTTCAGTGGTTGGCATGCAGAACAAAAGTTTTAATTTCTGACTTTTGAGATGTCCTTTTCTCCCACTTGTAGGTTTTTTTTTCACATTATGACTTTTTGTGCTACTTTCTCACATTTTTGGTTTTTTCAAACTACATTTATTCTCTGACTAGAAGGGAAAGACATTATTATTATTACTTGCCATGATGAATAGTCTTCTTTCCAGTTCTGAAAAATCTTCATAAGTACATGTCTGTGTATGATATGTTTGCTTCTGGAGATTGCTGTACATGAAATCCACTTTTTTTTTTCTCAAATAGTAGTGTGAAAATAAGATCAGAACTATTGTTATTGTATCTAATGCAATCACCATGTTGCTTCTCAATTTTTATTATTTTTTAAAATTTATTATTATTTATTTTTATTAGTCTTAATTTTTATTATTACCATTTCAGTATACTCATGTCTGTATAGTAATACAGTCAAGGTGGGTAATGAAGGGTAGGTGAATTCTGTGAAATAATTCCAGGGAAGAGTAGTGCTTATTTTTTGTTGGTAACAGATTTCTAAGGAACATCCACTCTCCTGGGACCATTAGTCACGTCTGCCTTCTCAGGATGTACTCATGGATGTCATCCAGCTGATAAAAGAGAACCTGATCCTTACTGCTCAGATATCTCAGCTGCTGGCAAAGAACTACAGAGCACAAACCAAGTATATGGAATATGAATGTTATTTGAGGATTTTTCTTTCTACTGCTTCCAGTCTTTGCTCTCTGCTGTGAAAGCACCTTGCCTTCGGTTGTGAAACCTCGAGTTCTTTAACAAAATGAAAGGCAACATCTAACACCTCTGAGTATGAAAGTGCAATCCAAAAGTGTGGCCCCATTTGGAATTAGAATTTCTAAGCATTTAAAAAATAGTTTTATTTTAGTTGTCTTTCACTTCTGTGTCCTTAATAGCTCCATTACACTGGTGAATAATACATTGACCAAAGGAAGTGGTGTGAAGTGACAGCAGGGGAGGTTTAGATTGGATATTAGGAAGAATTATTTCACTGAGAGGGTGATCAGGCACTGGAACAGTTGTAGAGTCACCATCCCTGTGGCACTTAAGAGTACGTTCTAGTGGCCAAGATTGTTGGGTTGAGCGATTTGTTTTGTGGGGTTTGGTTTTTTGGTGGGGTGTGTGTGGTGTTTTTAGGTTTTTTTGTGTGAACCTGGTTGGACTTGATGATCTCAGAGGTCCCTTCCAACCATGAAAATTCTGCGATTCTGTGAACTATTTTTATTTGAAGGATGCCTTTTCAGGGTGTTCAGCCATCTTTTTACAACTGCGTGGTGTACTGTAGTTATATGATTGTGAATGACCTGGTCCTTGCGCATCTCTATCTTTGCAGTGTTCTGGCCAGTTGTCAAGTCTTTTAATTTTTTTTTTAAATACTATTTTAGCTTTGTTCAGTTTTCATACAGCTGGTTTAGGCTTGGCTGGCCACTAAACAAATGACAGATGCTCTCTCAAACCAGGATACATAGTTAAGATTTCATAACAACCAACTTTTCTTAAAAATTTGCAGGCATGTCAGTGCATTTTATGTAATTCCTGATGTTTTTTTCAATTGCAGGTTCCACTGGTTATTTTTAAGAGAGAAAAGGAAGTGGCAAGGAAATTGGAATTTGATGGGCTGTATATAACTGAACAGCCATCAGAAGATGATATTAAGGGACAGTGGGATAGACTTGTAATAAATACACAGTGAGTTTTTTATACACTCCATCCTTTTATAGCTTTGCAAGGAATTGCTCTTCAAGCTCCACAATTATATAGTTGATCATCCAGCTTGTCTAAAAGAAACAATTGTGAGGGATATATTTCTATCAAGAACAAACAAAATATTTCAGGCACCATTAATGATATTGTGTACTATTAATTTTTAATCTTCTTCATTCCCAGGTTTTTGTTTTAAAATCATTTCTGTTTCATAAAAGAAAAAAAAATGCGATGAATTTTTTTTGGCAAGCACAGTGATGACTGTGTATTGCTGTCAGTTCTAGAGTGAACTGTTCTTGGGATCCTCTTAGTGTCTCTTGAAGGCTCTCCTTTAGAAATATATTTAAAGTCCCAACTCCCTGCCTGGAGGGACTGTGTGAACCAACTGCTCTAAAAGCCTGTCTGCAGTCCCTGGCACTGCCACTCTTTCCAGCCAGATTAACATGGTGTTTGGCAGCTTTCAGTCCAATGACTTTACAAATCTTCATTAGCTGGTGAGAGAATTAAAAAAAAAAAAAAAAAAGCCTCTTAGAAACAAAACTAGAATGTAATTTTTATGATGTTTTAGTAACTACTGCATGTTCTCATGATTGTCTAAAATGTAATCTTGTTTATCTGTGCTTTTCAGGTCTTTTCCAAATAACTATTGGGACAAATTTGTGAAAAGAAAGGTAAGGCTGATTTTTAAAAATATATATGAAGTAAAGATAAAGATTTAATCCACGCTTATTTTCATGTTTGAAGAAATGCGGGCTACACTTCTTTAAAATATAATTTTCATTCACTGTAGATTTCTGTATTTACCATCTTAAAATACATAAAATTCCTTATTTGTTTTATGCTTACAACTACTTTTGTGTTGTTTGGATAGTTATTCTTTCAATCTTTTTCTACATATAGCTTGTTGCATAGAACATGAAATCAAATACATTCAGGAAATTCTGTGGAGAATTTCTGTGTACACTTGTATGTGTGTTCCCTATATTTAAATTGTTTTGTCTGTGTGTATTTATGTATTCACATACATGCACACAGAAGAGAGAGTAGGAACATCTTATCTTTGACATCTGTCTCTTGGCTCTATGGATCAATTACAATTGAGCAGAAAAAAGTTAAATTACTGGCTCATACGATAGACAGACGGGAAAAAAAAAAAAAAAAAAGATGAACAAGATCATTTATGTTAAGCCTTTTGTCTTCAGAAACCGACCTAAAAAACTGCTAGTCTACCCAAATGATTCTCTTGAATATTCCTCCTGACTTTAGGTCATGGATAAATATGGTGAGTTCTATGGCCGTGACAGGATCAGTGAGTTACTAGGAATGGACAAAGCTGCTCTCGATTTTAGTGATGCTCGAGAAAAGAAGAAACCAAAGAAGGATAGCTCCTTATCTGCTGTGTAAGCATTTGCTTCTGGTTTGTTTGTGTGATTGGTTTTTCTGTTCGGGGATGTTTTGGTTTTTTTCTTAAGTTAAAATCAAATATTTAAAGTCTGTAATTCCGATTTGAATTTTCTTGTTGCTCTTTTATGTATAGTAATAAGATAAACCAATTCTTAAGCTGAATGAAAATAGTGAATTTATGTCATTATAAACAACATATATGCAGGGCTCCACTGTATTTTATGTATGAAGATGTAGTTTAGTGCACAGCTGTTTGGATGCCTCACATTCCCACAGTTTTGATAGTGTCATTACAACTGGGCTGGAAACTCCTTTTCATCTTTCTCTCAGTTGAGCTCAGCTGGAAAGAATGGGTAAAACTGGCACTGTATATTCTGATGGTAAAGAAATAATGGAATGAGTATAAATAATAGTGCCCAGTAAAAGCTAGGAAGTTGGGTGATTATTCTTCATATCCTTTAATAATTTGTTTTCCCTAAACTGTATATTTCCCCATCATCTGAGAGACAAATCTGGAAAAAGTCCCTAGATGTTCAGAGCAATTGCACTCATTTTCCTTCGTAGTTTTTTGTAAAATAAAGGTTTTTGTTTCAGTTCTGTTGGTTTTCATAAGGCACTGCAAAAATGTTTTTTCTAGTTCTGCATTATAAAAGAAGATATTCAAATAGATAGAATATATTTTAACACAAAGCTGATGAAATACTTAATTTAAGAATGGAGATTGAAGGATGTCAGTTTTTTGATACATCTCCAATGTCTACTCTGTGTTATATATGTTTAAAAAAAAATAATTTCAACCTCATCTATCTCTCAGAGAGAAATCTGTCTGTAATTACAACAGATGAATATGCTGTGAGAAAATAAACAACTATGATAGAAATTTATGGTACCATTCACATAAAATTCACATTCAGGAAATGAACTGCTAATGAAGCTACTAAAAGTTAGGCATATTTCAGATTCAGCATTTGAAATATATTTGCAGTGCAGTAGAGAGTTGGGAAAAGCATTGGAGTTGAATTCTTACTGCACGACTTTGGGGAAAATGTACAGATCCCAGCTCTAGTGCCTCTGCTTCTGCATGTGCCAGCAGGAGTTGGCCCAGAGCTATGTCTCTCTCTCACAGAAGGGAAATGCAGCATGAAGTGTTTCCATTCCCAATAAAAATGAACGAGGTTTTCCTTCTATCTTCTTGACCCCTAGCTCGTACTGTTTCTTCTAATTTTCTGTGGGCAAATAACCTTCCATCTGTCTTTCTGCAAGGGACTCAGAGCACTCTACTTGCAAGTGACCATGGTCGTTCAGAAGCTTCTGCCCATCCCAGTGATATACTGCATAAAAAAATCCTCATTGTACTGTTATATTTTAACTCTGGAAGAGCAATTCAGCTTATTGATGCAGTCTTGAGTATTTTCTAAGTATATATATTTAAATTTATAAATATGCATTTGACTATTTAAATAATAATTTAATTACAGAGCAATATTATTTAAATATAACCAACTAAGGAAGATGATGCAGTTGGAGCTTTACTGCATATTAGTCATAAAAGACAGTTAAAATTTGCACACTGATATTGAGACAGTGCTCAGATTTTCCATTGAATAAATCTCCTTTCTCAAGTAGATGGTGTTAAACTAGCTGCAACATGGATGAAGTATATTTGAGAGAATAATATGAAAGTTATTTATCAAAGATGTCATACTGAGGATTACTTCTCAGGCCCTTTGCCTTCCTAACTGCTGATCTTGGTTCTCTGGTCATTAGTCAGAGTGAACAGAAGAGGTAACTGAAGCTCAAGCGTCTGCAGCAGTTACATAAAGCTAATCTGGTGGAAAATAAGCAAGGCTTCTGTTGGATGCTCATATGTTCTTCCCCTTTCAAGAAGAAAAAATGTAATGAATTTTCTCCTGGAAGATGTGAGGTTTCCATAGTTTGACAAGATGAGCCATATCATAAATGTGAAGAGTACAAAGAATGAGTGCAGTTGGCCTCAGAAACTGAGATAGGTTAAAAGGTCTTATTCTTCCTTGTCATGAGGAAAAAGTAACCTAGGTTCTCAAAAGATTCTGGAGGAGGTAACACCCATGTTAGTAATGTAGTATCCTGGAGAACGGTATTGCCTCTGATAAACTAGTAGACTTTTCCCTCAGGTGACAGACGGCCTTTTGGCTGTAATGACTGGTGAAAAGGTAAGGGATTTTAATTGAAGTAGTTTCTACACCTGAAGTCCCAAGATTTATGCTGGATGTGATATCACCACAAACCTGTAGATGTGCCTATTTGTCCAAATAAAAGTGTATATCTGGAGCGGGTAGTGGCTTCAGCCTTCATGGTTAAGAGGCAGGTGTAGTTACCGTAAAGGTGACTACCATAAAGGTCCAAATGCCCAGCCTGTTCCATTGAGATGCACGACTCATATGTGGGAAACAGCTTCAGGCCTTTCCATTTACAGATGCTAACATAAGATACTTCCTTCTTTGATTATTTCCTTGGGAATCTTGAGCTTAGTGGGTCCTTGCAGAGTCTTCATGTAAGATAAATAAGCTATTCTATGTGCTGTATCTCCAAGGTAGACGGATAACTTAAAGACACTGAGTAACTCATTGTTTTGGTTTGGCTTGGTTCAATGCTTTCTTTCTCTAATGTTTAACTGGCACCATTCTCTATAACATATCACCTGCTGATGTTGTTCAATGACTAGTGCAAAAGGATCACTATTTCAGCGCAGTGTGATTGAAAACAATACTATTTCATACCCAGTTGACCAATTAATAAATAATTAATGTTTATAATCTGATGGGATGCTTTCTGTTGTGAAAATAGTAACATTAACAGAAGATCTACCTAAACACGTACAATGAAACTCATTAATTGGTAAGAATGATCATATATTTTCATGAAAGATTTTTCTTTTAGAAAGATGGGCTGTCTTTCTGTATTGTTTCCTCTGTTAGCCTCCTGAAACAACTGGAATTGGAAGAACCTTTAACAGAAAAATTCCATGTCTGCTAAGAAAGTTAATGTGAAGAGCTAAGTAATTCAAACTGACTCTTCCTGGTTTTAGTTTGCCTGTAATTTTGGAAAAAGGTTAAAGGCTGATGCAAGGCTAATTTTCAGTTTGAACTGAAATGATAGTTGTTGCTCAGCAGGCAATGCCTGTAGCTACTCTGAACAGCTCTGATGTACAAACATTAAAATGATTCTGGATAAAAAGTTCAGAATTTTCTGCTTCCAGTTAACATTGGTATTATTTGATTATATAGGTTAAAGCCTGAAGACTTTTTTTTTTGTTGTTGTTTTAAAGAGAAGAGAATAACTTTTGAAAACCTACTGTTATACTGTGGACAGTTGAATGCAGTAGGCCTTAAGAAAAAAGCTGTATAAAGTCTAGGTGTTGAAGGTGATGAAATATTAATACAGGTTGCAGCTAAATGTAATACGGGCAGTTTCTTACAAGTTTCTTACTGTTTATTCACATTGTGCATTCTCACACTGTCCCATTGTTCACCATCACTTAGCTCAACTACTACAATGACATAATGAACAGTTCCTTTTTCTATATAGGTCAATATTCAAATTATTTTTAGGAGCTCTACAGTTTGTAAAATATGCTGTATAAAATATGCAAAAATGCTGTTTGTAAAATATAAAATAATCTGTAGATTATTTTCCCTGGTGCTGTTTTTTTTTTCCTGCCAGTGTATAAGCAGTATGTATGTAACAGGAGTATCCTTCCTGTCTGTGGTGTTTCTTATGCAAGACATATTCATTTATGAATAAGTGGACTGTAGTCATGAGAATATGCCTGACACTAGAAGTGGGTGGTGTTGAGTCAGAATAGACTTGCTTGCTACAGTAATATTTGCAGAAATAAATTTCAAGAGGTGTTGATTCATTTTACCACCTGAATATATTAATGAAAAATATTTGAATGAGAAACTCTTCCAAACATTTTTGACCTTTTTTTTTTTTTTTAACCTTTTCCTTCTAGGACAGTTTCTATAAACTATGATTTCTTTAATAATTTAATTTTGGGGTTAGAAAATTTTCTTACAAATTTATTTCTTCATCTAAATGTTTCTGCATAGAAGAAAAACGTATGTAGGAAAGACCTGCCACATGTAAATTTGAGGGCAAGGGGCAAAAATCTTTCACAAACCAGAAAACTGCTACTACATTTCTTCTTTTTCCCTTTTTGTTTAAGTAGACTAATACACTTCAAAAGGAAAAATGAATTCTCAATTAAAATAGTTGGCAGACTGAGGTCTTGATCTAAGTTTGATTTAATGCTGTTTTTCAGTTGTAGTAGCTCCACTTATATCTATGTAGTATTTATATGTTTGTACAGGAGACTTAACTTGTGTCTTTTGCCTTTGAATTTTCTGTGTAAAAATGGTTTTAATTTTTGATTCTGTTAAAGAGTAAATACTGTTGTATATAATAAAAGTAGGAGTTTGGTATTTCTTCCTATCACATTTTCATGTAAGATGCGATTTCTTTCTTTATTTTTACAGGCTAAATTCCATTGATGTTAAGTATCAGATGTGGAAATTAGGAGTTGTTTTTACTGATAATGTAAGTTTATGGGTATATATTGTGTATATTTATGCTTATATTCACTCTCTAAAGAGCAATATACACATTTTAACTAAAATGTACTTCAAAGGGAGGTGAGGGGGGATTGAGAGAGTGGATGCATGGTTCTTTGTTGTTGTCTGAAGCTTAAACCCCAACAATTGCCTAACTAAATTTATTTTACTGATGGCAAAAACGGTTGGGGAACATGCGGTTTTGGAACTAGGACTGCTGGAAAATTAGTGTAATCTGACTTGAGTCAGGAAGAGTGAAATGATAACTCTCCAGATCTACAGACAGCTTAATCTGTAAAGAGAGTTTGTTCAGGGCTAGGTTTTTTCTAAAGGAGGGACTGTAATTTCTCTTATAAATATGCATTTGTCTTTAACTCTGGTAAAAATTAAATTACAGAGAAAAAGGTGACATTAACATTTGTAGTAACAATAAACTACTTGAATAATATATAGGTAGTAGTTTTAGTAGTTTGACTTAATTATAAAATTCCTTTTGTAGCTTGGAAAGTTCTTTCATTTGTCACTAACCACCTTGGGGCTTTAATATTGTAATGTAATTATTTTAGAAATTAATAAACAAAAATAATTTAATTTGAAAAAATTTCTTACATTGGAAAATTTAGCAAATACAATTTTAACAATTTTAAAATTATTTTTTACAAATTCCAATTTTGAATATGATGGTTTTGATCATTCTTTTTGAACTCTGTATTTGGTGACTTAAAGCTTTTGCACAAAGGAAAATTCTCAAAGATCTCTTGTAAAATCTGGCTAAAAAAATAATATTGTCTTCTATTTAAAGAAAAGCATACTCAGGCAATTTTTACCTTTTCTTAGTTTTGTGAATTAACTAAGATAATACTTGTGAGTCTGATTTTGTGATGTTCTTGTTTTCTTGTTAGTCTTTCCTTTACTTAGCTTGGTACATGACCATGTCAGTCCTTGGCCATTACAACAATTTTTTCTTTGCTGCTCATCTCCTTGACATTGCAATGGGATTCAAGACGTTACGAACTATCCTGTCATCAGTGACCCATAATGGCAAACAGGTATCCCCTGTCATCTGTAATCTTTCTGTTCACAACAGAATTACTCTTTAGACATGACCTTTAGGACTTGGGAAAAACTAGCCAATGGGATTTGTAACTGTAATAAAACAGGACTAGGGTGTATGGCAGTCTCTAGCTGTTTTGCGCAACTGTGTGATAAAGTTACCAATTAAAATCTTTACAAGATTCATCTAAAAAAAGGTCTGGTTGAGACCCAGTTACTTTTTTTGTTAGAGGACTGTTTGAGAAACTCTTTGATAATAATAAATCTTGTATTGCATTTCTGATATAAATAAAGAAAATAAGTAAGGCTTTTCATCTACTGAGATCTGTCATTTTGTGGAACTTGAGACTTAGTGTTCCTCAGATCTGATAGCCTTCCTAGTTCTAAGGAGCTTTAGAAGCAATTTTTAATGAAAAAAAAAAATTCTCATCCTTGGTCTGTTTATAAGATTTTTCCAGCAATGCAATTAAATATAATTCTTATTGACGTGGGCTGGGGATAGTAACATAAAGATCTTCTCTGTTGTGTATACTTATGTGCTGTTACAGTACGATGGAACTTCAGTTCTGACTGTGTACAATGTAGGTGCTTTACAAGTCTGGAAGCAAGTGCCGTTTGGAAACTTACAAGAAGCAAGTTATTTTTCAGGGGTTTTGGTTTTATTCTCTTTTGTTTTAAGTAAGTTCAAATTTAGAGAAATATAATACCATTAGCAATGGCTATTTATAAATGCAAAAGGTGATTGAAAGCCTTTGTTTTGCAAATTTAGCTCCGCCTTCAAATGCAGTGTTCTCATTAACACTTTTTACAAAGTAGTGCACTGTTAAATGGACACACTATATTCCAAAACAGCTAGTGCAGCACATGACATATAGAAGACTTCCTTAGTATGAACTCACTGTGACAAACTGTTATTTGTTTTAATTTAGGGGGCAGAATTACATCTAGTTTTTATTAAAAGAATTGTCCTGAAAAGTTGCAAAAATCAGCATACTGCATCTTTTGCCCTTAAAAGAACAGGATTTCTTAAATTCTTAATTCTTGAAAGAACAAAAAGGCAAAAAAAAAAAAATCAGTCTACAGCTTTTAAAAATAGTCATGAAGTTTTAGCAAGTTATCTATCAAGTAAAGGGGGTATTATTTAGGGGGGTAACTTTTTAGATCTGTCTACCATGCAAGTGAAATATCAATTTGCAGGATATTGCAGTTCACTTCCAGCTGCTTTTCATAAAGCTCAAGACAAAATTTAATGATGCAGTTGAGCAGTAGGGTATTTGTTGCAGCTTCTCAGATGTTAAAATATTAGGAACAGTTTGTTTATATGTGATTTCATTGAAATTGTTTAGGTATTGAAATTGTTTAGGTATTAAACGGGTAGAAATACCATATTGCAATTATATAATAAGTAATGTTAAACAGTAGCACTCTTAGGTAGTAAACCTTCAGATATTTTTGTATTATTGTATGGTTTTTATGTTGTTTCTTGATTGTTTATGTCCACTGGGTTTTGCAAGGTTTGTGTTTGTTTCTGAAGCATAGTCTTACTTCAAAATAAATCAGGTGAATTGCACAATTTTTGCATGAAAATATGCAGATATATTACCAAGTATTACAAATATATACAAAGAGAGAGAAAAAGTAAGAAAGTATTCCTTCTGTCAGTACATATAAATTACTGTTACTTTCATTCTGTTTTTGGAAAAGAAAATTGTATAGCATAATTCCATAGTGTTGTTATATCCATTCTATATTTTTGTCTTCCAGCTTGTCCTAACAGTGGGATTACTGGCTGTAGTAGTATACTTGTACACGGTAGTGGCGTTCAATTTTTTCCGCAAGTTCTACAACAAGAGTGAAGATGGTGATATGCCAGACATGAAATGTGATGATATGCTAACAGTATGTCTTATCTTGCTTTCTAGACTTTTTTCTTAAACTCTTATGTTTTGTCCTGACCTTTCTTGTAATTCATATCCATGCAGTCATATCATTATCCAGAAACAGGAAAGACTATAAGTAAAGGCAAAGGAACAAATGTAATTAATATCCCTAACAACTATATGTATATATACACCCTGTGCATGTTAAACACACCTATAAATGAATAGAAGAAATATAATAGTATTCTGTGCTATAGTTTCTCAAAATCTGAAACACAGATACAAGCTGTGAAGCTGAGTCGAGTCAGTTAAAGGGCAATACTTCTGAATCTTAAGGTTCTGCAGGCCATTCAGGAGGAGGGTCAGTTATAGACAAGGAATTTCACAAATAATTTAGGTAATGAAATGCTTGTTTAACCTTGGAAATCCATCAGTTATCCTTAGCATGAATTGCCATGGTTATCTTCAATTTCCAATTCTGTTAGTGAAATCTCTCCTGTGTTCAGAACCATTGAAAATTATTTTGTACTTACTGAGACAGTGCCAGCCTTTGCAGTATGTAGAGCTTAAGTCACAAAGAATTTCAGGATGTGTTGCTGTTAATGTCCTTATAAAAGCAATCATCTACAGCAAGTTATATATATTTCAGCTCATTAGGTAATATTAATCACTTCCAGGGAACTGATGCCATTTAAAAGCCCAATATTTAGATAAACTGTGGAAGCAGACTTGTATGTGTGTATTTTTGTCCAGTTTGGCGCACTCAGTACAAGACAGACATAGATTATCTGGAGCATAAATCAGTGGATGTCTGCTAAATTGTAAGGCACTGGAGCACTTGCCCTTGGAGGAGGGGCTGAGGAAATTTGGTTTGTCCTGGAGAAGAGAAAGCTTCGAGGTGGGAGAAGTGTAAAAGCAGCTTCCCAGTGCCTGCAGGGAGATTACTGGGAAGTCAAATACAGGCTCTTTACAGCAGTGCATGGCAGGAGACCGTGGACATAAAGTGGAAAAAGATGTTCTGACTGAGGAGAGTTGAGCAGTGGATCTGGTTGCTCAGAGAGGCTGTAATGGCCTAGATGGATAAAGCCCAGAGAAACTTTATCTGAGGTTATAGTGGACCTTGATTGAAGTGAGATTTGGACTAGAGACGTCTCAAAGTGTCCCTTCCAACCCTGAGCTGCTCTGTAGTTCTCTGAAAATGCACTTACAAAGGCTACAATATTGTACAGGAATTAGTTAGAATAATGTGTGATATAATATAAAATCAGATTTTTCTTTTGTAAAAGCAGTAAGGCTTCAATGTGATGTTAAAAAAAAAGAAAAATATAGGGAGTGTGTTTTTATTTTTAGAAATAGAAAAATAAGTTTTAAAATTTTTTAGATAACTAAAGCTATGTTCATTCTTGAAGTGACTTTGAATAGTGAAATAAAAACTCTCTAAATATTGTTATATTTTTCAACCATTGATCACTCAGCATTGTATGTTACTATACCAATTTCTTACATAAGGAAATTTGGATGTAAGAGTGGCATAGAAATAAAAGAATGGATATGGTTAGGTTATTGTCATCCCTACTTTTTGACAGGGAATGAGAACCCTGGAACTGTAGTTTGCAAAGCTACTTAAAGAAAAAGAACCAATCCCCTGCTGCAGACCTCTGAGATGATCTAATTTTGTATTAAGTTATAGAATGAAAAACTTGAAATTTTGCATTGTCAGCATCCCACATAACTATACCAAGCGACCTATTACATCACTTTTCAGATCATAGTTTCGTGGTATTAGTCTCAGGCTTTTTCCATTATCAGCCTGTTCCCTACACAAACATTCTCAACAATTTTCTGGTTTGTTTTTGTCGTGGTTTCAGCCAAATCCACCAAAACCCGATCGACAGATGTCCCCCCCTCCCCCCTTTTGGTCAGAGAGGAGAGGAAGGAGTTAAAGAGATTCAAGAGTTCAGAACAAACTAAACTACTTTAATGAAAATATAAGTAATATAATAAAAAGGAAATTTAGGAAAAAAGGAGTATACAATATATACAAAACTGTATCAAGCTCCCAGGATGACGACCACGTCACCAGCAGGCTTCAGGAAAAAGTCCCAAACTGGACTCGGTGATCGACAGGAGCCGGATTCCAGATCTGGAGTCAGGAACGCTCGGATCAGGATCAAAGGCAGACGAACAGGCAGAGTCCTCCTTGGATGTCAGCCATTGAAGAAAGGGCGAAAAAGGGGGAAAAAGGGAGTTGACCTGTTGATCCTTCAGCTTTTATATGGGGCATGATGCTGATGGGATGGAATACCCCTGTTGGTCAGTTTTGGGTCACCTGTCCTGTCCGCTCCTCCTTGAAGGTGGGACCCTCCAACGGCAAATGCTGAAAATTATCTGACCTTGGTTCTTCCAGCAATAAGTCTAAACAAGGGCCTCTCTGCATACCATCCCTTGGTATAATCAGGTCTTATCACTGTGAGACGGAACAGCTCTGAACAATGTGCTGTTAATTTCAGAGTTTAGCTAGTTAGAGGAGGCCTAGCTAACAAAGTAAAACTGTAAAACAGAAAATTGTTTCGTTTTACCTCAAACCAGGACAGTTTTTTAAATTTTTGTTTGAGAAGCCAAAGCTGGGGAAAGTCACTCACTTCTGAGTCAGCCATCTCCTTTTCCACTTTCCTATGATGGTAATGGAATTTCCTGCTTGCACATTACTGAAATGATTGTATGTGAATCATGGTGTGTACTGGGCTTAAGATAGTTGAACCTTTTATCTTTTTGACCTGCTACATAATGATAGAATGTGAAACTGCACCTTTGGCTGCACAGCAACATTTCACCTCCCTCAGAAATATACATAAGCTCAAATGGGAGAAAAAGATAACTTGACATAGTGGTCGCTAGGCCACAGACCAGCTCTGTCATTTACTGAGTTTGCAGCAATGGTATTTTTACTTTTAGCTGCAGACAAACTCTATATCCCTTTATTTTGTGTTTTCTAGTGCTACATGTTTCACATGTACGTTGGAGTGCGTGCAGGTGGAGGCATTGGTGATGAAATAGAAGATCCAGCAGGAGATGAATATGAAATCTATCGGATTATCTTTGACATCACTTTCTTCTTCTTTGTGATTGTCATCCTGCTTGCAATTATTCAAGGTATATTTGTATACGTGGCGAGAGCAAAAATGGTTTTTTTTGCAGCATGAAGATCTTACTGCTATGGTAATCATAAATGTAAGATTCAACCAGGTCACCAGGGCAGATCATGAAGCACAGATTTATATAGTAAAGCTCACCCAGCTGGATTTTATCCATATATTGTTCTTCCTAGTAAAATCAACAGGCTCTAACTGAATCAAACACACAAAACAAAAAAGCTCTTTGTTGTGAGAATACTGTTGTCACTACAGTTTTTATCTTCTCATTGTCCTTTCTAAAAGTCTCCTTTAAGTAATCAGGAAGATAAGTGATTAGAAATCGCTTTTAAATTGTCTTTCAGCACAAACCCACCACTTGTTGAGCTTCTGCAGACAAAACCAATAGCGAGTGCTGTCAGTATTCCCCCTGCCAGCATCTAATGTTCATGACGGTCTGGCAAATCTTCAGATTGGTAGTAGTGGTGTGAAAATTGGAACATGGCTGTAAGAGGCTTAATATTTTCTTGCATTAAAAAAGATCTGTTTGGTGTGATGACTACTTACTTGAATGATATCAAAGAATAAAGAAAGGTGCTTGATATGAAACAGATTTACTATATCCTGATTAATGACAATGGAAAGTCAGATGCCATCAGGTTAGCTTCTGAATTTGAGTGAAACTACTTGACTGATAGTGGGGTTTGCTCTTGTAGTCTAGACAGTGCATACTGAATTTGGGGAATTTTTTTAGATTTTTTTCTATTATGTTTGTATTAATGATGTTTAATATTATTCCCTCAAGTACTTAAAAGCCCTGTCTGTTACATCTAATACCTTCAAAATACTGTCAGGATCATCTCTCACTAACATTTTCACAGATTAACAGAAGTATATTCTTCATTTTGGAAAAACATGTAGTGATTTTTGCTAGGTCTAGTTGCTGTTGTAAGTAGTGATAATTTACTACTTTCTGTCAGCTAAGAGCAAATTTATGATCGTTTTCTCATTTTCCTATAAGTGAGAATGTTGAAGGCAGCTCTAAGCTTGTGATAAGTTGCTTGTAACTCTTACTCAAGCATCAAGTTTTTTAAAGGACTTGAGGAGGATGCAAAATGTTTTCTAAGTCTGAAGTGACATATCTTGTACTGCTTGTTTCTTGATTTTGTGAGCTGCTGAAGAGTAGAGGCCACAGCTGTCAAGCTTTGAGTATAAACCTCATCTTGTATTCATCAGTTTTAGAGCCACAATGGTGACTGGGAAGTTGGTCCTTATTTGCATTAGTGTAAATGCAAGAAGAATCAGAGAGAATTTATAACCTGAGCCACAGATCCTGTGGTGGTTTTTCTTCATTCTGTATTTCCCTGAAATGAGCTCTTGCTTCTGTAGAGCTCTGACAGTGGAATCTCATACCACGTGACAACGATAATGAGAGAGGATGCACAGAGCTCTGGGGCTCTCTGCATTTGCTGTGTAATAAATCCCTGAACTCTGTTAAACATGCAGTATACTCCTTCTGTAATAAAACCTCCATCACTGTAAAATCACATGCATCTTCACATACTGAATCAAAATTAGAGCACTGTAAATAAAACAGAATTCTGCATGTCCCATTTTATAATTCCAAGTGGCACTGCTAGCCATGTTACCGGTAGCCATTTTCTTTGACTTGCTCATTTTATTTCACATATTACATTGGTTTTGTGGGATTTGGAAGGTATATTGGCTTCTATTATTTATGCACAAGATTCTTGTTTAATATTTGTTGTAAGAGTTACCCACGGATTTCCAAATATTCTTTATCACAATTCTGTTCTTTAACATTAAACTTTCATTTTAACTTAAACCCTAGGTTTAATTATTGATGCTTTTGGTGAGTTAAGAGATCAGCAAGAGCAAGTTAAAGAAGACATGGAGGTAAGACCACCCAAGTGCTGAATCGTACCCTATTTTCAGGTTCCGTGAGTGTCTGTTTTCAATCAGAATGTGATCTAGCTAGTGGATAGTTTTTTAAACTGAGAGGAAAATACAGTTCTGTACATGGTTCAATATCACACAGCATCCTGGCTAAGATTCTACTCACGTCTTGGTTCATTAGATGGAACTAATAACTGAGATATTTTTTTTTAACATTTTTTTTTGGTATGTACTAAAATACAGTAACTTAAGTAAGCAATTCTGTTAGTACCCAATAAAAGTCTTGATAGACAATTTTATGAAGAGAAAGCTCTACTAATGTCCAGGTGCTGAATAGCATTTACTACTCTTTGCTACCTCCTGTGAAAGAGGCATGCTATGTTTTGACAGGTGCTAGCTGCTACCTTGCATGGGACACAAGCCCAGGTTGTCTAAACTGGTATTCTGCTTTCTGGTTCCTAGTATGTATTGTTTAAGGGTTTGTGTTTTTTTTTAATGACTCCAGATCAAGTGTGGACACTTTTTGCTGTCAGTGATGAGTTAACAGAAATTCAGGAAAAAAGCTAACAGCTTATTTTCTTATAACATTTTAGACTAATCCTTATATCTTCATTTTTGTAAACAAGAAAAATCTTTGTACATTGCTGTACATTATAATGAATTCCATTAGGTATAGATACATGTAGGTATCTAAGTCTTTTGTATCTTCAGACTAGAGGTTTGTAACACATCATGTTAACACAATCATGTCACAGTTCATCTTGGAAGTAATTTTTTTTGGTTAGTCTATGTGTGAAAATATCCTGTACTTGGTGATTTTCTATTTTGTCATTTAAGTATGAGTATAAGAACTCAAAAAAAATAAATTGTTGGAAAGCCATTACGTTTTGTAATCTAAACTTTGAGCACATTCAGTTTCAGCTGGAGAAGGACAAAAGACATTGAGGTAAATATCCTCCTATGTTTCAGTAAGTGCTACTTACAATGTTATGGGGAAAAAAGGAAAAAATCAGCGTTAGTGGTCATCTGCCATTCTTTCTCCTGATACCTGTTCACTTACAGCTGGCAAAGATTTTTTTTTTTTTTTTTTTGTTTCCTAAACAGTGTGAAGTTATTCTGATGGCAGTTAAACCTCTATTTGGCTGAGATATCTGGTCCTGGTCATTAAAAGAAAAGCCTTTTTATTCAGCAGATATTATACATGATGCATTGCCGTTTTCAAGAACAGTTACATTTCTGTTGGCCTTTGCTCAAAGGGGACAGGGTTATATACAGTGTTGAAGTGCTCTGTATTCTTTCTTTTAGACAAAGTGCTTTATCTGTGGAATAGGAAATGACTACTTTGATACAGTTCCCCATGGCTTTGAAACACACACGCTACAGGAGCACAACTTGGCCAATTATTTGTGAGTACAGTAAAAATTAACTTCTCAATCACTTGTGACCTTTGCAGCCTCTGCAAGTACCTGATTAGCTGTCTTGTATAAGTAAGAGTCAGTACTGTTTGGCTTTGATGTGAGCTCATGCTGCCTGAATATATAATTCTGTGGCAGTGGGAGCCAGGAATGAACAAAGTTCATTATCTTATTTCCAGCTTGGTTGTGGCACACCAAGTTTGTGAATAAGGGAATGGGGAACTTAGTAAGTAGCTGTGGAGGCATGGTAAAAAGTAAGACAAAAGAGGGAAAATTTACATTGGACAAAATATTTGGAGTGATGTGCTAAGGCTGGCTCAGAGAACCTGGGACAAAGAAAGGTAAGGGAACTAGAACAAGGAGCTAGAGAGGAGAGGGATCAGACTGAGGGTGTCAGGTCCACCTTTGGATAATCGAAGCAGAACATCACTAACCACTAAACTCAATCTTTTAAAATCTGGAATTCAAACCATTTATCAGGTCCACAGTCACTGTATCATACTGTTCCTCTCCTGTCAAATACATATGAAAATCCAGTGCCAAAGTGTATAGTGCTGTCAGTATGGAGGAATGGATGGATTGTGACTTTGTCTGTAAACTACCCTGTACATGCTTTATAGGGATGTTTGTCTTCCACCTGAAAAACAGGTTGTGCAAACAAAATGCATTGAAAGGACTGTCATGTGGGATTTTGTTTCTGCTTACAAAGTACTACACAAATAACACATTATAGCATACTTAGACTAAGTGCATCATCCTGAGGAAATGTTTTTTTTATATTGTTGTGCATGATCATATTTCATATTTTCATATTTTTACATATGGAGAGATCACTTTATGACAGAAATTTATCATTACTTAGTGTCCGTCAGATATGTCAAAGCCTCAAGACTAATGCATTTTAAAAATTGCAAGTTCTTTTCTGCTTATGTTGATCTTGAGTTACATATACTATATCCCCCCATCTATAATGTCCATAAGAGAAATATCTTAATCACCTTCAACATTTCTTATTCATTGTGGGGAGAGGAAAAAAAAAAGTTCCAATGACTATATTCTGTCTACTTCCAAGTTGGTTTTCATGGGCAAGAGAATGTCTATTGTAATTAGAAAGCTTAGAAAATCTTCATTTCAACTGAGTTATTTACTGTAAATCAAACTGAATCTCTTGCACTTCAGCATGCTATTCACTGAACAATGAGTGAATGTCAACAGTGTCAGGAAAGTATATTTAATATGTTTGGGAATATTGTCATAAATAGAACTCTGTAACTTTTAAGTCCATGAGCAGCATTATCACCGTAAACAACATTCCAAAAAATATCCAACCCTCTCTGGGCTGCCTAATGTTTCCAAACACTATATTTATAATGGCTGTTTCTTTGCTTGTAGGTTTTTTCTGATGTATCTTATTAATAAAGATGAAACAGAGCATACAGGACAGGTACGTTGAACAACTCTGCCAATGTCAACAATTATTAAATAGTACTGATTCCAAAACAAAAATCATTCAGGCTTGGCAAAACTAAGAGTATTCTGATAAATAGCTCCTTATGTGGTGTGTAATTTAATTCTCATTTGTTTAAACAATTCTTAGGACTTTGGTTACTTAATGTTAGATTGTAGCATTTTCTATTTTGTTATCTGACCTATTATTCTTAAATTGTTACTTCCACAATGTATAAATACAGACTATAAACAAAGATAATGAGAAACAAAACATTTAAGCATCCTGTAAAAGCAACACTCTTTATTTCTCCCTGTTGATTTGTTTTTAATAGTCTTTGTCCTTATTATTATCTATATATAGTATTCTATGTCCGTATGAATAAGTACATATGAAAGACCTTGTGGATATATTTAAAATCAAACTTGTGAGAGTAGCTTTCCCTGGAGGTTTCTTCTTTACTGCTGTTCTTTCAAACTTCTGGTGCTTCCTTCAACTTACTATAAGTGTACTTTAAGTCTGTGAAAAAAAATTATCAGATTTTCAGACTACTGTGTTTTTCTAGTGATAGTCGTGTGACTGAATAAGCAAATGTTCCCATGGTGCAGATTAGAAAAGAAAAAAACCTCAAGAGCATCATATATATAGCCCTACAGATTTTGGGATGATTTGCTATAAATCGCTGTAGCTTACTCTTGCTGAACTCTGATGTATGTAGTGAGCAATTATAATCATCTTTGCATAAATCTTCTCAACCTTTTCCAGTATCAGATTTTATGTATGTACTTTGCTATTTTTGAACATCTATATGTCATTTGAGAATTTAATAGTAAATGAAATATTTCTAAGAAGTCTTTTTTTTTAATTGCATTTTCTTTTTTATTTGCATTGAGCAGGTCCTACTAGATTAGGATTTCTACTAAGTATAGAGTTTTCATACTATTAGCTGATAATTTGTAAATTGAGAGTACTTCATACTACATATATATAACACATGTCCTTTCTACTATGGAATTTGCATAATAATAAGCACATTTAAGTGGATTAAAATGGAAATAAACTGACTTAATCCTTTACTATTCTCTGATCTGCAAAGAAACAAGAGCCTTACCTGATCAAAAAATCAGAAAAACCCCCAAATCAACCCACCAGTGATTCCAAAAGTATTGCTCTTCTAATATATACCTTTAAAGGCCATTTTGTTTTATGTGTTCTGTGTAGGCATGTTTTGAAATGACTGATGCAGAAATTAAGTCAAATTTCTGTAACATAAAATATTCTATTTGTGTTGATATTTGTCTTGTGACCAGCTTTAATTGAGCTTTACCGTGCTCCTTGATGTGCAATAAGAACTAAACTTCACGGTGACAAAAATCTAAAAGGTACCCTAAACTGATCAAAATAATTTACATGATGAGGTCATTTACATGATTTTGTAGATTGATATACAACAACCTGCTATGCACAGAATCAGAAGCAGTGAAGCAGTATATTAAAAAAAAAAAAAAAAAGCATAGTGGTGGTTTCTCTCTGAATCAAGTTAAATTATTTAAATTCTGTTTCTTTCAGGAATCCTATGTATGGAAAATGTATCAAGAACGGTGCTGGGAGTTTTTCCCTGCTGGTGATTGCTTCCGAAAACAGTATGAAGACCAGCTCAACTAAGCAGAGATGAAGATTTGCAGACGAAAATACATCTATTCGTTTCCCACCTCTTGGGAATGTCTAACAGATTTCTTAAACCCCCAAAGCTGTGTGCTTTTGGAGCACCAAAGCTCTGTTTTTAATGACCCAACTGTGCTTTTATTTTCTTGTGTATTTGCTTTGAGAACACTGGAGTAAAGAACAATGAAAAATAACAGCAACTCTGGAAAACAAACCAACCACTTGCACACACAAAAGATAACCCTATACATAACATGCACACATATGAAGAGACTTGTGACAGCTTATTTCTGAAACTGCCAGATGATGCCCGTGTCTATAAGATCACACCTGGGGTTACATGGTAGCAACACTCATTCAGTCTGTTTATTTCATCATCCTGGAAGGATGCAGTTCGCAGAGCACTGTAAAAGATTGTGTGGACACTAAGTTGTGGGGAAATAGTGCCTTACTATATGTGGGTTGAGCTATGCAGAAGATGAGTGCATGATGACATCTTTTTTCTTTTTTTCTTTATGTCTTCCCTTTCTTCCAAGTTAATATTTATTTTGTGGTTTTAGTGAGTTTGGGAGGAAGGGATTTGATTGTGCACATCTTTTTAATATGACTGGAGTGTCTCAGGACAAGATTAGGTTATTCTCATCAAGTTCATTTCACATTTACCTTCCTCTTTAGCTTTTGCTCTTATTTTGGTAATGCTCTGATACAACACTGCAACTTTATGAAATCTTTGTATGAAAACAAGATGACTGCAAAAAACACTTTAACAACAATTGTTTCATTGCATGTTTATTATGCAAGTTTAAAACAATCAAAAAAACCTTCGGAAGCAAGTTGATCAACATGAAAAAACATTCACAATAATTATATCCATAGTAATAAAGTGTTGTGGGCTTTATTGTACATCTGGAACAAGTGTCATCAGCCAACAATGTATATGTTATGAATTTGACAGTAGTTTTGGTTTATTTTATTTTTCTTTTTTTCATTTCTGGCACCTGTGATTGATAGTGGAGTTGAAGATTTTCTCATTAAATTATTTTTTAAAAGCAAAGCTGAAGCAATATCCATTCAGGGACTCCCATCAGTTGCATCATGAAACACCAATGATGTGTATATCACCCCATTTTGAGTCCTTTTCAATTGTAATGCCAGTCTTTACAAATAAAAAGAAAGATTCAGAATGGAAACAATCTGGTTTTCGTAGCATTTGAGGTCTTTGTTATGGAGTCATTGTATTAATCCCTGAATTCATTATATCCTCTTCAAAACAGAATTGACCTGCTGCTTCCTTAATGAAAGTGTTTTATTTTGGTTTTAGTTTTCTTCTGGACTTCTTGCTTCTCCACCTCATTTCTGTGCAGTCTACAGTTTTGTCATGAAGTAAATTGGCTGTATCAATATTCAGTTATAAATAGGAAAAATCATAACTCAAGAAATAATCCTTTCAATATACCAGTTCTCTATTCTTAAAAGCTAGACTTTCAGTTCAGAAGATTTTGAATATTCCTACTCTGAAATTGGTATGCTTATGAGGATACTGATAAAATGCTCTCGACTTCTGCAAAACTTCAGGCCAGAGGCTGGGAAGTCTGATGATGGCGGGAGGGGCAGGTACAGCAGCTACAATTTGTTCAGGTTTTAAACCACACACACCCCAGTTTGCAGTATTTGTTCCAGCTTTGTTTCCTTGCTGTTTGGCATAACTGCGTAAAACACTTTTAACCAGCCTTTTTGGGATTTGTATGTAAGAGTTAGGATAGGGGGATTGCAATGATTTTCCTTTTTGGATGTACAACATGAGAATGGTTTTCCTGTGATACCCAGGCTGACACACTATCTTCGTTTTGCGCATTTTGTTGAGAGATGTGTAGCTGATGATTCTGACTGATATTTTAAGATCCCTTTGACTTGAAAAGAAATTCAAATGGACTTTATAGGTAAATACCAGAATAATAGTAATGTTTCAACTTCAGTGTAATAAAGCTTCTGGGGCATCCTTGCTGTTGAATCCAGTATACTGTTTAACGAATATAGATGAAGCTACATTTAAACCTTAGAGTCTTTCAGGATTTCAGGATTAAATCTACTGATTATAAGTTGATGCAGAAAGTTTCATTTTAAGTATGAAAAATCTTCCTTTATTGAATTTATTGTAGCTTGTACAGAAGCAAATTCCTACAGCTAAGAAAACATTAATTAGAGTTTGCAAGATTATTTTTCACTTCTGAAAACTGATGTTAATTTGCTTTGGCAGATTTCTGGAGTCTGGTTCATGCTGTCCTCTCTGCAATGGCTGTAGACTTTCTGTATGTTCTTGAAACTTGGCATTTCCTCTTCCTTTCAGTGAACAAAAGGTTGCCACTGAGAGCCTTTTTCTTAACAACGCATCCAATTCAAGAAAAGAAACTCACTTTGAAATTCAAAATAAGAGTACTTGCTATAGGAGATGGATTTATTTTAAAAGTTTGCATTTCCTGTGCCTCATACTGTTTCTGACACTATGTGCACTTTTAACAGGATAATACTATTCAGGCAGGCCACATCCTGCAGGATACAGACTGTGGTGTCCAAGTTAATACAATTCATTTGGTTCAGACGTAAACAAAGTTGAAGTGAATTCTTAGATTTCATTAAAAATTAGTGAACCGAGAAAAATGCAACTTCATCAGATATTTGTGTTGTAAAAGAGTTATGTAAAATAAGCGATGTGATTGTATGAATCACTAATCCAACTAATACAGACAATTTACTGCTTGTATAGTTGTATCAAAAGAAATTAACATTGACATATGTGTCTTATATACTAACATAATGTACAAGAGCAGATAATAATAGAATCATAGAATGATTAGAGTTGGAAGGGACCTTGAAGATCATCAAGTTCCAACCCCCCTGCCTGGCGCAGGGACACCTCCCACTAGACCAGGTTGCTCAAAGCCTCATCCAGCCTGACTTTGAACACTTTCAGGGATGGGTTGTCCGCAACTTCTCTGGGCAACCTGTTCCAGTGTCCCACTACCCGTAGGTGGTAATATAGGTGACTTGAAAACTGCAGGTTTAAATCCAAGGAATTTAGTTATAGTGCTTATGTATATGGTAGTTAATGTTATATTTAAAACATGTTTTGTGGATGCTTGTGTTTTTTTTCAGCTTTTAGCTGAATTTACTGATTATGTCAGTGAAACTAATTTTCAGGAGGAACTCTTAACCTTTATTGAACGTAGCAGAGAGAGAATTGTCATTGTTTGAATTGAGAAGAGCTTTGAAATGGGGTCCTAGAGCATGCATGTTGTCTGCAAGGAAACTGCTGGCGATGGAAAAGCACAGTAAGATGGAAGAGTAGTTGAGGTGTAATTCCTTTGTGAAAGTTGTTACCTCTTTATATTTTGTTCCACTTAAAAGTGAGTTTCCTCACGTTTGTTACACCCTTTTCCAATGCTCTGTTCTTATGTCTTTCCTTTCTTTCTAAAATTGTGAAGCCTAAGTATGTGGTTTTTACAGAGACAACAACAGAAAATAGAAGACAAGAAAAGGACCCTGTAGTATCCTTGCCCTGTGCATAATTACAAGACTATTCCCTTCATCTTGTCCACTAATGTGCTAAGTTGTTGCATATTTTCATTTGTAGTATTTTTCTACTGTTACAGGACTCTTACTAATGACTAATAGCATTTCGCTCATGCATTACTAGTTTCTTTCTGTAACTTCTTTGATAACATTCCCACCATCTTCAGAGGCACTGAATGATTCCCCTTAGCTACACTCTCACCTGCAAAGTACTCATAGGATGTAATAGGTTCCATTTTTTTTAGATTTTATAAAGTAGAGTGTATATTTTATTTCTTTATTCATTAACCAAAACAAATATTATTGTGGTGTCCAGAACATTCTCTGTCAAAGAATAAGACATCTGTCACAGGGAATATAAGTGGATATGTTCTGTGATTAAATCTGTCTAATATTTGTGCTCATAAATGTAGCTCCTTCAATCTGTCTTCTTAAGTCATAGCCACTTTTGTATGTATATTTCTTTCTTTCTTTTTTTTTTTTTTTTTTTTTCAGTTTTCTTCCATTTTTCTAAAGCTAGGCTAAACCATAGAGGATTAGTTGCAAATACAACTTCAAATTATATCAATTTGAGATCAAAGGGTTGTGATTAATTGTTCTTTATGGAGTGCTAGCAGGACAGACGGAAACCCCATGAATTGAATGTATTGAAGAAAATAGAACCACCCAGGGATAGTTAGAGCAGGGAAAGCCCAGAAGTAAAATAAAAAATCACAAGATTAAAAAAAAAAAAAAGCATGTGAAATAAAGTATATCTCAAGTATTTTTCTGTGATTCTATACAATGACTTGAAAGTATGCAGACAACATGATTTTCTAAAAATGGCTTTATAAAAGGGGTTTATGAAAGGGGTTGAAAACTAGAACTTTTATGAGGCACTTTTTGGTTGGTTTGTTTTAGGTAGATATAGATTAATTTTTGAGGTTTTCATGGTTTCTTTTAAAATTATTTTTTGTGCTATAAGTGAGTGTCAGAATCCAAACTGAGAACTGAGGTCTTAGGGTGTCAACTGCCATACCTATTAGTAACAAAACTCTAGTCTCTAGCCTTTAAGAGATGAAAGCCTGAGCAAAGGCCAAGAAGATTATACATAAATTCAGCATATGGACAGGAAATGTCACGTTTACAGTTGGATAATATCAGCAACAAAATAGGTAAAGATGAAAAATTCATCAGCTGCCTACTTATTAAGTTATCTGTAAGCAACATAACTGAGAAGAAAAAAAATGTGTAGGAGGACAAGTCAGTTGGCTTTATACATATTTTTTTGAAGTATATTCTTTTTTTCTTTTCTTTTTTTGCCCTCCAGCAAATTACTGCTCCATAAAATCCCTGAAGCTCCATTTCATTACCAATAGTTATGGGTTTTTTTTCATTTTTAATCAATATTCACAATGTATGCAATTTAGAGAATATGCTTGCTTTTAATCTTTGGAAAAAATTAGCATTTTTGTAGCTTGCTGTGTCAGACAAAGACACACGTTTCAGTTGTTTCATCACTCTGTGTCTTTGAAGGAAAAATAGCCTTCTATTTAACCACTCTGCATTCATGAGCAAAAGAAGTACCTGACTAGCACTACCATCTTTTCTCCTTCCTGCTCAACTTTTGATAAATGTTAGAACAATGATAGGAGTCGATTTAAGATTTGGTATTGGACATTAACCCAAATCTGGCACACTCCCTTCTCTCTCAACAGTTACTGTGCTAAAGTTTTCTGATTCCTACAGCTCTGTATTCTCTAATGCAAGGTGACAGAAGGTAAAATTCAGCAATGCAGGAAGGGCTTTTTTATTTTAGCATGTGCTAATTATGTCAATAGGCCTGAAGGTTTTCTAAAGAAAAGGCAAGAATGTGAAAATAACTTGAATTGACTGGCAAAATCTGCTGAGAACTGACTTCACTGTATTACAGTTAAGTATGCATTTTAATAAAAGATGGCTAATTTGTTTTTGACTATTTATAAAATGTTACTATGACAAAGTAGATAGTGATGTTAAGTAATATCCAGGAATATCAAAACTCCTTAAGGAGCTCCTAGTAAGTGGACATTCTCAATTCTACAAAGACAGAATTGCTTCCTGCAGTTCACGGAATGGGAAAATAAAATGAAATGGTTCAACATTTTTTAAAATCTTGCGAAGACTACTAGTGGATAAAACATGGTGTGAATGAAATAGAAGAAATGAAAAGTTCATGATCTGTTTTTATATTTCTTTGGAGATTGATAAATTGCAGTAGTTGTGAAGAAAGTGTTATTCTCAGCTTTGAGCTGTAGTATGCCCAGCATCCAGAGAGGCTGTTCTGTCCTGTTGGTAGCATTGCCAAGTTGGGCTAAGTGCATCCTGTTTTGAAGGAGTGCCTTCCCTCTCTACCTCAGTGCCAGGGGAAGAATGATAACTGACCATCTGTGTTTTCTTGGTTGCATTACTGGCTTTACCCTCTGGCAGCACACTGCATACTACTGTAGCTGCTGATACACAGACACTTGCAGGCATTTCTTCATAAGAAGTTAAATTAATTAGACAGCTGCCCAGTGCTGACAAGAAGACATATCATTTTATCATGGGGTCAATCCCAATGGAAGGAAAGAAATACATCCCTTGACTAGAAAATAAACTACTAGTATGACCTTATAGTGGACCGTATAGTGGGCAGTTGATTTTTGGCCTTGCCCAAAGAAGATAAAATCTCAGGCACTAAGTAAAACATTGTGGACATTTTAGGTATCTAAATCTATATTAGAATAAGTGGCCTTATAGATTTGATGAGGTTTTCTTTATCTGAGCTGTTTTTAACTACTTTACAATGTTACCCTAAAGTGTTAATGAGCCAAGTTGTTGCTATTGAATATTACTATAATGTTAAAGCCCAAAATGCTGTATTGTTCCTAGCTATTTAAAAACATTATTCTCCTTGATGCTCAACTCTGTGCCCTGCTTTAAGCCAATTCAAGTGATAGGTAAAATTATTATTTATCTTTCTCCAGAGCACAATGTTTTAGAAAGTAGTGGTTTGTGGTGTTCTACATGCGCCTGGATAATCCTTTGGTATTTAAATAGAAGTGGCAGAATGGAGTTAGCTTGAATAGGAAATATAGGCACTGAATTTCTTTTCTTCACTAGTTCTTTATGCTTGGACAAGTGCAGAATTAATAATAATTTAAATATAAGAATGTAAAGATAGACCTATCATCTCAGAATTTGCCTGTCCATGGCTCAGCCTTCACTATTCTTGACTGTAATAAGGCAAGTCTATTTTCTGTTTGCTAAGGCTTCTGCCACATATCAAGAGGTTAATATCACATACTTTACAGTAGCTGGAAGTGGTTATATAAAAAAGCCAAAATAATCCTGGATTATCTCAGAGAAAAATGTAATATAATTTTCCTAACTGACAGACTTTTGCAATTTAAGAAGCCTATTTCTTGTTTAAATTTTACTTCTACAAATGATTCCAGATTCCCTCTGGAGAGTCCCAGAGCATTGTGGTTAACATCCAGATGGAAATAATTATTTTTATCTCTTTCTAAATCTTTACCTGTGTGGATGACTCTTGACATCTAAATGGTATGCAAATATAGGATAGTCAGAGAGTTTCCAGTGCTGACTGCTCGTGGTGATCTCCAAAGTATATATAATTTATGGTCTGTAAAAATGTTGCTTTTATGTGCTTCATGGAACTGATGTATAATTAATTTTTTTGTTGTAAATATAAGGTTTTTGTAAGAAATCCTTTTGCAGCCTGCAATTGCAGTAGTCTCTTATCTGAAGTCATTCAAGGTTTTTTTTTAAATCAAGTTAATTAATTCACTTGCAAGACTAATATGCACATTTCACCCAGATCATTTCTATGTAGGCTATAAATTCCTTGCCATAGCAATCCAACAGAGTTTAAAAAGACTGCTTATAATAAGCTTCTGAGAGGCTAATCTAAATAATACTGCTCAAAATGTCCTTCTGCCTGGAAGAACTGCTAGAAAATAATTCACACTAACTTTTCTTCTTATTGTTTGCTGCTTAATTTGTCAACTGGGACAATGCAAGCTGCAAAAAACAGAGCTGTGAAAGGAACTTATGGATAATGCTCTTTTATAGTTAACATTTTGCATATATAATCAACTCTTGACAAACTGTGGTTCAGTTATCCAGCTTGCAGATTAACCATGATTTGCGTGTAGAAATATCTATGCTGATATAGTTTTGACCAACTTGGACCTAGAACCAGTAGGCAAACTTCTTTGTTGTGCTTGTGGTCAGTAGGCTGTCACTGTAGGCTTATAAAACTCAGATTTCCCTGAGTCCTATTCTCACTATCTGATTGCTCTTTTTGCCTTTGAATGCTCATTGTATGTTTCTGTGGCTTAATTTTTGTTCACAGGATTTGGATTATTCTGAGGTCCCTTTTTCTTTACCATATGGAAATCATTTTATGCTCCAGAAACTTACAAGGCTGTAGCCAGTGGGTCCTAAATGATGCACCAGAAATAACATGGAAAACTCAGGGCAAGATGAATTCTGGCTCATGCAGCTGGATCTAGGGTGCCATATTTCTAGGCTGCATGTCCCTTCTTTTCCTCTGTAGACCTGACTTGCACTAAGAGAGATGATATGTACATGTCTAGTGGCATGGGAGCAATGAAGGGTTCCAAATAAATATAGGAGACAGGAGGTGGCATACTGGAACAAATCAGCGAACCAGCCTATAAAACTTTTATGCAATCCTGAATACCCCTCAGGGAGTAAATGGACAGGAGTGGACAAAATGAATTATTATGACAAAACGAACATTATTCCAGGTACATGTTAGTAAAGGATGACTGAGAAACATAGAAGTAGTAATGTGTGAGATGAGGTTTAGGGAAGTCTTAAACCCTACTGTATGTCTTCTGTCTGTGCTGTGCATATATGGCAGTTGGTTACATAGCAGTGAAAGCACTCCTGTCTGCAACAGGCTGTGTGCCCTTTCTGGCTGGAAAAGGGAAACTCTGGCATTAGTGCTAACTGGAGAAGAATTAACCCTTTTTGCAATGGAAAAGGAGCTGGTTGGTGCATACAGTTATGGTTAGTTACTTTATTAATGCTATTACATGGCATTACATTACGTGAAATTATATGAAATTATGCAGTACTCTCTTAAATGCATATTTGATATGAAATTAACTTAAAATTTGACCTGAAAAGGTTGATGTTTCTGTATACTGCTTACACTACTGTGAAAATACTACTAATGGCATCTTCACTTGTCACATTTCATAGCAACTCAGATTTCCTTTTCATTAAAAATACTTTGTTTTTCCTTCTAAGGTCAAGTTAGCAGACAACAATTCTAGAAAAGATCTATTATTACATCTACTTTATCTGCCTATTCCATAATTTCAAGATGTTAGCACTTTTAAGACACTGTTAGAAGTTTTTTATACTGGTGTTAATTCAGAGATTGGTTTGTTGCATTGATCAATCAAGAATTACAAGGGCTCATATTATAAGAATATATTGTCTTGGGAAGCAGTCTGAGCATTCATGAGGTCACAGAAGTAGACTAATTCAGTGAAACAAGATCCACAGACTAATCACAAACAATGAAAGAAAGGTGATCAGTAATTATGATCACAATTTATTTTTTTCTGGGAAAAGGGAACAACTTTGAAAATGTATATTTAATGACTTAAACAATTAGATGTCTTCTACAGAAAAGCAGTCAAAACTGAAAGCTCATCTGTAAAGTAGTAAAGTTTCTGAGATGTAATTGCTGCCTTAAGGAAAAACATTTAAAATACTATGTATTACATTTATTTAGACTGGGTCTATTTAAGTGAAAAAGGAGCAACCTCTAGCTAAACGGGACTTGCAAAATAAAACGAATACAATGGGAAAATGACTGTGTTGCAACAATTTTAGAAATGGCAGAATTTGGTAGAGGGCAGACATATCCCTGAGCGCTGTTTGAGTGCCAGTATTCTAGCGTGCCTTCTTCTTGTGGTTGTGGCAATTCAAAGGCTGGGCCGTAGTGGGCCTGCATGCTGAGAAACTTTTTTATACTGTCTTTTATATACTTGACTGTATGCAATCACCAGACACACAGCAAAGACTAGACTGACTAATTTCAGTGCTGACTACTTCCAAGGTTCCTTGTCTTTTTGATCTTTGGGGGGACATGGATTTACACTGTAAAGCGTTCAGCTGTTTTATATGACAGCACTATTATACTTATTGTAGTAATTTTAAAGTAATGTACTTATGAATCCTGTGTGGACCATTCTACAAAAGCAGCTTGTGTGCTTCAGGTCAGAAAATGAGAGCTATATAAAGGCAGCATCTAAATCAAAACTAAATATGTATGAAAACATGACTTTAAATGACTGTATTGTCTAAGTAGCTACCCGGTATACTTACTTTCTCTCTGTTCTTTGACTAGAGACCCTTGCCCACTGTTTATGTGCTCTGCAAAGAGATTCTGATTTTTTTTCTTGTTTGCTGATTTTCAATGTGCGAAAACTGCTGTAAGAATTTTGGTAATTCTTACTTCTTGACTTTTATTCAATCTTCTTGATTATTAAAAGGGGGAAAAAAGGTTTCTTTCAGAACTACCAACATCTTCCTTAAACTCCATTGCACATTGCTGTGAATTTGCTTCAAATGCTTCCTTTCCCTATCCTTTTCTGTTGTTTCAAATGCTAAGTCTTTTTCTTTTATTATATGTTTTTCCTTGATTAGTTAGGTAACCTTTTTCCTCTGAGGATTCTGCTATCCACAAGGCTGTTAAGCTGTCTTCAGGAAACATGGAATGTTGCCTTTTTCACCTGATTTTTTTCTTAATTTCTTTATTCTATTTTTTGTATTTCTGATAATTTTTTTATTATTTGGTAATCTCTAAATTCTCTGTGGGAAGTAAAATTTTCTAACGAAAATTTCTGAATAACATACACACCCTGCTAATGAATGTAATGTGTATCATCATCATCACATGCAGGAAGAGAATACAATTAAAATAAATAATCCAGTGCCATTCCAAATCCTTTATTATCTCCAGCAACCACCAAAGATTGAATGTTATCACATACTTACAGCTGCAATAAAAATGTGTCTTTAGTAGAGTGGGGTATAGTGTTCCTATTCTGTTAATGCCATGTGAGTGTAGGGTTATTTGTACAACATTTTCACTTAAACCTTCAAATATAAACCAATTAAATATATTTGCATCTATAAGATTCCTTTCATGCTTCAGAAACAGCAACCAAAAATAACAAAGCAGTCTGAAATTTGCTTTTTACGTTTATTAGCTTTTCATGGCTCATTTAACTCCCTAATATTGATTGTTATGTAAGAAAAGTTTATTTAATGTTCATTTGATATTCTTGGAAAAATTCCAGATGTGTTGATGTGGGGTTGGTTTTCTCTTACAGATGGATACCAGTTCCTGGTATGAAAAGCTTTTTCATATCCTTTTTTTCTTGTGCCCATAAAGTTGCTTGTTCTCTGTTGAGTCACCTCTCAGTTTTCTTTTGATAAACTAAGCGCATTGAATTCTTCACTTCTTTCTCTGTTAGATAATTTCTTCAGACCTCATTAGCTGTGTGTTTTAAAAAGCATATTTTTTTTCAAGCATGCTTAGCAAAATATAGTTATATACATTGTAAAAGTGCTGTTGTGTACCTAGTCTCATATATAGGGTGAATCAAGTAAGCAGTAATAAGACTTAGTTATGCTGCTACGTTTTTTTTAAGTCCTTTTTAATGAAGCATCATGCTAAAAACATGAATATATTTGCTTGAATTATATGATATTTGCATCTTTTCCAAACCCACTTTTTTCCAGGATAAGGTAAGTTTGTATTCCTTATTCATGAATACGTGGCTTAACACTACTCAAAACAATCAAACAGTCAAAATCCAAACTCTTTTATGACTGTTGTGTCCTCATTACTGTCCTGTTCCCATCATGTAAGAGCCTACAGGCTGTGTGGCCTTTCCACTGATAACAATATTTAAACTGAGTTCCAGTAGAGATACTGCTGGCTACCTACTGATTCCTGTGGAATCCCTTATAGAAGCTCTCACTTTCTAAAAGATTGCAAGAAAGTGTTCCAGGTTAGTTTATGAAAGGAAAATAATTGGTAATTTATGCTCTATCTTTGTTCAAGTAATCAGTCTTTTACAGAGATCTGAAAACACTTCAGATATCAACATTCTGACCAAGTGCACCCTCCCTTGCCTGACTCAACTGTCTTAGGACCTTTAGGCACCATGATTCTGCCTGCTGGCCCCTCCAGCCATATCAGCAGCCATGGAAGTCCTTGGCAATCCACATTTCCTTTCTTTTCCTTTTGATCCTTTGATCTCCACACCGAACTCACCCTTACCTGCCCCTCCGCCCCCCCCCCGCCTTGCAAGGGCGTATCTCTCACACAAGGGAAACTTTCTCTTATGTAGTGCACGGGCTCTGTATGGATCCTGTGCCTTTTATTAATGACTTCATGCTGGGATGAAGTCATCCCAGATGCTAGATGCTGGGAGCTTTGGAAACTTCATTAACATGGAAAGGGTCCTTCACTTAGCATTAGCTGAGTTTCCTCAAAGGGACAGATTATGCATTTCCAAAAATGTATTATGAATAGGACCCATCCTTCACCTCCTTTGATGACAATTTCTCTTCAGAGGATCTGATCTTTCTATTGACATCTGTTATCATCCCCTTTGGAATTCCTCTAACAAAGTTTAGGGGGCCCGGAGGAAAAGACATTTTAACTGACATTTGGAAGGCAGTTCTTTACTTATTTAATTTCTTCTTTGGTTTTGGATGCCCATCATTCTTATTTCCATTCAAATTAATTCCTGTGTATTTAGCTGCGCTGATATTTTGACTAATGTTTTGTGGCACCAGATGAATTCCCTGTTGAAGTGTGGCAGCCACAGCAGCCTGTTCAGGAAAGGCAGTACTGTCTGTGAGAAAAAAAAACATATGGCAGAGTTCCAGGCCTTCCTGCCAACTCAGGCTCACTGTTTTGTGTATGTAAGTTATCATGTCCATGTGAAAGTTACAACAGGACAATCTTCTTCCAATTTCCCCCATGGTGGAGCATAGTAGGAAGACACAGATGTCAACATCTGCAATACCCTGTTCAGTACTGCAGAGGTGCCATCAGTATCTTTGCTGGCAGTGTTCTCTCCTCCGTACTCTGTCCTTACTCTGCCTCTCACCAGACACTTATTTATGCCTTGTGGTGTAAAACTCCCTCAGCAGGTTGGCATGAGAGTAGCACTTGTCCCTGCTTCCCTTCACAGCAGGTTATGATTACACTCAGACTGGTTCTGTGGGAAGCCTGATATGGAGCATGTCCTTGGCAGGTGGCAGCAGGCACACTGTCCTTCTAGCTAGGGGAATACCAGGTCACACTCCCTTGAGCTGGTTGCAGAAGAACCAACCTACTCTTGCATTTCAGAATTCCCTTGTGCCACGGGAAAATTTGAGATGACTAAACCCCCCAATATTAGTGAGATTACATTTTAACCATGTTAGAGTGAAATATGCTTATGGGGAAAGATAATTTTTTTGGTAATTAAAAAGAAATACATGAGAATAAATGATAAAAGTTTGTGAGCGTAGTTGGTATGAATATTTACATTCTTAGTGACTGATTGAAATAAGGGTATAAGA
Organism: Pedionomus torquatus; assembly: GCA_013398155.1. NCBI lineage: Eukaryota > Metazoa > Chordata > Aves > Charadriiformes > Pedionomidae > Pedionomus > Pedionomus torquatus. The sequence goes on along the minus strand of VZRU01009960.1, from coordinate 158,072 downwards.
CAACACTGCTGTGCTGCATATAGTGGTTAGAAAACCAAAGTGTTCTCCTAAAGACATTTATACTTCTGTCATTTCAAGCAGTAAGATGTTATCTCACTTCTTGTCACTGCTTCTTGTCCCTACTTTTGCCTACTTTTTCACAGTTGTTACCAATTTTAGCTGTATTGTTACCTGAGATTTCTTGTTTGCAACATTAAGAAGTCAACATCATTGGCAAAGTAATTTTTAAAGACCCAGAAGTGGATTGCTGTTAGGTTTTTTGACAATTTGCTAATTAAAAAAAAATCAGCAAAAAATCTAATGAAGTTGAAAAGTGTGTATGGGGAAAGGAAATGGAGTGATGAACATCAGATTTACCTCTGAGACTGTTAATCCTAGCATATTAATCTATGAATCCATGCAATTAACCATCCACCAGCCTGATTGGTACAAAGTGACATCTTCATCATCCTGACGGAAACAATGTGTTGCCCCAGCATGAAAATGAGACTGTTTTTAGAGAATGTACAGAAAACCTCCGCAGAGGCTGCTCTAAGTGTACCATCTATGTGAAGTGCCTGTTTTGATCTTGTTTATACAAGACAAAATAGCTGATAGAGTGCTGATGGGAATAATATTTTTGTGGGAATCTGGCTGAAGTAAATGGAGTGACTGCAAATGTTTGTTGTGGCCACTCCTTCCTTAAGCATTTGGCTCTTCAGCTTGGTTGAGAGCCTGTCTTAGGTTTCAAGTAACCCAGAACCCCAAAACCAATAAAAAAAAAAAAATCAGCATATATTTTTTGTTGTTGTTGCATTTTCTTAAATTTCAGATGCATAAAATTGTAAAAAAAAAAAAATCATTAGAAATTGTTGAGGTAAAAAACTTCATGTTTCTCCTCAGAAATATGAAATGGAAGAAATGCTTCTCAACACTTTTCACGCTTAGAATTTTAAAATGAGAATATCTACCAAAAAGTAGTCTAATATTTTTATCAATAGGAAAATTATGTCATTTAAAGGCCCAGGAAACATAAAAAGAAGTGTAAGAAGACATATGTAGAGCACACCATCGATACACACTTTCTAGATCCTATGTTTATGAATGGTTTTATTTTGCATCAGCAACATTAACAACTGAACTCATGTGCTAGTAACACTAATAAGGAAGTCTGTTTTTTCTCCACACTAGGAAATAAAGAATGACAAAGTTCATTCTTGAGAATATATTGCTGTAATAATTCAGAATTTATAGCAGACAACTGGCAAAAAAAACAACAGGCTTTCTTTATATCTTAATGTTTTTGTTTATCATTGCAGGAAAGAATTTGTCTTTCAAAAGTCTTCTTCCACAAACCTCAAGATTTTAAAACATGATTTAAATCTTTAAGAAAATTATATCCTGGGTTTATTTGTCATATTTTATATCTTTCTGTCTTTGTTTGGTTCCTTTGCCATACTCTATTATTCAATTAGGTGCTAAGGTAATGCATATATTTTGTTTGCAGATCTGTAATGAGAAAGAAATTGTTTCTTACCAAGTACCTTTTGATCTATGTGAAATAAGAGCTACTTTGAACCTGCAGTATTTGAGAGGGAACCAGAATTTATGAGTGTATAATCTGCTCTAGGGACCGAGTATTCATTCAAGAGAATTCTTAATGAATTAGAAGGTTAAATGTTATCTAACTAGTGATATCATTAATAGAAATGGTAAAACTGTGTTTATTCTGGCTTCCTATGTAAGTACCATGCAGCAATGCCTATAGCCCATAAACTATTCTATTCATTGTTTCAGGGCTGGATATTTTATACCTATCTCTTCCATGAACATTGGCTATCAATTTTAAGTGTTACTTGTTTGATTTCTATTATTTTTCTTGGTGTTAGAAATGTGGTATCTGTCTCTTGACCTCCTGACATGAATAATCCACTGTAATTCTAAAAACAGTGTGTTTTGGTCATATGCTGTTTTCACTACAGATTCAGAAACCATTTTAAAAATGTATTTTATATTTTATATTTGAATCTGACTATAACGGTTTTCCAGAGCTGGCAACAGAGCATTTCACATGTGAATTAATTCAGTAACACATTGGTTCTTAAAACTAAAAATCTGCATAATAATTAAAGAGCTTAGGCCTAACATCATTTAATGGTTCAGACAGAGCTGCTTGATTAAAGACGCCCAGAGAAGATTAATGACTGCAGTAAGTATACGACCTTATGGCATCTCATAAAATTGTTCTCTGAAAAGTTTAATGTAGACTTAATAAACAGTAATTATTCCTTCCTACCATATGGTTGGTACCAACTAGGTGAGGCTGGAACCCACTTGAAATACTCTTCACAGGCTCAGATAAGTTGAATAAAAACATTAATTACTGGTATCATGAAATATAAGAGGTGATTACTCCTAGGGGATACGTCATGCTAATAAAAATACTGACTTTCAATGGCAGAATTGTTGAGAAATGTTAAGAATTTATACTTCTGTAGAAGTTTCTTTGTGAGAGTCTCAAAGTATTTGAAAGATGGGTAATTATTATTCCAATTTCAAACTAATTCATATGAGAATTTGAGAAAATAAGGGCCAGAACTTAAAAGTTATATTTGTATGTAAAAGTAGACAATCTTTTGAAAGATATTAAAACATGCCTTAAGATTTTGGGTGCTTATTCTTCTGGGCATCCATTGATTTCATTGGGAACCAAACTTAATTTAGTGGCAAGCTAAAGACCAGAAGACATTAACGGAACAACAATTCAAGTGTTTCAAATTCTTCTGGAATCAGATTAAAATACTGTACACCAAAACCAGGAGCCTCAACTCTGGGAATTAACTGAATTTTTCTAAAGTTCTACATTATTCAGGTTGAAAGTAACATTTCAGATTGTTTAACTTTTAGTCATTAGCTGAGGTGATAAGAGTCTCTGGAGGCTGTGTCTGTGGAGCTTCCTTTAGATTATCTCTTCTGTCCTCTGGGGAATGCTATTTTTCTCTGCTTCTGGTTTTATGTTAACTTCAGCTATATACTTCTCCATTAATTGCTTGTACTTTCAGAGTAGGTTTTTAACTCAGTGGAAAAAAAAAACAGGAAAAAAATGAAGGAAATACAGCACTTTTTTATATCTTATAGTATATATGCAGTAATGATATGTTTTCAGTCAATAGCACAGGAATGTAACAGTAGAGCTCAGATAATGCTCATTCCCTTCGATCCTTTTTTTGTGATGTTATTCTGTTTTAAAATGTTCTTGTGTGGTTTGTATCCTCTGTGCTTTGCTTTACTTATTCAGAATCTCAAAAGGAGGAACATTCGTCAAATCATACCCATTAATGTCTGTCAAGTTGATTTATCCTCATCTGCTCTCTTCACTCAGAAGCTTGTTTTCGCCATCTTGTTGTTATCTTCTTTATTCCATGAAAGTGTGTCAGGTTTCTCCTATAACAAAATGGGTCAACAAATAATTTACAATGAGAGTTTGACATAGTGCCCTTTAGATAAATGCTCTTTCCCTGAGTTTATAGATATAAATAAACCTAGAGTCCTAGTCTTGTGGTCAGAGGTAATACATCATGGGTTGATACTAACTAAAGACAAATTGGATCCCACTGTTTAATGCAGCAGGAACTGAGTCAGTCTGCATGTATTAGAGTGATTTATTGCCCCTAAACAGAGGTAGATCTAGCTAGATTAGCTGGTTATATTCAGGTATTTCAAAGTACTTTTTTCCACATGTAAAATTTGTATGCTGTTATCTTGGCTTTACAGACCAGATGTGATCATTTTAGTGGAGTCCTTGGCAAACTTAGAATTATAGAATGGTTAGAGTTGGACCTGAAATATCCAACCCCCCTGCCACTGGGCACAGACACCTCCCACTAGACCAGGTTGCTCAAAGACCTATCCAGCCTGGCTTTGAACACTCCCAGGGATGGGGCATCCACAACTTCTCTGGGCAACCTGTTCCAGTGCCTCACCACCCTCACAGGAAAGAATTTCTTTCTAGGATCTAATTTAAATCTCCTCTCTTCCAATTTAAAACCATTACCCCTTGTCCAATCACTACACTCCCTGACAAAGAGTCCTTCTCCTGCTCTCCTGTAGGCTCCCTTCAGATACTGAAAGGCTGCTAGAAGGTCTCCCTGGAACCTTCTCTTCTCCAGGCTGAACAACCCCAACTCTGTCAGCTTGTCCTCATAGGAGAGGTGCTCTAGCCCTCTGATCATCTTGGTGGCCCTCCGCTGGACCCGTTGCAACAGGTCATGTTCTTCCTGAGGACTCCAAAGCTGGACACAGTACTCCAGGTGGGGTCTCACAAGCTCAGAGTGGAGGGGTAGAATCACCTTCCTCAACCTGCTGGCCATGCTTCTCATGCAGCCCAACATACTTGTCCCTATTGATATTATATTAAAATGGAAATAAATTTATTGTAAAAGTTATTCAGACTGTAGTGGTTCAGATAGACTGGGAATCAGATAGACAAAGGGAATTATCTTGCAGGTCCTGCTTGTTTCTGTACTAGCTGAGGTCTCACTGAGAGGAGTCTTTCTGCTCTCCCTTCTGTGAGGCTGGGGTAGATGGGAGGACACACAGTCATGCCAGACTTCTTTGCAGGCCAGTCATGGCGTTTTCAGGCCATGGTGTTTTCAACAACCTGCTCAACGACTTTTGCCCTTTCAGCAGAATAGCCTTCCGGTTGCAACCAATTTACACCAGCTCAGTGAGAAAACTGTTACTCATAATACTAATCCCAACTCTATTTGGCACTTCAATTTCACATAATCTTCAATATGAAAGCTGTAGTGTTCTTTGAGTAGTCTTTGTCCTGTTATTCTTCACTACAGCAAATCACTAAATTACCAAGAAATTGGTAACTCAGAAATCCAAGAAATCCTTGAAAATATTCACTGAAAGTATTGCAGCTTTTTTTAACAGCAAGAAAAAGTAGGTTAAGGTGAATGTTTAATAACCACTGTTATTAAAGCTTTATTCAAGAACTAATTATTTACTTATTTCTACAGACACATGGATCCTACAGTGATGAAAATAGTATGGGAACTTGGACAGAAAAGATCTTTAATAAAAACATGAGAAACAACAATGCTGCAAGTGAAATTTTTGAAACATGCAGGAAGAGTTGTCCAAATGAGAAGAGGAAGGAGCATGATGCCTGCTGTGCTTCTTCAGATATGCAGGTTCATTTACTTCAACACAGTTTTGCATCTACTTTTCCAAGTGGTGCTGTGTTATTCAATTCTGTGTGTTGGTAATGTCAGAGAGATATACTGGACAGTTCATTAAGCCTCATTAGACAAGGCAGCTGCAGCCCAGGATAATAGTGAATGAATAACCCACAACGGCAAAACAGAAGACAGGCAGCATTACTTCACTGGCATTATTACACTTTTCTGTCATTTATGGGAAGTGCTAAATATGATACTTGGTTGGAAATTGCACTTGTTAGCAAAGATAACTATTTGCCTTTTCCTTCCTCACCTCCTGACAACTGTAATGCTTTGTAATGGTCTAAAAATCTGAGGGTGGCACAAAGCCATGGACCACATTCCAGGTGCCTGCTCCCAACAGCTACACAGGCCTCATAATAAAAATCCCGTTAGAATGCAAATCAATTTAAAAACTAATAACTCCTCTCTGCAAATTTCCCTTTGGCTCTGTAATTATCTTTTCTACTTAATTATTAGTATAGCCACTGGCAAAATAAAGATATAATTTGGAAATACAAATGAACATTCCTTTTTTAAAAGCAATCTTTGTTTGAATGAACCAAAAGAGATATTTATGTTTTCTCTCTCTTCAGTTGTATATTTTGCAGTAGCTGCTGACAGTCACGCATTTGATTGCAACTCCCAAACAAGGAAGGTATAGACTGTGGAAGGTATGGTGCAGTTTGTATGCTGTACATTATTTTTGTGAGATGGAGATTACGTTTTACTCAAACTTCCTACTTGACATGCATAAAAATCTTTTAAATGAACCTTCCAAAATTCATCCTAAATTTAAGTCACCATAATTATCTTCAGCTTGAGTCTGAGAAACAATGATATAGATCAGCAGAGTGATTTGTCCAACCTTACACAATAAATGAGCAGAAGAGAGACAAGTAGTCTTTTACTATCAAGCCTGCATTTTATTACCAATCCTGTGGTGTGCTTGTTTCTGGGAAGTACTTGCCGCATCCTTAGCCTGTTGCATGGATACCTATTTCTATTGGCAAAAGCTGTCCACTCACTTCATGACCAAGTACGTGTATCAAACCTGTGAGTTCTGTTTCTGCCCCTGACCCCAATAATACAAGTACCTTTGTGATTTTGCTGATTTGGAGATTGGTTCTTGGGAATTTGGTCTCTCTGATGAAGGGGGATGGTCCTATAGATTGATATCAAAATGTGTGGTTTGGGAGCACTCTTTTCTTTTTCAGCACAGTGAAACCTAAGCACAAGACATGATGGCCAGGGGCTTCATGTTAATTACTGTGCTAAATATTAAGCAGAAAATATTGTACAGCTTTTGGAAATGTTAGGGTGTGCTTGGAACAGCTCTGAAACGCTTAGGTTTTGTCCCTGACACAGTCTCCCACGCCCAGAATCAGCCTGCCTTCCAGTTTTTAGGAATCCTATTCCTAAAAACAGTCACTGTCAGCTCATACTATTGCTGCTCTGCAAGCTGTCAGAAAAAGAGATTACTTTGGTGAAGTGTGGGGTAAATGCATATTTTATATTTGGTATTTCTGAATCGCATCTTGATATCTAATCTTTTGAGTTTTAATTCTTTGCTTGAAAGTGTATTTAACATAAGTCTAAATGAACAGAGGTCATTGTGATATTTGAGAACACAATCAGAAGCACCTGGGGAGAGAAGTGACAAGGAATGGAAGAGAAAAAGCACACAATTGGAAATGCCATCTACCAAGCTAAGTACTAAATGTACCTCTAAATCTCCTGTCTCATAAAGCACATAACAAAGCTAGGAAGGGACAGAGAGAGCCTACAGAAATGGTCAGGAGGGGCAGAATTGGGGTGTTTCAGTTTGGAAGAAAGGTAAACGAGAAGTGATATCCCAGTATTTCTCAAACCATAAATCATTCTGAGATAAGGAAGAAGGTTTATTGTCTTTCCCATCCCCTCCCATTCCCCACTGAACAAAACTCAGTGGCCACTCACTTTAATTATCTGACTCTATTTTTAAAACAAACAAAATCACATATTTCAGAATCACACTGTGAGATCTTTTTGGTTTCCATAGCATATCATATGGACCAGGATGATAAAGAGTCTAGGAAGGGCAAGAGCTGGGAAAATTTCATTTTTACATCAATAAGCTGTAAAGCTGTTTTTTTTCTCTATGGTAGAACAGTTAAATGTGATGTCAGTTGCATATACTTAAAAAGGGATTTGATCTGTTCATTGCTTTTGGTCTAAACTTCTCCAAAGCATGGATTTACCCATGGTCAAATTAGCTGTTTTTCTTTTTCCTTTGTGATGAGCTTTTTGTGGCTTTGCAATATCTTTTAAACATGAGCAGAAAGAAACTCAATGTGTGCTTAACAAAAAGACTAGAGAAAAGCAGAATGGAATCTTGTGGAGTGAAATAAACCTAAAGGTGGCCAGAATAGTGTTTTGAGTCTAGAAAATGCCAACAAAAAGATTCCGAGAGAATAAATAAATAAATTCACTAGAAAACTGTTTTGTTTGGTTTTGTTTTTTTTTTTTTAATAGTTTTTTTTTTAGCTCTTTTTTATACTTAGAATTTTACTGTTTAACATGTACAAGAAACTTGAAGTTATTTGGAACCAAGGTAATGCTCTTAATTTATATCCATTCAAACCTACATGGCAGGATAAGAGGGCATTGAAACAGCTGCAAATTATCTTTTCAAAAATAGAGCACTGAAAAGTGGCTTTTTGCAAACAAGAATCAGACTTTTTGTGCCTTTCTCACTAAAGGAAGTTGTATAATTACTAAGGTGTGTAGTGCATTTTGTTCTTGGTAATTAGTACCAAGAATATGTATTACCATAGCAGAGGATTTTCTCTCGAAGTATTTTGGAAATGAAAAATATGCTTGCTTTTTTTTTTTTTTTTTTTTTTTTTTTTTTTCTTTGATTTAACTGGTCTCATTTAACAATTTAATGTATTTGTGTGTGAAATTCAGTGGATTTGTATTTTCTCAGTATGGAGAATGACTGTTCAGTCTCAGTAGTGTTACTTGTGCTAGAGATAAATTTCATTTGTTTCACAGCAAAAAGTGGTTTTTAAATGTCTCTAAAATTGGCACACGTCTGTAACAATTCTTTATTCCTGGTACTTTCCTGCAAATGAAATAGTTGTCCAATAAACTCAAGCTTATCTGCAGGATTTTTTCAGCAGGTAATTGTATTCTTTTTATGATTCTTGATGCTAGCCTGTTATTTGCTGCTATGTTTCATTTAAAAGAGTTTATATTATAGTTGTATAAAGTATTATTGATCAAAGAAAATGTCTTATACTGGGTTGGTTGATATAAATTATTTTTCATTTGATAAGTAATGGTAATTTTGCAGTATTTTTCTGCATGAATAAAGCATTACCTTCCTTACTTCTATGTCTCAAGGAAACAATAACTTGGTTTTAAAGATTGCACTCAGGAAGAAGTCTGCAAAGTAAGTTGGATGCACCCTTTTTAAACCTGACAGGCAGCACCAGCTCCACTCTCCCAGGCTTGCACTAGTTGCTGTGGAGGCTGGTTTCCACAAAGTCTGTGGCCACTTGCTGGAGACATGTTCTAGGCTTGGGGAGCTGCTGTGATGCTCAAATCTGTCAGTGGAGCAGAACCACCTGTGCTGCAGCTGTGCAAAGAGAGAAAGGCCTGGGTGGGTGTTAATACCATACTTCGTGTTCAGAGTGGATATCAGAAAGGACATGTGGAAACCAGACTTGGCTGCTTGACTGACAGTCAAGGGGTACACCTAGTCTGTGCCCAGATCCCCTGAAGTCATCCTCCAACTCTGCCCTCTGATGCTGACAGTTCTGAAATTCTTAATTTGTCATGTTTTACCCTGAGCTGAATTTTGTCAGCTGTCTTCCTCACTAAAGACTTATGACCTCTCTACAGCACTACCTCATCTGCCTCTGTTCAGTCCTGGAGGCCAGACTGTCTCTTGGTTGTCTGTTCTTGAGCACGGTTAATGAACTTCAGTGGAACTGGAGCAAAACAGATTGTCCTTACCTTCGTTGAGGACAGGACAAGCAGTTTTCTGGATCCCTCTGCTTGTGACCTTTGTATCTTTCCTCTCCTTTATCCATATTAGCTACTATCCATTGTAACTATTAAACCATGTTGTGCCTATGTGTAACTTTGTTGCTTTGATCTTTCTTAGTCTTCACAGTGTTTTGTGGAAACTATACATCCATTTCTGTTGTTCAATCAATTTCCTTCCAACAAAGAATTTAATTTAATTTATTTGCGTGACACCTCAGCTGTTTATGTAAAATTGTTTTTCCATAAAATTTGTAGTTGTTTTGCTTTATGTGAATCAAGTTGACATATATAAATTAGATATTATTTTTCCCTTTTCTCACATCTGTCTAATTGTCTTTTTGCCCTTGCTTCATTTTGTGCATCCATCAATGTAAGGATAATGATTTTCTGAATGTTCAGAATGTGCTTAGCACAAATCTTGGTTCCTGATGATGCCTCTGGAATAAGGATGCTGATCAGGTAGCACAGAGCTAAGTATTAACACCTATTGGATTGGCTTTCATATGTATAATTGTAAAGGGGGGGGAAGAGGGCTTCCTAATGTATTTGTTGTACAAGAGCTCACAAAATTCAGCAGTTTATCAGATTTGCAAAAGTTACCCAAGAGATGTAGAGGTTTTCTCTCTGTCTCCCTGTTGTTGTTTTTTTTTGTTTGTTTTTTTTTGTTTGTTTGTTTGTTTGGTTGGTTGGTTGTTTTTTTTTTGTTTTGTTTTGTTTGGTTTGGTTTGGTTTGGTTTGTTTTTTCCCTGTGTTCCATTTTGTTAACTCAGTCTGTGAAACTTCAGGTTGTTTATCCACTGGTTTTCTTTTTCTCACTAGTGCATGTGACTCTATTGTTTAACCAGCTGTATTACACAGAATAGTAACCCTGTCCTTTAAAGAAAACACTGTGGATAAAGAGAAATACTAAGGTATTCTAACACTTCCCTTTTGAAGACACATAATGAGATTGGCTTTAATGTTTATCATTATAGTAAGAAATGATAGAATCAAAGACAGAATATACATGATTCTTACAGTAAGAAGAAGCAGTTAAACATGGAAGGATATATTGAAATCACTTCTTTATTGCCTTTCTCTGTTTACACAGAGATGTTTCTTTTCCCTCAGCAGTGATGTCCCTTTGGCTTGGTGATGCTTGCTTTCCTCCACCAATGTCAGAGGTTTCTTATTAGAGCTCTCGTTCCTTACGAGCCCTTAGTTTGCTCTCCAGTAAAGCATGTTCAGTACTTTTCATCCAAAAGTCACCCAAAGGGCCGTGTGCAGACAATTTCACAAAAATAATTTGATAATAGAAACCAAGACTGGGAAAAAAATAAATACTGGCACTACAGGAATTGCTGGTTGGAAAAAAAAAACAAAAACCACCATTGTTTGGCGTTAGAGAAAATGTTTGAATGATAGCTTGAGCTAACAGAGCTGTGAAGACAAGCCATCTTGTTGACTAATGGTCTGAAAAGGATGTTTTTCAGTATGCCCAGGCTATTCTGAGACAATCTATGATGCTCTTCTCCAGATGTACCTATTCATCTGCAAAACTTTTAGCATAGATTGTTCTCCTATTTGTAAACAAATTATTCAATAATCCCAGTATAACCCCAGAATGACAGACAAACAGATGTGATGTGTTATCAGAAGTGGATAATTTGATATTCAATAATTCTTCTGTGCACACTGCCAATTAGCTTTAAAGAGTAGAGGAATGCCTGATGGAAAAAAAAAGTGCTTAATTTTAAAACCAGCTGGTCTGTTACTGGGCCTTGGGAATCATATATATCTTGATGATAAAGTCAGAGAAGCAGTTTTAATACCTTTTCTTTCTTTTTCTTCCATTCCTCTCAGTGTGATTTTAAAGAGCTTAAGTGATTTATGTCGGGCCTTCTGATCATACTGTAAATTTGCCTCAAAGTTACCTTGTTAAGAGAAAAATTGGAAAGGAAATTACAAAACCTGACATTCTTCTCCATTTGCTCCTGCTTATAAACTGCTGGGGTTTTTATAAAATACAAAGCTAAAATCTGTTTTTATTTCATGGACTATTATTAGGTATCTTTTAATGTGTGTAAAGATTAGTGTTACAGTTGAACTAGGTTTCTCCCTAGAAGATAGCAAAAGGACACATTTTGTGAAATAAGTATTTGTGTGTATGCTTCTTGAAAAGATTGTATTTCTATATTTTACTTCTTAACATCCCTCTTTCTCTGATTCTGAGAAGATTTAAAGATCTTTGTTTTAGATCTTGTTTGTTGTCTTTCATTTTGCCTGGATAATAGATGTCCTTATGTGATCTAATAGATTAAAATGTATTATTGTCCACTCAAATGAATTTTTAGCCATGCTCCAGATGGTTAGATATTACTTTGAGCAGGGAAAAGATAGGGCTATCTAGCTTAATGACTAAAGTCTGTGTCTGAGAGTGGAGAAGGAAAGGTCTACATTTAATGTATTGCACATTGTGTTAAAAATTTGTCTGGAAGCAGATTTCATCGCCACTTGCTCTTTTTAGCTCTTTGCTGTTGACTGCATGTCCTGGTGGAATCACTGCGGATGGAGAAAGGGCCTTAAAGGTGTTCTCTCTGGCTGGAGAGATTGGAATTTCACACAAAAGGTGAGCAGTATTTTTAACGAGTGGCTAAACAATCTCACTATCAGTTCCTATCAACATGTGTGTAACTCCAGATTTCAGTTACTAAGCCCTGTATCTGTTCAGGCAGATGGCTCTGATGGGGAACCAGACATCCCAGCACCTCACTATTCAGCCTGTGTGGTTTGCTTGCTTGCATAGGAGTCTCATGTCAAGGAAAATGTTGCAATCTGATATGTAAATACCAAATCTATGTAAGTCCCTTAAGTTATCTGGCTCCTGAAACCTGGAATTTGAAGATCATAATCTTGCATTTCGGAGATGAATTCCACAAACTCCTGTATTAGCAGCTTGCAATCTTTCTGGATTGTTTTATGTCTAAAAGCTAAAAGCTTTTAGACACTTAGGCTCTACTTTGGGAAGTTTAACTTGAGGCAGAGTCCAGATTTGTAAAATAAATATCCAAGATCTCTGTGTAACAGCTGAGTTAGGCTACTAAACATGGATACCTAAAAAACAGTAAGAGATTTGAAAAGAGAAGAGATTGGAACCTTGTTGGAACCCAACTGCTGAATGTGGTGAAGGTGTGGATATGGCTCTTTAAACTGTTTATTTTGCACAAGAAATATATATGATGGAACTGGACCCAATGACATTTTTCTTGCATGGGAGTACTGTCAGGAGGTTGAGCCACTTGCTTATCTCTGACCTTGCAAATAATTGCTTGTACATAATATGATAGTCTCATAAAGGAGAGTGTCTCACTTCTAGCTTTAGTTGGTCTCCTAAGAAGTGCTTTTAGGCTCAAACACTTTGTAGACCAAAACCCTTTTTCCTGAAATACTATGCTATGCCTTGGAGGAGACAGAGACCAGGAAAGTGCCTCATCTAAATTTTTTCAGTGAGGAAAGAGGTAGGCATTAAGTTATTTAGTATTTTTGTATGATTGTGTTTACTGGCAGGTGCACAAGGAACTTCAGGATTAAGTAGCCCAAGACTGACTGTTTGGGGCATACAGACATCAGGCTTAGGCTTTGTGTCTATCATTTTAGATACTTACAACTCTCTGTTGATCTAGCTGTCAAAGAACAATCTTGTTCTACCAAGTAAGAAAAACAAACATGAAAAAGTCTTCATATAAGTCCAGTTTTGTTTCATTTAATTTAAAAAGGTGTAAATGAGCAACTGAAGTTGATGAAGTTAGGAATCTAGACCCTTAACTGAAATAAGTTGTTATAACTGTTGAAAACAACACTTTTTCATCACATTATGTTGGATGAGATTTTATTTTAGCATGGCAAACCAGTGTGAGTCACAGTCAGTCCTGTGGTGCTTAAGAAAATAAAGGAAGTCGTACAATAATGCAGATAACAAATGCAACTTTAAGATACAAAGTAGGCATAAAATAGTAATAATTATTTTATTCTCTTTTCAGTTAGAGTTCATATTATCTTATTTCTGATATGTACTTTGTGTCAATGGCCAGAAATATATAAAGCCTCTGACTCATTCTTTTTACCTTTTTTTATACTTAAGCAAGGAGCTAAAAACATATTAAAGATGAATCTGTCTTCAGTGAGACCAAGGTACCTCAAACACAACATAGAGGATGAATCAGAGATATACTGTTACAAATTTCTTGCCTAGGAATGAACGCACAAGTCAATTTGCAGGTGCATCCAGCTTTGATTCCTGCTGTTTATATTCTCAGAAAAGCAAAATAAATTCCACATGGCTTGATGGCTGCTAAATTTTAACAGTCCTACAGACAATGAATGAGTAATGAGAGAGGGATGTGGATCTTTTCCAGTGACTTGCTTTTGGGTTTTGTCTTCAGTGGGCTTCTAGAGATTTTCTGTGAGATTGTTGGAAGTATCATTAGGCATGGTACATGCCCTTGAGATGGACTTAAGAGATTGCTTTACCAGAAGGGATTTTTCCTGAAGGGAATTTCTGCAGCCTGCAAAACCCAATAATTTGTCTAGATCCCACACTGCCTATGGCTTTTATTTTCTGCATAATTTTCCTTGACATTTCAATGACCAAGAAATAAGATTATGAAAGCTTATTTCTTTAAGCAGCAATTAGCAGCAAAAGGAAAAAAATAAGTGTCTTTGTTGACCATATTTTGCTTATTACATATTTATTATCATTTGTAAAAACATCATCTACCTTTTTGTTCTGGGTGTCCTATGCATTATTTTCAAAACACTCATCAAAACATCATTCACCAGTTCCACTTAATCCACAGAAAAAATCAGATGAAAGAAAGTAACATTTATCACCATGTCCCTCACTCCTTTCATAATTCTTCTGTCTCTTTAAAACTTTGGGGAAGGGAGGAAGAGGAGTCTGCACTATGTCCTGGATTGTTCTGCAGCTGATGGTACTAAACCTTTTCCAGTGGTGGATTCACAGTCACTGCATGTTGTACAATCATTTGGAAAACACATACAGGGGCAAAGTGTGGGCAGAGGCTCCATGGGAGTGGGAATAGAAGTAATGCACTTCTGAGCAATAGAGCAACCATCATTTTACCAGGCTGTCTCTCTGGTCCAAGAGAGAAAGTTGGTGAAGACTTGTGATAGCCCTCTGTGTTTTCAGATTTGCCACTTCTAACTCAGCCATTCTTAAGGATTTATCATATTGATATTGTATTATCTGGTAGTATAACACCAAGGGAATATTACTTGTTTTTGGAATTGGAAAGTCATGGGTTTGATAGATGAACCACTCAGTGGATAAGGAACTGGCTGGATGGCCGCACTCAAAGGGTTGTGGTCAACGGCTCAATGTCCAAGTGGCAGACAGTGACGAGTGGTGTCCCACAAGGGTCAGTACTGGGACCACTACTATTTAACATCTTCGTTGGAGACATGGACAGTGGGACTGAGTGCACCCTCAGCAAGTTTGCTGACGACCCCAAGCTTGGTGGTGCATTCAACACGCTGGAGGGAAGGGATGCCATCCAGAGGGACCTGGACAGGCTTGAGAAGTGGGATAATGCGAATAGCATGAAGTTCAACCAAGCCAAGTGCAAGGTCCTGCACCTGGGACGTGGCAATCCCAGGCACAAATACAGGCTGGGCAGAGAATGGCTGGAGAGCAGCCCTGAGGAGAAGGACTTGGGAGTTCTCAGGGATGAGAAGCTCAACATGAGCCGGGAGTGCATGCTGGCAGCCAACCTTATCCTGGGCTGCATCAAAAGAAGTGTGACCAGCAGGTCACAAGAGGTGATTCTGCCCCTCTACTCTGCACTTGTGAGACCCCACCTGGAGTACTGTGTCCAGCTCTGGAGTCCTCAACAGAGAAAGGACATAGAACTGTTAGAACAGGTCCAACGGAGGGCCACAAAGATGGTTAGAGGGATGGAGCACCTCTCCTATGAGGACAGGCTGAGATAATTCATGCTGTTCAGTCTGGAAAAGAGAAGATTCCGGAGAGAACTTCTAGCAGCCTTCCAGTATCTGAAGGGAGCCTACAGGAGAGCTGGAGAGGGACTCTGTCAGGAAGTGTAGTGATAGGACAAGGGGTAATGGTTTTCAACTGGAAGAGGGGAGATTTAGATTGGATAGTAGGAAGCAATTATTTCCTGTGAGGGTGGTGAGGCACTGGAACTGGTTGCCCAGAGAAGTTGTGGATGCCCCTTCCCTAGAAGTGTTTAAGCCCAGGGTGGATGGGGCTTTGAGCAACCTGGTCTAGTGGGAGTTGTCCCTGCCCATGGCAGGGGGGTTGGAAATCAATGATCTTCAATGTCCCTTCCAACTCTAACTATTCTATGATTTTCCCTTTCCCTTCTTGATAAGGGTGCTACTACTCTCTGGTGCCAGTATTATCTACTGTAGGCAGCCAGCACTGATCTGTACAGATGATGATATTTCACTGTCTAGAACGGTTATCACCATAAAAGATGAATAAGAGGGTTGGAGGCTGTCTTACATGTCACACTATCTGTGTTACTAAAACATACGCACTGGAGATTCCACTAAGTGCTGAATATGCCTGAGCTTTTTCCTCTGCAGATAACAGTCCTGAGGACATGTCAGCATGGAAGCAATTGACTCAGGTGCTTATTTTGGCCTGGGACTGGCTTAACACAAAGGTGTGGGTGGAGTGAAAGAGGTCCAACTTTTTCTTGTTCATATACTGTTGACATCCTGGTAGTTGTACATTAACCATTTTTACTTACAGACTATATTCTGTCTTCAGTTGAGCCCATAGCATTCTTAATTAATTGGTGATATGTGAATAAATGCAACTTAGATAAAATTTTCTACTTCACATTCAAAAGTCTTATTAACCTTAATGGGAGAAAAATGTGTGTTCATTTTTCTGGTGTAAAAATATCCTTAGATGTCTACTTGAAGAGTGGTCCTGAGTCTAGCATTTAATTTCCTCACTAGCTAAACAGTGTATAGCTTTAATGTACAAAAAGGCATTCATATTAAGCATCTCAGTGTTATTGCAGTAGAAATTCTTGTTATTTCCAGTTAAAGGCATGATTGCAGTTAATGATTGTAGTTTGGGACAAAAGGAAATCCAGTCATTAATGTGTCACCATGCAAGCACAGTAGTTACACAACTGACAGAACTGCATTGCAGGGACGGACTCTACAGAGCAATTTAGTTTTTTGTTGTTGTATTGCACTAAGGACTTTTGGGTAACACTTTTGGTTTCCAGATATTTTGCTGTGAATTTTTGTTTAATCTTTCTTTAAATAGCATTGGTATAATAAATGGAGAGATTTAATCTAAAGTGCTTAATATGCTGACACAAGTGGGGTGATCAAAACCTGTTAATGACCCTTAATGTTCTAAAAGAGTCTACAATTGCTGAAAGATTGAACTCATTTAACTTCATGTTTGTTACTATGCAAACTTCATATTACTCTTACAAGACAGGTCTGGTAAACAGATGGCTGGGCTTCTGATTTCCTTTTTGTATCACTTCTGATTTGAATCATTATGTTATAAATGCAGTACATTTCATAATGTAATATAATGCAGCCATTACGGACTATGTTTGGAAATAACACAATTTCTGAACACCCAGACGAGCTTGCCTTGGTGAAACATTGTGCTCTTAAGTATCATCTTTTCTGAGTGATGGAACTAACTGTTCTTATTCTATTTTCATTAGTTTTAATATGGAAAAAGTCTCTCATTATAAATATGACTTTCTGTCTTTAGCTTTATAATAATTACAGGCAACTGCCTTATTATGTTTTGGATAACCTCCATTTCTTCATAGTTCTTTATAGGATGAAACATCTTTTTCATCTTCCCTTTTCTTAGTGGATGCAGATTGTAGATGATGGTGCTCACACTTGCCATCTGCTTTTCCTCTTTTAATAGCAGATTAATTCGCTGTTAATTTTAAAACCTATAACTTGTGATAATGTAATGTCATTTATTCTGAAACCTGTTCCAACTGCACATTTTGTGCCTTTCAGAGACCCTTTCACAACATCTTGTTGCTTATGAAGAGGCAATGAACTTGTTCTGCTGGCTTGGTTGTAGAAAGGTCTCAGTCTGCACCAGCTCCAAATGTCCCCTTTCCATAACTGACATAATTTAGTAATATTGCATACATCCAATTGTGATTATAAAATCACTAGGAAGGGTAGAAATGCTTCCCTGAGGAACGATATAATACTATATATATATGAGTCAGGTATATATATATATAATGAGTCAGGTATATAAATATTTACACACACACATCTATAAAGATACTGTCTTTTTTGCCACACCCAGCCTCAATTATATTTTCAGTCTGATGTCAGGGGAAAAACAATCCATTACATTAGTTTTCATTATTCAGGATAGGTTTTTTTATTCTTCAGAATTAGCACTACTGTAATTAGCACAAAAGTCTGGTTGGTTTTGGTGACAAGTTATGTTTACAGTATCCAAACTTGTATGTAGAATAAAGAAATATAAAATGTGAATTTAGGATTTGTACCTCAAATTTTCATCTAAATAAAAAAATCTGAAAGAAAAGCAGTATTCAGGGGCTGCAGAGGATTCCTTTCTAGTCTCTGTTTTACTCCAAAATTTCTGTGTACTCCATTTGATCTTGCAGTGTATGACAACTGCTCTGCTGCAATTATTAGATTTCTTTCCTGTAAGAAGAATACTTCACCCTGAATGCAGGAAATCAATACACTGTTACTGCAAGACTGTCTTCAGATTGTCATGAAACAGCTCATCCCTAAGCCTCAGTATTAATTTCTCAGTTATGACTGTTTCATCTTCACCCTGGTCCATTTATTGCAGAATTCACTTCTGCTAGCAATGGATCATGTTTTTCCTTCAAACTCACTTTGTGTAAGCTTTCTTTCTGCTAAGCTTACTATCTTCTGTCTGTCTGTCTCTCTTTCTTCAAGGAATGAGTGGCTTTTTTAAGGCATCAGGTTTTGACACAATCTATCAAAGCCCAGGTATCTGCAGATCTCTAAAACTTGTCTCTCATGCTGTGTGCTTCCCCTTCCCTCTTTCCAGTTCTTATTTGAAACTGAATTTCTATTACATGCCTTAGAAAATCTAGTCCTCACTATGGTCACTTTTTTGGTAAATAAGCAGTTACTTGTCCATTTTCTTAGAAGGTCAATCTATCTTAATTTCAGTTCATGCTTTCTATTTTTTTTGAACCTATTCAATTTTGTTATTTACTTTCCTGATAGTCTTCAGTCATGTCTCAAATTTCTCTTTACTAATGAAATTGGTTAGAAGCATATCTCTGATTCAAAATTTCCTACTGTTTTTCTGACTGAAGGATGTGAGGAGGCACATCTGAACTGGAGACAGTTTGGTCTGGATGAACAGAACCAACTTTTATAAACTGCTCCTTGCTCACCTCTTTGAAGTGATGCTGACTGCAACCACCAATCTTTTTCACCTGTCATAGAACAAGGTGTAGGCATTCCCATTCTTGTGTTTCCTCTCTGTTTTATATGAGGTAGGATTTACTCAGTACATATCTGTGAGCCTATTTATGTGAGAGCATCCAGGAAAATTAAGCCTAATTAGTTTTCTAAGTGGATTAGTTAAGCAATGTTGAAGGGCTGTAGAGGTGCCTGAAGTCCGAATAGAAATGACTGCAATGCTAGTGACTTGAATTCCCTGGCAATAATAAAGCCAAATTTAATTAAGGCCACTTTAATTCTGAATTTGTCTTTAACATGGTACATAAAAATCATTATGAAAGAACACCTTTAGATAATTTTTCTCAGTGACCCCGTTTTGGTAAGTCTTTGTTTACAAGAGTCCATCGAGAAAAAGGCTCTTGAAGTTTAAGCTCGTTAAATCCACCTCAGGTTTTTGCAAGACTTTTTTGTTTTGTTTCATTTTGTTGTGTTTTTTTTTTTTTTTTTTTTTTTATTTGATAACATAAAACTACTACATTTTTAAGAAGTGTCACCTTGGAAATTATTGCGAATTTTTGCTGTTCAGATAGATTTTAAAGCTACTGAATTTCAATAGATAAAATCTGATATAAAGCCACTTTATCTTGAGTTGTGAAACAAGGCAGCATGAAATTTGGTTTATGACTACCCCAAATTGAACTATCTGCATCCACTACTGGGGCAGCCTCCTTATTTGCCATTATGTTTCCACACAAAAGGAAGAAATATGCCCACTGAAAGCTATGACACTTTTTGGAAGTTCCAGGTGAGGTTAAAGGTTTGAAATATATTTATTCAACAATAACTGGATTAGTTGTGCTTTTGAATTCAGTTTATTTAGCTCATCTCATTCTGCGGATTTTATGGCAGTTAAATTAAGAGTAACTTTGGCCATATATGTTTGGAAACAGATGTAAATTCATGCAAAAATATAACAAAAGAATTTCATTATTTATTTGTGATGGTTTGTGAGAGTAGAGGCTGATTATTTCTGCTGGTATTTTGTTAATCAGTACCTTGGTGTAGTCAATGATCAGAGATACAACAATTTTGTTTCAACCCTGTCTTTGACTATTTGTAAGCTGTTTTGGACCTGTGTTTTTCCTGGATTATTACTGTTCCACTAAGTAAATCTTAATTAGGCAGCTATACATATCTTCCATTAGATGCAACGGCCTTTAGCAGTCCTTACTCTCATGATGAAAGTCCAGTTCAGTGTTACCTTTTACGATAGTAAGACTGCAAATAATGTAAGACAGTCATCTAAGTTTATGATGACTGTACCTACATGATAACTATCTGAAAAGCATCTTGTAATAATTTATGAAATGAACTTCCTTATTGTTTAGGGGTACAATAACAAGCTGTCAAGGAGGAATAAGATAAAATTGCTTGCAAAAGTTAACAGATGCTACTTGCCTTTGTCTGTTATTTTAACATAAGTAGAAATTTTTTTACATATGCAGAATGACAGAAAAAATCCATATATCTTTGGACCTATTTTGAAAAAACAAGCTCAAAGATTGAAAATGCAGTTTGAAGGAAAACACCACTGAAAATGTAAAGAATTATCTGATTAATAAAAGTCAGAAAAAGAACTGCAAAACCTGTGTGCCTCAGAATTATTTTGTCAATAAGATACAAGATCTGAAAGCAAGATTTGAAATGATGTGAAGAAAAAAAATGGAGAAGCAATACTTATAGAAATTCTGAAAATGCAAGAGTCATAGGTCTGACTTCTAGCCTCTCAATCACAAGAGAATCAGCCCAAACATGCTGCAGTTTGTTATTCCAGGAGTCTGGTCTTGGATATATAGGGGGCAGAAAAAACAGAGACATTTGCATGTCTTGTCTTCTGCCAGTGCATATCGGCCCCAGTCATGGCTGAGTATTTACAACAGAAGATTCACAAAAAATATATATTTCCTAATTTCTGCAGTTCAGCAAAGTAAGCATTATTTGCAAAAAGAAGGGACTGTGCAATTTAGTTACTGTATTGTAGAGGAGAATGGGGAGAGAGATTTGTATCCTGGAGTTACTAAACTGACTTTTCCATCTATTTCAATTTTCTCTTGATATAAAAAGAAATAATGGCCCTACTTCAGTGGCCCACAAAATTATTTCTATATGCAATATGTGTAAGTAGTATGAAATTTAAGTGGTTTGTGATTCACCTAGATGAAAGATACTACAGAGATGTGAAATCATTGCCTTCATTATGAAAAAAGATCATTGCATTACAAATAGTATGAATCAAAAGAATGGCTCAAAAGACTGCCTATTGGCATTTGATAAAAGTGCTTTGGATAGTTCCACAGTAAGTATGACGATACTGTTATAGAGATTTGCTTAACATTTCACTTGATAGTTACTTTCTGTCCAAAAAGAGACATCTGTCCATAAAAATGCTACTCTTATTTTTGTTAACTTCTGCAGGTTTTAATATTTCTTTATATATATTGATCTAAACCAGCAGAGAAATACATCATTTAGTCTGTCCTCTACCATGGGGAATCTTTCCATTATTTTTCAACAAATCTTCTCATCATTTAATCCAATCAATATAATACAGTCCTGGAGATCAGTGAAGGAAGCCCCTGGTCTGTGAACCCTGAATATGTAGATATTCTTCTGACGTGCTGAGGACGACTAGGCAGCTCAAAAATACAGCAAAGATGTCTAATTTCACCTTGGTGTAAAGTTGGACACAGGATCACCTTAGTACTAGAAGCATGGAAATTTACTTATAACTTAGGAAAAAGTTACTGAGGGGAAGTACAAATTTTGAAATGTATTTAATCCATTTTCACCCCAAAATGATCAATTATAATTGTGTCTGGTCTCAGTCAAAAGAAAATAACGGACTGTGAAAAATATATCTCACTTAAGACGTTAGACAGCATGAGTATGTGTAGACTTGCAGTGCTTAGTAAACTACCAAGTACAGTACAAAGTGCAAGAGAAATTTCATGTTGAAATATGAGTTACCCAAGAAGGGAAGGGAATCTTGCCTTTACTTAAGGAAACTACCTATTTATTGTTTAATATATGAGATGCTACCTTGTTTCAACACAGCGACATTTCAAAGCAGTGAAATGGTGCTTCTGTTAATCAAAAGGGCTGGATGAATCATTTCCTGGACAAGGCTGTCTCAGTATAAATTTCTAGGTAAAAAGTTAAATTTTTCTGGTTCTCTTGGAAGACTGCAAAGGGGAATCTGCCTACAAATGGTAACTTGTTCCACCAAAACCATGAATCAATGAAAGGCAGGCATAGAATTCTCTCTTGTTCTCTCCAGTATTCATCAAAATATTAGAGCTTATTGCCATTCTTTAAAACAGTAATTTCTGAGTTATAAAGAAGCCAAGAAGGGTTGCTATTTCCTGAATTTTCTGCATGTCTCCAAAAGAGCTTTCTTCCCCAGATTTATGTCTCAAAACAGGACCTGAAGGCTTCAGGGAAGGAACAGGTATGCTGTGCTCCAACATCCATGTGTGTCTGTTGCAATTCTGTGAGTATGTATTTGCATTTGTCTGATGGACAAAAGATTGTATCTATTCCCATGTTCTCAAAGGATATATACAATTATTTTTTTTCCATATTCATATTTTGCTTTTTTCATGTCTGGAAGTAACAATTTTAATTGTAATGAGAAAATTCTATGCTTTCTATGGAATACATCATATAGCCAGAATTCAATATTTTCCTCTATCTTTATTTTATTTAATGTAGCTTTCAAATACTGAATAGGTTAAAATATGTGAAACAAATATATTGCACTTTCACCAAAGCAGCTAACAATTTGCTTTAAATCTAAATTTTTTAAATAACATTTATTTATGTTTAATACTAGGCACAACCACATATACAGCACCTGCTATCTAAACATAATGACTGCCAAATATAAGTCACAATGCAGTATATTATATGAAATAAGCAAGAAAATCTAATCTGCATGGGTGATTTTTCTAAATGTTCTTAGCTTTCGTGAAGGTGGAAAAAACTTGATCATTTGTGTACAACAGAAACACCTATTGATTAGCTGTAACAAAAAACCCAGTGGATTTATTCTTATTTTTACAATGTCCAAAAGCTTGTCAATACCCAGTACTTTACATAACAAACAGTAGGGCATACTCCATATTTGGAAGACTTATATTTCTCTTTTGTAATTGAGTAGTTAATTTGGATTATTTACTGATTTTTTTGGATAATGCTTTTCAGAAATTGCTGTTAAAAGAATGTCTTTAGCAATTGGATAAAACTGAAAAAAAAAAAAGGATAAAGAAAGGAATCAAAATAGCAATAGATTTTTCAAGAAGGGGTTAACAGTACTGACCTTTTTTAAAGTCTAAAACCAGAGGTTACCCAAGGAAAGTGAAGGGTAATGTTTTTTTTGAAATAACAAAAGAAATTCTTTTTTTCCAATAGGGAAAAGAATCTGAGAAGCTCAGTTTTGCAATTAGGGTTTTAATATTATTTCATAAGATATATTTGATATATTTGGATGAGCAATAGGAATACCATAGTAAATTTCTTAGTTAGATTGTAAAAGATGTACTAATGAGTGCTTGAGTGCTTATTTTCACACACAGATTAGCAACAAATTACAATTAGGAAGGATCTTTGTCCCATGGATATGAATTCATATCCTTTCCTTTGAGACATGTTGGTAAGTTCCTACAAAACAAATATCCTAATCAAGACCTCCTATAAGGCACGTCTTATTAGAAGGTGTCAACATACATTGGTGAGCAGACATCTTGGAAGGATGAATGCCTATTTTTGGAAATCAGTAACAGAGCTATTGAAGTAGACAAATCACGGTTTTGATCCCATATAGCCTTATATGTTTTGACTCTTACTGACATGATGATCACATTTCCCCAGCATGAGATTGGATTTTACATTGGCTCATCTGCTTCACATCTAGTGCTGAGAAATGCAGTTTTGTTGGAACTCTACAACACGAGATTCATTTCTGTGTTAAGATACCTATACTAACTGTGCTGACGATAACGGTATGTTAATATAAATTCAAGGATCAGCTTCTAGGTAAAGGAGAATGATTAACTAAAGCAACAACAGTCCATAAATTCCTTAGAAAAATGTTTTGTCCTCAAAGAGTAGAAAAGGTTAAGTCCAGGTTATCCTGCTAAGAGAGAGAAAGATTTTACAGCTGTCACCAACAATAAAATCCACTGAGTATGTACTGCAGCCATCCATTGTTACTTTTTCAACCTGATCTTTACCAGTGGAACATCTTTGCCTGTGTTTGCTATGAAGAGTTCTATGGAAGAATGCAGGAAGTGTCTTTTCATATCTGTGCCGTGGGTAAGCATGGTCCTTCTGCCTAGGGCCTCCTTACTCCACACAGCTTCCATATCTGTCTATATGTACTACATATGTTAGTTAGTAACCCGAATTCAGGGGCACCTTCCTTTTCCTCTTCCCATCCATCTCTTTCCCCTTGCTGCCCCTTGTCTTCAGAACCGCCATGGTAATATAACTTCTTTTCACTGAAGGCTGTGTTTGAGCCTCTGTCCTCAAAGGTAACGAAATGGAGATACTTCCATTGACTTTCAGGGGAAAAGGGTTTCATCTTTGTGGTCTTCTGTGAGAAATGCAAGTACTAGTTCACAACATCATTTTGTCACTGATCTCCTGTGGTTGAAAAATTCTCCTTGTTGACCTTTTCTTAGAAGCTGTAGGCTTCAGAATATAGAGAAAAAAGTCCTCAGACTATGCTCCAGTTTTCAGGATTTGAATGCCAGGAATCAATTACAAAAGGTTTCTGTCACAGCACCTAATTTTTAGGCACGTTGGAATTTAATACCATGGGTTCTGAGACAGGGTGTCTATAAAATTTATGAGGAGAATGCTATGAACAGAGAATATTAATATAAGAGGCGAACGGGAAAGCAATGGTCTAAAGCAGTGAATATGAAATGCTGACAGCCATTAGGGCTTAAGTACCTTATTTAAGGTTTACTGCACAGCATCTATGTACTAAAAAGCTCCACAGTCCTATTTACTGTATTAATGTAAGCACTTCTCTTAGACCATGACTCAATAGGAGGATCTCAATTCCAATATTCCTGCTGATAGATCTCACAATTAGGCTATAATGTTATTCTTGTATCTTTTTTTTTTTTTTTTTTTTATTTTGTCCAATAGATACTGAGGTGGAGAAGATGGACAACTGCAATAACGGGGACAGAGCAAACCAGAGTAGGTAGTAATGACATTTGTTCTGCAGGTAGGTTCAAGGATTCTTTCCAGTCTTTGGGGAAGAATAGCTGCTGAGCTGCAAAGGGGACAGAAGCAGTAGTAACCTTTCTTCCTTAAACCATGTATTGTGCAGGACCTCACTCTGTAGGTGTAGGAATTATTCTTTTTAGAGAAATACCAACATGTTTATCAGTGTCAAGGCTCATGCAGGTCTTTGGGAA
This sequence comes from Pedionomus torquatus, assembly GCA_013398155.1. NCBI lineage: Eukaryota > Metazoa > Chordata > Aves > Charadriiformes > Pedionomidae > Pedionomus > Pedionomus torquatus. Next base: position 132,886 of record VZRU01009960.1, on the reverse strand, counting down.
TGAAATAAATCTAAAAAATTAAAATCACAGCTTTTAATAAGTCCAATTTGAGAAGGACTTATTGGCTTCAGGTAGCTCGAGGATGTAGTAAATTTTGAGGATATAAATTCTCAATTTGTATGCCAAAATTATAGTTATGTTGTCTCACTCAACACAAATGATTGGGAAGGCAATACAATAAGCATTCATAACTACTAGACACATACACGTGAGTGGAGATTAGGAGAAATGGTGCTAAGAGCTGCCAGGCAGGTGGAAACGCAGATTTTGGCTGTGAAGCAGAGAGTAGTTGTCATTCTGTTATTAAAGTGGAACTAAAATTTTATTTTATCCTTAAAACAATGGACTTTGTAAATGTTAAACATTGAGACTCAATAATCTAATCAATTTGGTCATGCACTTTTAAAAAGTCCTCGTTTTCCTGAGCCCACGGAAAAAACTTGTCTTACTGAAATTTTTCCCTTTTCTTGTGTTTTCAACATCTTTTCAGCTTGCACCTGCTGGAGCAGGATTTAACGCCTTTGAAATTTTACATCTGGGAGCAGTAAATTGGTTTGAGTGATGGTCTTGAGGAGGTGAAAAGAGAAAATAATTCTGACTGTAAATCTGGAACAAAGAAATTTTAAGAGGAAAGTCTGTCCCAGAAGAGTTGAAATAGAGGCACATCAGGGCATGATTCAAGGGAACAGGCTGATAAAGAGGCTCTATGCAATAGTTCTTTATGCACCTAGATCAGTCTTAGCTTGCAAAACCCACTAAATCAAGTAAATTAAGTACATTTAGATCGTTTGCTATGTTAAATCTATTTTCTTTTCTACGTTTAGTTCCTCTTGTGAAGAGTAAACACTTAATATTGAGGAAATTGTTCTAAGTTTTTGTGAAGCTACAGGTCGTATATCCCAACTTGAAGGTTTTCTGGATGAGCTAAATTCCATTTGATCTGTTGATTTATAGTGTTGCATAAGTCGGGCTGTAATAACCCAATGGATGAATCCAGTTTTAGCCTCTTTTAAACCAGTTTATGATGTGGCTTTATGAACTATAGTAGTACAGGGGAGGGGGCAGTGCAGAGTTCCTTCTGGTAATTCCAGCTGCTTCTGCCTTCAGTTTCTCTTTGAGAGTGGGACAAACATGGATACCCTCCTCCCTCACCTGCCATCCTTTCTCCTTCAGACTATAAAGTTGGCTCCTATGAAGGCTTTGCCTAGGGGAAGACAAGAGAAGGGGCAAAGATGGAGCTAAATCAGTAATTAAATTCATGTTTCTTTGTTATGTGTGGGTCAGGTTTAAATGCAGAAAATTAAAATATGCTTACTTGGCATACTTACTGGTGAAATTGCCTTTGGATATACAACAGCTCATATCTCTGTGTGAGTGTGCATACATAAAAATAAAGACATTTAAGACATTTGAGTAATAGGACCTATTACCTACTGTCATATCTTACTATTGTAGAATGTTTTTCAAACTTGAGTTATTTACTGCTTTGAATGAATAATTAAGTTCATTAAAGAATAAAGTGAATCACAGCTTAATGTAGGAAACATAAGGGAAATTATATTTAATTAATAACTGGAATATTTATAGACTGTCATGCCACTGCAACTACAGTTTTGTGCAATAACGCTGGGTATGAAAATTAGTGTTGGCATGTGACAAATGAAAATGAAAATATGTTATTAGATACACTGTGATAAATCTAACACATAGTACTATCTAGTCATAGTTATAAGACTAATTTGAATATTTTCATGAGGAAAAGATGTATGAAAATACATTTTAAAAAATATATTTTCTTATGTGTTATGATTATATATGTCTAAATGGTCAATATTATAAGGTTTCTAAAAATTTCTTGTGAAGTTCATTGTCAAGTGCACTTTTGGTCAAATAAGAAACACATTAATGTATTCCCAAGCGGAACACTCTTGTACGCTAAGATGGAATTGACTTGGGAAGTCAAGTCAAGCCCTACAGTGAGCTAAATGACAACTAGAAAAATACATTAAAATAAAACATCTAGTACTTTTCTAGCATTATTAGGGCAGGATTCATGTTCCATGGAGGAATTAAGCAGCTAACATCTCATTCCTTAAGTTGTGCCAGTCACTCCACCCCTGCATCTGAAAGTGCAGTCAGCCTCATTTATGTACTAGAAGTTCCCTCCCTCTCCAAAGTACCAGTGCATGGGAGTCTCTCCTTTTCTTCTCCCCCTGCCTCTGTTAACTTTGTCATCTATGTCCTTTCACCATTCATGTCCCCATGCCTATCTTCTAATGTCAGCCTGCACTTGCTATGATACCCTTTGTTCCAGCAGGGTTGTACTGCAAAGTGCCTGTGCAGACTGCTCAGGAGCCAAGTTCATCAAGCACAGGTGAGTTGACCCTAGGCTGAGTCTTTGTCTTAGTGGAGAATAGACACAGAAAGGCAAACAGAGGTTAGCAATCAGAATTTAGATGATGTCAGCATATTCATCAGGATGAATATATTCAACAGTGATGGGATTTGGGGGAAACATTCATGTGAAGGTACACAGTAGGCAAGTGACAGAGCTGCATCCGACTTTACTCTTTAGTGCTGCAGTCTCCACTACTGTGCTGTGTCTAAAGGTTGAAGCAGAAAGCACAAATATGCATATATGCCTTAACATTCTGACTTACCTAACCTCGTGATGGGACAAATCAACAAAGTGGTTTTCTTTTTACTCCTAAAGGTGAGTTAAAGACTGCTGACATGAATATAGTAGTGCTGATCAGAACAGTGTCCTCAACTGAGGGCAATATTACCTATCTCTTTTTCTTTCATCCTCATTCTCAGGGGGCCTGTTACTGCTGTTTTCATCTCCTTTGTGCTTTTATCACATACTGGCTGTTTGAACATTTATTCCTTGGTTTCTTTGTTACGCCCTAAAACTAGTTCTGCCCAGCAGTCAATGTTACACTCCTGTTACGACTCTTGAGTGACCATTTATGTTTCTACTTAAAACCTTGGGACTCTGGCTGTCATCCTGTGCTGGAAATCTTGGGAAGCCTCCACTGCAACATGCTGAACAGATGGACAGGAACCTAGTGAGGACCTGATTTCAGAAAGGCTGAGAAGCAGGAAGAAACTGGAGGTGCACAAAGAGAGGAAAAATTTGGTAATGCTGGTGATTCCCTATCAGTGGAAACAGGTTGGAGAAAGGTTTGGGCAAGAATCCACAAGGTTTGGTCCAACTTGTGCTGTGGCATGCAAAGGCTTGAACAAGTGTGAAGGTCAAAGGAGGCTGAAAAGATATATGCTGTGTCTTCTCATACTCAGCTTTCCTGAAATCACAGCTAAGGCTTGTGGTACTATTTACTGCTTCTTCACTGATACTATGCAAGTCTATGTGATCTTACCTGGGCTGAGCTGATTCAGAGTTGGGTTACTAATCCTAGCACCCTCCCCTTCTAAGATGTTCATGACCCCATTTCCTTTGAACGGATGTTTGCTCTACATACTCCCAGATGTTGGTCCACGTCTGCTTCTATTTTGGTGGCATCTGCATATATGTGACGCTCAGGTTTACGCACTCCTCATCTGGACCCAGTGAAAGATTCAAGTAATGTACCAGTGCTGCAAAGTACAGAAGGAGAGGTCTTACGTTCATGTGGAAAGCTCCTGTGTTAGGGTGTGGGGAAGGAAGGAGCTGGTGGCTGGCAGCTGACAAGTTAGGTAAACAGGAGCCCTCTGTTGCTGATCTAATATTGCAATATCCCCTCTGATTTGGGGGGAGTTCAGTGCTCTGTGTTCAACCTCTGGTCATTTTTTCTCTTACACTCTACTTGATAGCTGGAAGAGAATAAAAAAGTGTGGCTGCAGTAATGTAGCCATCAGAGGGATCCACAGGCTTTTCTTCTCTGTGCAGTTCTTTGGTGCTTCCCAGTGGGTTGAAAGCTGTGTGACAGCTGTGCTCTGTTTCTTGTCTCCTGGGTGGTGACAGGCTATGTTAGGGACCTTGTTGAACAAATGTCTAGGCATGTATTTAATTTCTTGGTACTATTTGTCTGATGTTTAAGAAATTAACCCTATAAATTATCTTTTTAATGTTGATAAAGACGTTACGAGCTCCTGACTGCCTGACAGTACTGCAGATCGTGAGGTACAATTCAGAATAGTATTATTTAAGCTCTAGAGATAAAATTGCAGACACCAATTTTGAAAGCAAAAATCTGTTATCTAAATACTGATTCTGAAACTATTTTAATGGGGATTCTGTGAAATTTAAAACATTGAAAAGAACTGCAGTAAGATAAAAAGTATATTTAGGTTGTTAACATTGCTCTACTATACATGTCCTGAGGAAGAAAAAATAAAAAAAGGAGTCAGCATGAATCAGTCACCACACGCAACCAGGTAATTATCCTGAGAGGATGCTATCAGTTTGTTTTTTGTGAGACTTTTGCTCAGGAAATTTTTTACCCTGTAAGAATCACAACATTAATTTCAAACCCATGTATTCTACAGTGTTGCATACAACTAAACAGAGGACTCAGATTTAAAGGAGTCATTGTCATGAAAAAATGATTCCTGAAAGTTACTTTAATATCCTAAGCATGAATGCCAAGTCGTTTGCATATTGTAACCCAGGAATGCAATGAAATATCAGATAGGGAGAAATAGCACATGTTCAATAACTAGAAGTGACTATATGTTGTGAAGTTCAGAACTGATAATAACAAAAGAATAGAAGAATGGATTTTTCAAAATCAAATGCTAATGCTAATAGCATTCTGGCTGTTCAGAGATCCATGAAATATCAAAATCTTGGATTGTGTTTAACAAGAATCTTTTGATTCTACTAACACAGATAAATACCTTGTTTCCCATACATATATATTCATGATACTTATGTACAGACTGTTAAAATGCTGTCTTAGTTCAGTTAAATGTAAAGGAACCAGCAGTTATTCCACAGACATCCAGAAAACCTACATTTTGCTAACTGCCTGATTGCACATATTACTGGTTCCAAGCATGGAAGACTTGCAAGCAAAGGAGGGCTTTGGCATTGATTTCAGTAGGAAAAGATTTATAGCTTTTGTTGAAAAGGAGTAAGCCTTTTGATGATAATTAACTACCATAGAGACATGTCCAGATATATAGAAAAAGTATTATCTCCTACCTTCTCATTAATTGCTCAGAATATCTGACCTATGGGACTTTTCTTAAGAACATATGTATTTAAGGAAGAGCATTTATTTCCTTTTTATAAATGTTACATTTAAAAAACCCCAGTACTACGAAAGCTTTATTTAAAGCACAAAGCACTGGATCACAAAACTGCTTTATTTGCATATATATTACTGTTAAAGGCTTTGTAGATGTTACAGTGAATTTACTGAATTGCCTGTTTAGCCATGGCAATTAGAGGCTTAGTCTTTCACCAGTAGATTTCTGGTACCAATTCTTTTTCAGTGTTCTATTTTTACCAGGGACATTGGAATGTGGGGAAAGAATAAATTCTTTTCTTTGCCTGGTGCATTCATCATGGCCACAAAAGGCATGGATGCTGGAAAGGCATCACTGTATTAACTTACCCCAGATGTTACAACATTAAAAAAAAAAAAAAAAAAAAAAAAAAAAAAAAAAAAAAGGAAAGGACTTTAGTTAATTTCAAAAGCTGTAAATTTGAAAAGAAAAAATGTTAAGTCTGCAAAGCAGAGCAATATAGAAGGACACACAGGTAAGTACAGAAATGTATAGATTGTCTCCCCTGCATCACCTTGTGGATATTTTCCCACTGTTACCTTTTCTGATCACAAAGTTTGGTTCACGCACTCTAACGCTCTAACCTTGCAGAGAGACTGGAGAGAGCAGACCAGGACCAGCCTTGACCCAACATTAAAAACCTTCAGTTCAATGACAGAGAAACTCAGAGGAAAATCATTAAACCAGAGTAGTTTTAAAGAATTTCCCCCCAGAATGAAGAATAAAGTTCTGTCAAGTCCCATAGAAGAGAAAATGTTAGATCAGAGAAAAAGGCTAAAAAGTTCATTTCAAAAGTGAAGATATCTTTACATGAAAGTACAGTCCACTGGAATGCAAAACTAGCATTTTTCTAAGATGTTGGCCACAGTCCTGTGGAGGAATACAGATATTAATTACAAACCATTCCTTGCAAGAAATAGTCTTACAATAAGAAGCAGACAACCTTAGTTGTACACCACATAGTCTGTTCAGGTATTATTTTGGAATATATAATTTAGCAAGACTTTACCTGTTTGATCCAAAACTTTCCAGCTAAGTGACTATCCAAGGCAGGCTATGAAAATATTTTTTAAATATTCAGCTTCTGCAGAGAAGAATGATAATGTCTTTCCATCCAAAAAGAAATCCAAAATATACAGTGAATTAGAGAAGTGTTGTGAAATTTGCCAGCAAATGGCCTTGCAAAGCCCATCCAGATGACATAACCCTGAGTTGGAGTTGTTTTACACCTACAAGAAAATTGTTAGACTTTTGCAGCTGGCCTATCCAAAGAAAATAAAAATAATGTTATATGGGACTACACCTGGAAAACTCATGGTGAATACTTCGTATAACGAGCAGGGCTTGAGTACAATGCATAGAGAGCAGCACATTGAACCATCAGGACTAAACAAAATACTTAATAGCCATTCACTAAGTGAATGGCTAAGTGCAAAGTGCACTAAGGTGTGCAAAGAAGCCTCAGGGACATATTTACCTGATGATGTAAATAAGGACCACAACAGTACATAAACAGAAAAGGAACAGATCTGCACAACACAGTCATCCTTAAAACTGAATTTTGTGAGTATGGGGTGGTTTTTTTTCATTTTAAATACTTTTTTTTAGTGTCCTTGTTCATGACTTTTTACTTCTTCCAGTATTGGAAATGAGCTCCGCTTGATTAATAGATACATAGGTTGGCCTTTCCTTTGGTAGAAATAAGGCGATTCTTCTTCCCAGCAAGAGAAATCCGTGCTGTAAACTATCTTTTCATATGCAGGTTTTTTGTCCCTTTACCCTTCCTCCCAAAGTGCAAATTCAACACTTTTACTATCTGCCAAAAGGTGAACTCACCATGTCATTGTGTGATATAAAGGAGAGGAGATGATATCCATCTGCAATCATCATGTATTTGTAATGAGTAGAATTCTATTACAGAGAAAGCTGTTAGCCTTAATTTAATTTTAAGTTTTTATATGTTTCCCCTTTAACAGATGCAAATTAAAAGGAGCCCCTAGATTTGCTTTCAATAAAGACTAATCAGCTTTTTAAGTAATTGACATAGATAGGAGGTCCTCTTTCCTGTTCTTCAGGGTTGAAGGGGAAATTTTGACCTCTGTGGCTACTTTGTGGCACGTGTAGAAGGCAAAGACAGCAGGATCTCAAAATACACTATGAAAGATACAGTTTGGTAGGACAGAGATCTGTCAAAAAATACTCATTCATAATGGACTGGAAATTAAATGCCATCTTTGAAACTTGTCTACTTTCTCCTGAGCCTGATTTAAGAAGTTTTCATGGGGCCATTCAGTTTCTTATGCTCAGACCTAATTGGTTCAAAACAACACCAAAACTTAAAAAAGCAGGAATTTTATTGTAAGTATGACCGCACGGCTTGTAAGATTTGGGTTCTTGGTGAGACTAAATAAAATAAATGTATGGGAAATGCTTCGAGTTTTAGTTTATTTAGTTCATGTGAAATGCGTGCAGGAAGAACAAAAGCAGGGAAGTACTGTTTCATGGCGAAAAATGTCATCTTTACAAGGGATGCATAGACAAAGTTGGAAATATTAACAACTGGAAATATGCAGCCCTTAATCCTGTACTTGCAGCAGACTGGAGGTATTATTTGTGTTTCCTGGGAGGAAAAAAGAGGCTATTTCTTTTCATATTTTGGCTGTCATGGCTTCAATTTTATAAAATAGAAAGGCATAGCCAGTGATATTTACTTTAACATCTACTTTTCCAAAACACAGAGGCACTATGATCCTGATTCTGGGGCATATGATTAAAAACAATTAAGTTCTGAAAAATATTTCAGCATGTATTAACTTTAAGTAGCATGTAAATTGCTGCTGAAGTCACTAGACTTTTAACACGCACTTGTAGATAAAGATTTTGATATTTGCATGAGGACTTTGGTGAGGAAAGACCTACCTTACGTGTACTACAAATATGCCTTTTTCTCTTGTCCTCATCATGTTGTGTTATAACACTATTTTTTTTTACAGTTTTTCAGGATCGATGAAAACATTTTACAAGGACCAATTTGGATAACAGCTGGAGGCAGATTGTTTTGGGATCTGAGACTCAAATTGGCCGAGGTACTAGATAACAAATGGATGTAATCTGTGAGACACTACAGGCTTGCCTTATTACAATCCCACACACTGGCACTGATTTGATAAACACCTTTGTTGGATACATCACACAGTATATTAAAAAAGCTGTTAATGAAAAATGAATATTGCAGTGTCTTTTTGGCAGGCTGAATCAATATGCTCTTTTTAATAATTCAGTTTATTACTCAAAATATCATTTTCCCCTTAGAACAGAAAGTAAGAACATAACCTAATTTCCAAACCTCACCTTTTTCTTTTCCTAGCAACACACTTCATTTTACTGTTGCCTACCTTCCTCCAGTTTTTCTGAAGCTATGTTATTCTATAATGACTCAAAAAATGTTTGATTTTTGTCAGGAAGAAAGGCCTATTGTTTTCGCAAGAAGGATTGAAAGATTGACCTTGATTATTTACTCTTGTATATTTTGTTTTCTCTGTGGAATAACAGAACAAATAAATTTATGAAGCTTCCTCTGTTCCCATTGTTCAGGGGAAAATGAACATCTGATTTGACTTGCAGCCCATTTCTCTTTTTAAGAGGTCAGGTAAAATGTGAATAGCATTGATAGTGTATTGCCCCCTGACCCTGACAGGTTATCATGCAGTAAATAATTCTACTTCCCTGACCATTTAATTTTTCTGGTTATCTCTGACCAGGTTGTCTACTACAGTATGAAATTTGCTGTCTATTTGTTTATTTTGCTTTGCTATTTGTGATCTGAACATCCTCCCATGAGAAGAGGCTCTCTGGAAACCAAAGAAAGGTAAAAGAATTGTACTATCTGGGATATCCCATTTGTTGGTTTACATCTTATTTTTCTGACTGAGCAGCTATCACATTAGATTTACATTTAGCTTTGTTTTCTATGAAGGTGTTGTGTTGGCTCTCACTCCCAAAACCCAGGGGACCTGAGAAGAAAATGGAGATGCTTCTGGGTTTGGTAAGAAGCAGGAGAGTTACTGTACAAGATGAAGACCTATGCAGCATGCGGAGAAGCTGCATTATTGTGAAAGCAGAGGTAATTTAGATGGTATAAGTCTAAGTTTGTGGTTGTTGCTAAGCAGTCAAGGTGTTTTCTGCTCCGCACACTGTCCAACCAGTGAGTAGGATGGGAATGCACAGATATTTGGGAGGAGACACAGTTGTGGCATCTGATCATGACTGACCAAAGAGATATTCCATACCATATGATGTCATGCTTAGTATATAAAGCTGGGGGAAGAAGGCGGCGTGAGGGAACATTCTGAGTTGTAGTGTTTGTCTTCCAAAGTAACCATTAGGTGAGAAGGAGCCCTACTTTCCTGGAGATGGCTGAACACCTGCCTGCCCATGGGAAGCAGTGAATTAATTCCTTGTTTTGCATTGCTTGTGTGCATGGCTTTTGCTCTGCCTATTAAACTGTCTTTATCTCACCCCACAAGTTTTTTCCTCACTTTTGCTCTCCTGATTCTCTCCCCCATCCTGAAAGAGGGAGTGAGCAAACGGCTGCGTGGTCCTAATTGCTCTCTGGGGATAAACCATGACAGATTGTTAAAGTTTTATTAGTTTCCCGTTTTCTCTCCTTTACTCTGGAGAGCTTGAATTGAAGAGATATTGTTTCCTTCCCTTGCCACTTTCATTGTCAGGCTTGGCAAATCTCCAAATCAGAGAGCATTTTCAGTAACATGTTACTAGACAAACATCTGCTGCGCGGGACACCAGTAACTGTGAAGTGTGTCGCTGTTTATGCACACTGACTATGGAGCTTTCTCAGCCAGTGTAATAAGCTGGACTAATGAGCCTCACTGTGCTGGTGACAAAGATTCTCTCTGTCAGAAGCAAGTGGAGTGTTTTGGATATGGAGCATTTGCTCAGGGTGACGACCGGACGTTCCAGATGCAGTACATCTACTGTTCTGCAGGTTAACCCAGGGAATTTAACCCCTGCCTTTCTTGAATGGAGAAATACAGGTTGAATTTCTAGAGACCACCAATCACATTAGAAACTGCTGTTGCCAATAATTTTTTATGGTTGTTTTTTGCAGATACTCACGTTTTGCTCTAGTGACTGAACTGACTTTCTGTCATGTTGAAGGAGAGCAGTGTGGCCTCTGAATGCCTCAGATTGTCAGTGTTCAACAAGTTATACCAATATTATTGGGTTTCTATATGATTTATTCTTTGTCTCTTCTTCGCTTTGGGGTAAATCGGAAGAACATGCATGTGGTGATATAACAGTTTTATCAGATGATGGATGCACTTTCAACAGATCGCAACAGAAACACTAGACACTGCCTCCAGATAGGGCTGTCTGCTTAAAAATTACATCGGGCATAAAAAGCATTTGCTCCTGATCTATTCAAGCCCATAATCATCATCCATTTTATTATATACCCTTCTCTCTGTCACAAAGGCACTGCTATTCTTTTCAAGTGGAAATAACATCTTCTTTACATAGTTCAGATGTTAGAAAAGCCAGCCCACTTTTCCACAGTTTGATAGCTTAAATAAAGAGGAATTGTATAAAAGGTGTGAAGATATAACTTATCACTCCCAAATGTGTTAAGAAATGTTGATAATCAGTGGAAATTTGTTTCTTACTTTCTAGAAACAGAGTTTTGTAAACAATAAAGCACACAAGAGATAAAAAGAGCAACATTTGCCTTACTGTGTAAGGGGAAAAAATACAGAATTGAGAGAGAGTGGTTTCTCCGTGATTGTTGAAGATGACACCTGCCACAGGAACTCAGAGCTGCAAGCAAATTTCAAGCCTTTTACAGTTAACAACTTGAAGGCCTAAGTCTAATTTACATAGAAATTACACAATACTAGGTACTATAATTACCATTGCATTTTTCTTCAATGCAGATGTGCCTGGCAAAGTCAAAGAGGTATCATTTAGTAGGCTTTTTTGAACCTTAGTGAAGAGTCTCGGCCTTATCTGTGACCTTGGGAAAGGAAAAGGTGATTTTTTCAGGGCTGTCACCTTACATTTCTTGTAGGCCATAAATACCCTGTATTCCACATGTGTTAAGGTATGTTAGTGGAAGTGTGTAATCTTTGGATTGCCAAAAGGTATAAAACCTGAATAACATTTTTTTTAGCAACTACAAATGCAATCACAAAATCTATTTTTAAGTACCTTTTAAGTACCCGACATTTGCTGTTAGCTGTTTTAAGTTAGTTTATTAACTGTAATATGCCAGTGTTTTTAAAGGGGTGATGGCCACATTGTCACATTTTGATGGGTGAAAATGAAGATATAAAGACAGACATGAAGTTTTACTAAGTGGTGTATATAAGCTGCATGTATTATCTTCCCTTTTCTCTTTACATATATATAGTAATATGCATATGTAGTGAGTAAGAGAGAAAATCTATATCAGAGAGACATTTTTTAAGGATGTCTCTTTGAAGCTGTGCAGAATTGGAAATATAAAAAAGCATCTTGGAAAACTTTGCACTTGAGGCATATGAGGTGAGAGGATAAAAGAGGTATAATGCATGTAATATAACCATGTCTATGAAATGTATCCCTGGGGTACATTTCAAAATTGTGAATATATATGTAACAAATACACAGTCTTGCAAAGCATGACCTTTTTTGCACAGTGCATAATCATAGAATCATAGAATGGTTAGAGTTGGAAAGGACCTTCAAGATCATCGTGTTCCAAACCCCCTGCCATGGGCAGGGACACTTCCCACTAGACCAGGTTGCTCAAAGCCCTATCAAGCCTGGCCTTAAATACTTCCAGGGATGGGGCATCCGCAACCTCCCTGGGCAGCTTGTTCCAGTGCCTCACCACCCTCACAGTAAAGAATTTTTTCCTAATATCCAATCTAAATCTCC
>VZRU01009960.1:97309-120673 GCA_013398155.1 Pedionomus torquatus | reverse complement strand
TTCTAACAGTTCTATGTCCTTTCTCTGTTGAGGACTCCAGAGCTGGACACAGGACTCCAGGTGGGGTCTCACAAGCGCAGAGTAGAGGGGCAGAATCACCTCTTGTGACCTGCTGGTCACACTTCTTTTGATGCAGCCCAGGACACAGTTGGCTTTTTGGGCTGCCAGCGCACGCTGCCGGCTCATGTTGAGTCTCTCATCCCTGAGCACTCCCAAGTCCTTCTCCTCAGGGCTGCTCTCCAGCCATTCTCTGCCCAGCCTGTATTTGTGCCTGGGATTGCCACGTCCCAGGTGCAGGACCCTGCACTTGGCTTGGTTGAACTTCATGCCATTTGCATTAGCCCATCTCTCAAGCCTGTCCAGGTCCCTCTGGATGGCATCCCTTCCCTCCAGCATGTCGACTGCGCCACCAAGCTTGGTGTCATCAGCAAACTTGCTGAGGGTGCATTCAATCCCAGTGTCCATGTCTCCAACAAAGATGTTAATATGCGTCTGGAATGTTTCCACTGGAGGTCATCACCATAATACTTGTACTGGATTTGGAAAAATGGTAGAATTATTACCAGCAATATTATTCATAATAAAATAAGGGAAATCAAACCTCACACTTCAGGGCATAAACTTAGAATTCTGTCATGAAAGGTCTCACTGTGTCAGTCTGCTGTGCTGGCCAGATGAATGGTGTGGACAAGGGGTGCTATCTTCCTCCCTAGTATGAAGTAGTCCTGTGCTGGAGACAGCTAAAATACTAAGCCATGCAAGATCCTATGGTGCAGTTGCATACACCTCTGTTAGTTGCTCTGACTTTCACTTCTGTGCTGTACTTTTTAATTTTTAATTGTTTAAACTTGAAGCCATACATTGTTTGTTGGTCTTCATCTTTTGGCATTGTTGCACTCTTTCAAGGTATCTGAAATCTGTGGAATGATGTTATATCAAGGCTGAGTCTAACTTTTTCCAGTTATGTGGAACTGTCTCCTATGATGTCTCTGTAACTGCAAGTAGAAGAAACAAGAAGAACTTAAATGGAGCAGAGGAAAAATGAAAGGGAATAAAAAGGTGAGAAACATATGGAACAATCAAGGGTTACTCAAAGTTCACAAAACCACTAGGACTTTACAATAATACAGCATTCTTGATGAGACTGCTCCATGTGTCATCTCCTATTTTCTTTCATTTCCATAATGCTGATGTAGTGACCAGTTCCTAAATAAACAAAGTCAAGCTCCATCACTGTCTGGGTAAAAGAGCTCTTAGGCACTGTGCATGTATTACAGTAATGGGATAAATTTATTCTCTTGAGACTTTGAGCTAGTATTAATGCAATTCCTATTCCTTATGTCTCGGGTTTTGGTTTTAGACCCATTATTGAGGACTTACTACAGTCCACTGCATGTGTTTTTTCGGGGTTTTTTTTGTGGTTTTGTTTGTTTGTTTGTTTGTTTGTTTTCACTTCAGAACAGAGGTTAGTCCTGCTGTTCTGACAAAATTATGATTTGAAATTATACAGTTCTCAGCTTCATTCTTGTGGGCTGAACTGATTGGTATTTGTATCTACTTTCTGTCCTGAGCATTTGTGGAATTTCTATGCATTATTTAAACACCACTTTTTTCCCTTGCAGTAATGGATGGGTGTACAGCAGAGACCAATTTAGTTCAGATATGTGAACTTACGTTACTCAACTCTTTACTACAAATCTTTGTAGAAAAGCACTGTGAATTTTAATGTGGCTTTCGCCTTCCATTATGGTTGTATGATTTACAACATTCCTCATTTGCCAGCAGCTCCTCCATCGCAATGCAGATTCTTGAAGTAAAGTATATTTGAGGAGCAGGATATGAAAATTAGAAGGAGAAAGTTGCTTGTAATTAAATCAAAAGCTGAACTTCCAAAAATGTTCAGGGTCATCACATCTAGCTTGTGCAAGCACATTTGTTTAGTTTGGGAGATTGGTTTCAGTGTTGTGATCTGGCCTCAGGTCTGAACTTGAAAAACTTGGAGGGATTTGACTTGTGCTCACTCCAGTTAAAAGATTTTATAAAGAAAAATGGCATAATGACTTAATTTTAATATTACTTCCCTGCATACCACAGCTGAAGATTAAAATGTATGAATACATTAGTCTAGTAGAGGTGATAACAAGGAGTGATGCAGGAAGATGGAATGACCTGTATAATAATGAGAGTTAGAATAGTTGCTTGTAACTATTTAAATGATTCTAGATCATTCCAAGTGTAAAATGATCCTAGAAACCAATATAAACCCATATATATCCAATTATTTATAGCTCAAATTGCTCTGAAGAAATTATTTTTTCAGTAGCTATGAATATTGTGCTCACAATAAAAGTAATTTTCCTAAACCGACAAAAATAATCAGAAAGACACATCTATCATACAGAGTCTCCCTTCTCCCTGTGTATTCTGCCTGTGGCTCAACTATGTTCTCCAAAACAAGGCATGTTCTTTATGTTTGTAATTTGCATTACACCTGGCACACTGGTGGTGTTCCTGAATGGAGTGCGTCTGCTTAACACAATTTGAAGGCACACCATTCACACTTCCAGTATCTTATGAATTAAGAGATAGATTCCAAGTATTTTTGTCATCAGCTGAAAAATCTAGCAAGAGTGTCTTTCCATAATGTTGTGGTTTGTCTTCTCCTTCACAAGCTCCAGTGTGAGGGAATAAGGATCCACATTAAGGTTAAGCGCATGGACACATTGTGTACTACGTGCAGAGCCTACTTCACCCTTGATTTCACCAGTTACAGTTAGCAAGATAAGTGATTTTAGTGGAGTTCTGGAAGAAATTTTGCTCTACTCGCAAAGTAGCTTTGCCAAGCAATAGAAATATATGTGCAGAATAGAGTGAAATATGTAAGGATTTGTTTAATTTCAGGAGTCATTTAAGTGCCCTATTTTAGCCCTAATTAAGGCTACTCAAAACTGCAGTTGCTGCACAGCACCAGTGTGCAAAACCAGACATGCTTGCTGCTGAGGTGAATGATGGTATTTCTTTATGTAGCTGGCTCAATAGTGACTGTATTTCTGATTTACGTTGTTACTGGTGAGAGAAGATGAAATGTATTCTGTACTTACGAGCAGAGATTCCAGTAGAATGGCACCTGTTTAATGAAGGGCAGAGATACCTGTTAGGGTTTTGAAGATACTTCCTCTGTTTTTAGAAATTCTGTGTTTTTTTTCCTTAAGGAACACAATTTTATACTTATACAGCATGTGTTTGTTCTCTATGTATTTATGCCCATAGCATTTGCAAATAATGCTTTTTCAGTGTGAATGTAACATTTTTGTTGTACGACAACTATGATGTGGAGACAAGAGCCTTCTGAGACAGGAGACAGATTTCTGTTTGCCACTGCAGAAGATTTTACGGTTTCATTTACTTTTTTGTGATTCTCAGTATAAAAAGTAGCTTGCTTTGAATGCACACATCTCCTTTTTGAGTTGTAGAAGTTTCAAGAAAAGGTAAAATTCAACACCCTCAAATATCCATCTAGGTTTTGTAATCTTTTAAAAAAACTGTGTTCATGGAAGAAGACAAATCATAGTAGATGTGATATATGTCTTTATACTGAAGATAAGGAACATAATATCTGAAATTCGAGAATTCTGTGATATTATTTCCCTGAAATTATTTTTTATTCTTTTGGATAAATGTTTATCAGCTTTTCTGGCAGGAGAATTTAACTTTCAGGTATGTTAGGGTGCTCTGATATCATGTGGGAATTCTTACTAAATTATACTCTAGGCACTTCTGTTATAAGAAACTTTAGTAAAGAGTTGATATGGTGAATTAAACATACACAAAAATAGATGTGTTATTCAGGTTGGCATGCCTACATTGATTTACACAAGTGGATGTAGAAGCATGACTGAGCTTTGTACAACTGTAAATGACTCTATGAAGTCCATATTTTGCATAATTTAATTGTGCAAGAGAGTAGAGGTATGTGAAACTCAAAAAACCTTTTTTAACGATTAAGTTTGGAATATATTTTTTCTCAAGTCTCCTTTTTAGGTTTCCTGAAAATGAAGAGAGCAACACAGAGGTGTAATAAAAACTTACAGGGAGAAATGTTATAAAACATACAGACAGGGACCTTTTCAATTGAAGTATTAGGGAAAGTTCAAATTATATGCAGGTTCCTGCAACAGTAGTGGGACTGCATTCAGAGAAGACCAGTAATATTTTAATCTTTTTACAAATGGTTAAGAAACCTTCACAGGCTAAAAGTATTGCTTTGATGATCCTGGTGAAATGAAGACATTCTGTAAAAAATAAAATCAAGGACATTAGAAAGAGGAAAGGTTATTACTGTTCAAAAAGTGAGACAATATATGGTTATCTACAGATGATGTTTTATTCAGGTAGTGTTTGTTTTTCCTAATTTTTGATTATATACAAACATCACTTCTAGAAACTGTCAGTTGGGAGACTTGGCTATGCTCTAGCTACAGAAAAAATCCAAAACCCAATTAAAAAATCTGAACAGAAAAAAAAGGTTCAATAAAAGAAATTTCCTCCTTTTGTTGAAGTGTCTTCAAGTCCTCTTTTTTTCAAGAAGAAAAACCTCGATATGGTAAGTATGGCCTGATATAAACGTTTGGGATTTTTTCATCATTGTTCGTAGCCAACCTCAGCCTCGGTTACCGAAAAGTAGTAATTTGTTTATCCTCTGCTGCTTTAGGTGAAATGGCAGAGATTACTGTTATACATATGATATGTGTTGACAAATACGGCATCTGGTCTAGCTATGATCTTGATGATCAGACTGTTCTTTCACCATAGGTGCTCCAGCTGTCTTCCCTCCTACCTTATTATTTAAAAGTTACCACTAAGGAAAAATGTCATTTAGAGGCTGTGTGATAATACATAAGATATGATAAAGTCATGCTTGGTTACTGAGATAATAATCTCTACTAGATCAATATGCTCTATCACAGCCAGTTAAAAATTCTTCTATTAGTTCCAGTTTTTTTCCCACTCCTTTGCTGAACAGGCCCCCTCAATGTCTGCTTGAAGTATTTCTTTCAAAGGTGAATTCGAGCACTCAGTCATGATATGATTTTGAGAAGTCTTAAAGCAATGCACTACCAAAATAAGAAAGAATTTGATCCAGTCCTTTTCATCCTCTGCCCCTTTTCCTCCACCACTGCAAACCTTTGGACCCTAAAAAACTACATCAGAAGGCATTCTGCCATAGTTGTTTGGGTCACTGTGTGGGAAGTTGAGTTATTTTAAGGTTTAGAGAAAGTATGTAGTTTCCACCCTTTGTGGCCAAAGCAAAAAAAAAAAAGTGGACTATGCACAGGACCTTGAAAAGGAGACTTTCATGGTACAGTAATCTTACAATGAGAAAATATGATTACAGAAAGTAATTTCCTTGGAGCAATCATTGTTTGTATTATTGCAGTCAGACAGTCAAGATTCTCTTAATAACATTCTCCTTCACAGCCCAGCTGCTGCTTATGCCAGCTCCTTCCATCATCGTTCTCCATTTGTGAGACTATTTATTCCTTTAGCTATGAATATGATGTAACAAAAATAATGGTTACAGCATTGAGTTATTCAGTAATTTACTGATTGCATTTTAAGGGACAAAAAGTCTCCTAGACACCTCCCTCTCCCAGTTTGAGGTAAAAGAGAACCAACTTTCTGTTCAATAATTTTACATTTTAGCTAGGCCTCTTCTAACTCTTTGAAATTAACAGCATGTTGTGGGGAAAACTGCTTGTTCTCAGAGTGATAAGACCTGATTAAACCAAGGAATAGTATGCAGAAAGGCTCTCGATTATACTTAGAGCTATAACAACCAAGGTCAGTCAATTTTTTAATTTGCCCTGTTAGAGGGTCAGAAACGGAAAAGTGTAGGAAGGTCCCACCTGTGGGGAGGAGCAGACAGGATAGGGGACCCAAACCTGATCAACAGGGGTATTCCATCCCATCTGCCCCATGCACAGTATAAAAGCTGAGGGATCAAAAGGTCAGTGCTCTTTCTTCAATGGCCAGTGTCCAAAGAGGACCCTTTCTGTTCATCTGCCTTTGATCCCAATCCATGTGTTCCTGACTTCCAAAGCTGGAATCCAGCTCCCATCTGTGGCTGAGTACAGTCTGGGAATTCCCCAGTGCCTGCTGGTGACATCATTCTGGGAGTTTGATACAGTTTTGTATATCTTGTATCTATTTCATTATTTCCTTTTTGATTTTAATATTAATACTTCATTAGTCTATGTCATGCTAAAATTGTAAGTCTCCATATCTCTTCCTCTCCTCTCCTGTAGGGGTGGGAAGGACCATCTTTCTGACTGGCCAAGCCAGCCTAAACCATAACACTCCCACAGAACTACATTATATTAGTTAGATTGGCTAACTAACTGTGCCTCCTCAAGTTACATAGTATTCCCTACAAATTTCAAAAGAAAATAATAACATTCTTGCATGAAAAATTACAATGACTAAGAATAATAATTAAAAAATAGTTTTACTGTATTTGGTGAATATTAGTAATTTAGTAGCAGCGCACTGAAGAAAAAACGTTTCTCTGTGAGCCCTTGACAGGTACACTACAGATAAACACTGTGCAGCTCCTGTGTTAAAACAGTGTGAAACCCCTGGTATGGGTGAACTGCTTATCCATGAGTAGGTAACTCATTATGGCTATAAGGCATTCTAACTACCAGAGAACAGTTTATTATACCTTTAATCTTAAAATTAGGCAAATCCAGAAGAAAGTTTACCTTCTTCCAGATACAGTCCTTCCTTAGTGACATAGCATACCAGCTCTATCAGATGAAAAACACATCAAATGATGCAGTGCCATGCCTGGATGCTACAGTAGTTGCCTACTGAGCTGTGAGAGGAAAAAATAAGAGGCATATTAAGAATGCAAAAGATACTTCCTTTTGCTTCACTTTCTAAAATTAATAGAAGTTAACCTCTATTAATGTACTGACTTAATGTTGTTACTTCATCAAAGAAATGCTAAAATAAGCTAGAATAAAACTTGAATTTTATGATTTTTTAAAAAAATGTTCAAAATTCTTATGCGATGCATTATTTTTAAGCACCAGGTTTTCTCCCCATAGCACTTTGTTTGAAAAAATGTCCATGGCTGTGATCAGCTCTTATATGGCAAGAAGAAATGTTGTTGATCTCTTTTTGGAATTGATTTGTGAACTTGTATGACTATGAAATCCAAATTGGCCCTGAGGAAGGAGGCAATCATTGTGCTTATAGCTTTCTGCTCATAGTCATTTGCTGTTGAAAATGAAACCACTTTTCAAATAATAATTTCTGTATAAGCAATAAGACATTGTGAGCATTTTTGTGATTTATTCCTGGTTTGTGAACATTTTCATTTCATGAACAGTAACATTTCTTTTGGGATTATGCTGGTAAAAAAGAAGAATAACCATACTGAATGTAGAGGGGTGAGCCTGCCGATAAACTTGTGTAGGATTATACCCCAGAGATTAATGGGGAGAAATGCAACATAACATAAATTCTGATTTAGGCTTGATGGAAAGCAACTTCCTTTTTGTTTTCCTCTGATGACCTAAAATCATAAAGTAATTTTTTTAAATGTTAACTACAGATACTACAGGTATTTTCAACATTTACCATTATTTCTAGAGAGGGAGAAGAACTGTGTTTATATTTTCTTTTCACTTTTTTAATCAAAGATTTCTCAGTAGTTCATCTGCTAAGACTATGTAAGGTAACAACTTGGTGACCTTTAGGGCACTTTTTTTGACAACAAACTATCTTATCTAAAAGACAACAGATAAAAACAAGTAAATCCAAAACCTAGTGCACAAACAATATTTTGGGTGTTAGGATGAATGTGACTTAGCTCACATTCTTTCACACTAGACTCTTGTGAAGTTACACATTTGGCTGTAAAGAATGTATGGACATCAAACCATACCATCATACTCATACCACCAAAGTCATAGTATTTAATGTAACATAATTCTCAGGTTAACATTTTCCCATAAATTCCAGGGCTTCCACAAGATGTATATTCACCTTATCCATACCTTAAAGAGCAGAACAAACCATTCTTTTATTTCAGCAAGTCTTTACAAGGCATGATTAGAAGTTCGAAAATTTTGTTCATCAGTCTCTGAAAGAGGAGTTATTGCTGTACCTGTGGAATTTCAGGTACAGAATTTAAAAAGCCTGAAATTGTTTGATAGTGTCAAAACTGAATTCTTGCTAACTGGGGGAAATTGAGGAGGGTATCTTCACAGAACCTTCAGCAGGGAGCTGATCAACGATGATTTGTTTTATGGGTGAGATTAATTAACTGACAGTATTGGATAGAGTTTGTAGTACAGTTGCCTACTTATAGACTGAACATTTTAGCAGGTTTGTGTTAAATGAATCTCCATTTAAGTGCAATTTAATGAATTGAGGCCTCAATTTGGGGAATCTGTTCTTCAGAAAGAGACCCAGGATCTTACCAGGTACATCTATACTAGTGACTCCAGGAGCTGAAGGAGTACTCTTTGGGTGTGGATTTACCTCACATCTGTAGTTGGAGTCTTGGTGTACATACCCAAGCATATTACTGCTGTTCTGAGTGTAGTTTCTCTTCTGGTTGAATCAAGGTTGAACTCACACTTCAGAGCATCACTTAGAGCACTTGCCATTTGGACATGAAAATCTGAAGCATGTGTGCAGCACATGCCTAAGTTTGGCAAATCAATTTAACTTCATTGCTGATAAAAATGTCATCAGAACATGCAGGCCTGTAACCACACCAAAACGTGTGAAATCAAACCTCCATGTGTTTGATTTCCCTCTTCTACTGCACTGGTGAGAATGCAGATACCCCTGAAATGCTGAAGGTCAGTGTGGTCTGCAGGACTAGACTGGAGAGCAGAGAGGTCTGCCCCTACAATATTTTGCCGATTTATCAAACTCAATGCTCTAGTTCTCCAATTTCAAGAAAAAATCGAGTAGTTTCAAAGAGAAGCTGCATGAATGATCAGTATGCTAACCAATGCAGACAGCACACCTTAAAATGACAGACTAGATGACCTAAATAAATAAAGCATTTCAGAAAGAAATTTCAGTGGTGATTTCGTCATGGTATGCATAGAGTGCGCTGCAAACAGAACAGTCACTAAGAGAAGTCTCTTTGGTGTCATACACAGAGACAAGTATAACAAGATCCAGCATGTGAAAGCTGAAACAAGATGCATTCAGACAATATATTTAGCTGAGAAGGTAATTAAGGATTCGAACAGCTCCCATAGGTTTTTGATGGAGTCTTTGTCACCGGAAATTTAAAAATTAAGGGCAAAGCACTGCAATTAGACTTGACACCTTGATGAATTCAGGGAAAGGCCCAGTGTTAGGATGAAGACCAGAGTACACAATAGCATTGCTCCCTTCTGGTTTTTGTATCTATTAATGAAGAATAGTTGTCCCATACAAGTGCAACCTGCTTGTACTTGTCTGATGAGCTCTGTTTATGGCTGGCTGGGGAGGAGATGATGTGTTTCTATTTCTATATCCTGATCTCCTGTGGGCATGTGGAAGTTAAAGTAACTGAGCCAGATCTTGTGACCATCTGACTATCCTGGCAGGTGCCAGGATGGAGAGCAAAATGTGCCTCGGTGCTACCTTTACATAGACTGGAAACAAACAGATACAAGGCACAGTATAATGCTACAAAGCTTATAATGGCTAGAGTTATTCCTAAAACACCGTTCTTTGATTGAGTGCTCCAGCTCCATCTGTAGTTCCCAATGGAGTGGGAGTAATTCTGTTCTGTGAAGGGAGACCAGGTCATTATGAGACCATCAGCAATGAGGCATGTCTCTAGCTGCAGTCTGTGGGTAGATCAGAGACCAGGCTCTGTTTCTGTATCTCCTACTGTGGCTGTTCAAAACAAAATGAAAGTCATATATAATTTTCCTCTCAGGCCTGGACAGCATGGCATGCATAGGAATGTGATGCTACTATGGCATCTAGGCTTCCCTGTTTCAAAATAATATTTAGAGTAGGTAAACTGGTGGCTAGAGGAAACCGAAATAGAAATTCAACATGTATACACTACAGTAGACTCATACTGCTCTGCTTAGCAAAGGTTATATCAACTTAAAATACAGAGTAAAATAAATTATTTTTTTCAGCATTATTCTGCAGTGATCCTGCAACAATACCTGAATTGCAACAAATAAATTCTTATTCCTAAATTCCAACCTAAAATGAAAAAGCTGTGACTAGTGGTAGGCATCTCGCTAGGCTGAGGAAGAAAAGCCATATGTGCAGATGAAATTTAGCTCTTGCCCTGAAAGTGACATCAGCTGCGAGGGCAATAAATTGAGGCAGGTGCCCTTGGAATCAATAGGATGCTAAAAAGGAAGTATCTTTGGCAACATATGGCAAAAACAGCACTTATGAACTAACTGTTCATTTTCATTAACCCCAGGCTGAGACCTGGGAGTTGAGATCCACATTCTTTGACTGTTGAGATTGAAATATGAATTAAAGGAATCCAGAGTGCATGTTAGAAAATGAAAATTTAGGACTTTGCAGCAGAGAGAGGTTCAAACTGACAGCTTAGCTAGCAAGTAAAGCTGGGAGGTGAAAGAATTAAACATTTTCTCATTATCTTGGTTAGTACAAAGATAAACTCATGATTCTGAGAAATAAGTAGTTGGCAGTGGTGAACCAAAGGTTTCATTGGTTTTGATGTGAAAGAATTTTCCAAATATGAGTTTACTACAAATGAGATTTTTAGGAAAAAATTATAAACAACGTTATAAATGAAAATTTACACGGAAATAGGCAATGAAATTATGTCCATGGATAAGCAAATATACTAAAAATGTATTTTGTTGAACAGCAGAAAGAAAAGTCTGTTGACTATCCCTATCTCAACTGGGAATTTAGTATTACACTTGAGAGCTGACGAGTTGAATCAGAAGAAAAAAGGCCTTCAATTTGATAAGAAGGTTTGTTATTTAATTATGGCTCAAATGCCAGTTTTCAAGGAAAGCTCCCTACATTTTGTTCACAATCTCTAGTGAGCACGATTCATCTGAGACAGGTTTCTGAAGGCACACACACTGTATTTTCCTTTAACAGGCTTAGGTTTTTCGCCATGATTGAGAAATAGGTCTTAAGGTCAGAACATTTGTCATTACTCCCTGCCTCTGCCATCTGATGTGATCATAACCAAGTTATCTAGTTTATACTTCAGTTGCATGAAGACCACATGTTACTTTGTTCTCTCTGTGTGCAGCATCCTCTGACTTCAACAAGCACTATTGTTATCCCTGGCATTGGTACCTAGCAGCATAGCTACTCTCTGTTGAGAACTAGCAGTGAACTAAATTCATAGTCCTGTATGAAATTTATAAATTACCAGTACGAATCATGCATTCTCAAAGAAACTGTTAATATGAAAATGTATGTACTGAAGTAAAACACTTCCTCTCCTCAAGGGAATCATTACGTCAGTGATGTAATTAATGTAGAAGAAAGCAGTTTCTTCCCTGCCAGAATTAAGTAGCAAGACCTTGTGCCTTGGCTTTCAGGAAAGGGTTTTGCTTACTGTCTGGACAGGTGATGAATTGTGTGAATGTCTTGAGGAGTTTTAAGTGTTGAAAATATAGAAGGCAGTTAAGCAAAGCAGCTGTGTCCCCAGATCAAGATCCAATGAATACAATACCCCAGACAACAATCCTCACCACCTTGGTAAGTATTACTACAGCATTTTAGTTATATGAAACAATTTATTGAATTGAATCAGATATATAAGCAGCTGTAAAGCACTTTTTTTGGTACCTGTGTACTGATCTCTATTAAATATTTTCTAAAAGAGTTATTTCAAGGAATTTGGTCAATGAAAGGTGACAGTAGGAAGGGTAAGCTTAGAAACAGTCCACCTAAGTAGTGGTCCTGTACGAGGTCAGAGGAAATGTTGCAAAGCGCACCTCTTTAGTTTGCTGAAACTGCTTCAGAATTTGGGTTCTGGTTATAAAATATGTATTCCCTGTATCAAATATGGACCAGAATATTTCTCTCAATAAGGTAGTGGGGAACTTGTTTGAACTGTGAGCAGCTCCTTGATATGCTAACTCGTAGATGTTTGATGATCCCACTTGAAAAATTCTTGCAAATTGCAGTGATGGATACTACAGAAATATGTATAAGTAAAATGCTACATTTTCTGTCTTGATAAAGACCAATGATATAAGCCTATTAAGCAGATCTCATTGCTGTCCAAGTGTTAGCCTATTAAAATCCATTGCTCATTGTAAACTCTAATTTGGCAATCCAACATATAAAATGTAGTTTCAAAAAGTTCTTAAGCCATTTCTATATTAAATATCATATGCATATCACAGATTAAATTTCATGCTGTGGTATGTATAACAATTTCTGGTTTAGAACATCAGCAAATAAAAAAAACTAATTATTTTTAAAAGAATTTAGAGACTGATGAGATTTCTTTAGTAAGTAAATAGAACCGCAGGCCTAATGCAGGCTGAAGAAGGGTGCAGGTAACCTGAGATTTCAGAAACATCCTTAATGAATCTGATCAATTATGTGCCAACACTAACTATTAGGCCTATCAAAAGGTTTGAGAAGCAGGACAGAGCTACATTTTGTTGTTTCAGCTCTTCCAGGGTAGATTATTTTGACTTTTCCTGCTAATTCAGGAAGGAAAGGTGTAGCTTCAACAGAAAGAGTACGTCTCATTGAGGGATGTTTGATGATATCAGTGTATATTTGACCAAGGGGCAAGCCTTTTGACATCCTCGCCTAGCACAAATCTACAGTTTAGAACTGGCTAGTGTCACCCCATTTATTTTCATAGCTCATATTCTCTTATTTGTGGAGAAACCTTTTACTATGTCAACTCTCCTTGAAAGAGACTGATTCACAATGCAGTCTGATAAAGCATGATTCCTCCTTTCCATCAGCAATGGTCAGGAGCTCCTAAGGAACTGAAATCAAAACACTGTTGACTCTAACACCACACCTCATCTTTACAAAGCTGGTTATGTTCTAAGTAGAACCTCATCCAGAACAGCTCAGAATATTTAATCTCTATAGCTACAGGTATCTAACTTGTAGCTTTTTTCATATCTTGTAATTTTTGTTATCTCCCTTGCCCTGTTGCTGCACTGACCTTCCCTCACCAGAGAATAAGCCATAGTCATGTGAAAACTTGGATGATTTCTGATGTTTTCCTTAGGTGACTTAGATCAAGATGAATAGTAGGTCAACCTTTCTCACAAGAGGGTAGCTGGTAAGATTGGAGGGTTCCCACCATGGCAGAATCCATGTCACCTTGCAAAATATTTAACCTCTCTAGCTGTCTAGAAGGCTATTAAAGGAGGAATCAAGGTATTTGTGACATTGTTTGTTCCTGTATCAGCTACAGGAGCAAGCCCTGTTCCTTGGGATGTGCTTCCTGGTTTTGAAATCAGTTCTACTCCTTTCCAAAGCACTGTCAGCTTAAACTTTGCACAACCTACCTTTTAGCTCTCAAACAGCAAAATTTAATTTTACCTTCACTGCTGAGATACTTGAAAGGTTTCTAAGTTGGAATTTCCCATTTTGGACTCCAGGTAAATAATGCTTGCAAATGCATGCAAATGTCAACATTTGGACTTAATAGCTCAGGTTTCATGTTTTGTATTTTATGTGAAGTCTTTGCAACATACATTTGGAAATGAACTACTCACTCTTCCTTGTTAGATATGGAAACTGCAAACCTTAAGATAACTGCAATAAAATAACTGAGGATTTTAATGTCACAGTCTGCTACAGGGAAGAAAGACAATGCAACTTGTTCGGAATAATTTTTAATGTATATGAATCTTGTCAAGTTCAGTGTTAAAGCACCAAGCAGCCACATGCATTGTATTGACTGTGCTAGTTGGGGAACTACTGAGAAAACATACTACAGAATTTTCTCATACTCATTTTATGCTTCAAAATCTCAGATTTGAATGTATTCAAAGAATGATATTTTGGAGATCTATATGTAGATTTTGTAAATTAATTCTACAAACTTTTTATATGTGTTATATTACAGTAGTATTTCTGGAAAATATCATTAAGCAATCTAAGTTTGGGGAAGAATTAATTGTGTTTAACAACAATGGAAACAAAATAAGTAGTAATCATACTTCTGCTATGGTCAATAGGAGGTTTTCCATCTATCTGAATCTTTAGATCAGGGCCTGTAAGAATTCAGTGACAATTAAGAGAATTCACTAAGAAAGATTCCTTTCTCCTTTGCTTAAGAGCCTTTTATATTATATTATATTATTTGTTGCTCATTGCTCAGATCCCTGAGCAGATATTTTAAATCTTTTCAAATGTGTCCATGAGTTACATGGTATTTCTAAGTTTTGTATTAGTTATCAAACTGCAAAAGAATGAAGTCACATAGACAGAAAAGAAAAAGAATTTAAAAATCAAAGAATATTCACGGAGCTCTGCTATGACCCTGGTTTCTTGTCTTTTCATGAAATAGAAGGGGAGGATTTTCATGACATTGAAACTCTCTACCTTATACTTAGTATAAAAGGGTAAGCTTTTTCAAGCTCATGTTGAATACCATTCTTGAACATAAGGATGTTTTCATTTTTAAAACATGCTACAGTCTGTGAGAAAGCAGTGAAAAATTAATATACTTTGTGTTAGGGTGATTGCTACTGGGTTATTTCAACACCCCCAGAGCATCTTTCCATCAACAGAAGGCAATTTTTAACTCCAAGACAGATAGGATCTCAAATGTTTTCTGAGTCATGCTATGATAAAAATGTAAGTTGTCTTCTAAAACCCTTTAGAAGACCCTGAAGATCAGCCTTCCATTAGCCTTTACTCCTTTCCACACTCCCTTTTCCCTTTTCCCCTTTAACATTTTATGATGGCAGGATAACAACTCCAAAGAAAGAGAACAGGGAAGTGTACTGAAAGTAAGAACTGAAATGTAGATCTTTCTTATTTGGTTATTATAAGTCTAATACTCTCATGTATATACATTTAGATTTTTTTTTTTTTTTAAATAGCCCTCTCATGGCATGGCAGAGGACAATAAGCAGAATCTAAACCAGCTGCTGTTAGCCAAAAATAGAGCAAACCCACAAAGTAGCAGATGATGGCATTCATTTACCTATTTAGTTTGAAGACAAGATTTGTTGAAGTGTGACTGGATCACAGTTTGTAAACACATGACCTGCAACAGATCTTGCCAGTCATCCTGTATTCTCTGATTTTGTGACTATGGAATTAAAAGCTAGTTGTTGGGTTTGAATTATTTACTATGTCAGAAGCAAAGTCAACAAGCAGATTATTACTAAGCAGACATGAATTTTACTATTTTTTTTTCTGAATTTTGTAAAACAAAATCTGGACTCAAATCATATGGCTATCTGGAGATCTTAATTAGGAATTCAACCTCTTGCATAATGAAAAGAATTTTTACCTGGGACCTCAGGATCTTCATCACTGCTACTTTGTTCATGAGCCAGAAATGACAGTGCCTTGACTTTTTGTTGCCTGAGTGTGACTTTGCAGGGGTGACAGTTATGAAATGTATAATTCTATTCATAATTGAGTAAATCTGACATAGAGGCTGCTGAGACAAATTACCTATGGACTTTGCAGTCCAATTATTTATATATGATGCAGTTATAATCAGTGTGCAAAAATGGCACTTTGAATGTGAACTTAGAGCCTGGTACGACTTGGATTAGTCTTTGATTCAATTTGGAAGTAGACACTGGCTTTTCACTTTGGATTCACTAAAATTGCACCAGTGTAGATGAAGAAAAAATTGGTCTGTTTGCTCTATTTGTACTGAGTTCGTTATGACTTAACATGTCACTGCTTTGACCAAAAAGAACATTAAATTAATGTTCTAAAACTTATGTAGACATATAAATGATATCTCTATGGGCAAAATTGCTAGTTTATATGTTATGCTGCCACCTGCTCACCAGATAGCATGTTCTAAAATTGCAATCCAAACAGATTAAGAATTTGTGTTAGATTCAACAAATATTTCTCTGCTCTCTGTGTATTCTCACAAGAAGTCAATACCTATAGGTATTTTGGGAAGATTTGCAAGGCTTCTTCAGGATGCTTGTTGCATTTCTGAGTGAAGTTCCATTAGGTGCAACTGGAGACATTCCCTGAACTTTGATTTTAAGGTGACAGGATTTCAGCCTCTGATTATTGCCAGAGAAATCCGTATTGTGTAAATAAGAAAGAAAGAGAACTGTACTGTGTTAAGACTCATAATATAGAGACTAAAAAAATTCACTGCCAAATCACCTTATGTATGTGTGCTTTGAACATAAAGGACATGATTCTCAGTTCATGTTGATGTGAATCATCAGCAGTCTCTCTACTGTGTCCATTGGTATGCATAATTGTGCTGCTTTCTTATTCAAGGCAGTTGTAAACCTTGCTAAATTAGTTACTGAAACAGGGTTAAAAGCTGTTTTGCATTGCAGAAGTAGAGCAAACCAGCTGCAAGGTGGCAGTAAATCTGACTCTGTGAGGTTACACTGACATGAAACCAGCATGAAATCAGTCCAGGTTCTACACATTTACACCAATGTCAAGAGTAAATCAGATGACAGAATAGCAAAATAAAAGCAAAATACTTTCAAAAAGCCATCTCATAACATGGGGTCTTTTATCTACAGTAAGATATTTGGGTATTCTAGAGAATTCATAGAGGTTTTATCATCATCTAGTGTTTGTGTTTGATTACACTGACTTAAGTCATAAATTAGACTGTACCAGATAATCACAAACTGCCGCAGCAGAACATAGATCTTTGTCTGGTTAGAAAGATTAAGTTCATGAAACTGTGTGCTTTAGGAGTGTTTGATTCTGGTAGGAGACTATTCACTAAGTGCATCAAAAATTATTATTTACCTTCCTTAAGCACACCTGGAATAATCAGTACTTCAGTAGGTCATCATAATCAAATAAACCCAAATATTTTCTCTGTATTAAACTCTATGTAATGAATCATTGATAGATAGTTTGTTATAATTTCTGAATTGGAAATTATTAGGCAAGGTAATGATATTGAAAAGGCTTGAAAATAATTGAATGGTTTCCTGAAATACTCCTTTTTTATTTCAATCCTTTAGTATCTTTTCTTTGACATGAACTTTTAACTCTAGTACACAAAATAATGTCACAATAAACTCCTAAGCAACTGGTAAACCAGCTGATGAACCTAATCTTTTGTCCCATTGATTTTCTAAATTGCCATGGGTTAAAGCTAGAGTTTATTCAGTAGAGACATAAAAAAAACAAACTATGAACTTTTGAATTTATTATAACATCAGAACAGTATTTAAGAGTCTTGTAACACAGTGGAAATCAGACATGTGAAATGAAAATAAGGGAGTAGTCAACAAAACTCTATCTTTTATAAACTATCTCACCGGGTATAGAAGATGACTGATGAATGGCCTCAAAGCTT
Organism: Pedionomus torquatus; assembly: GCA_013398155.1. Taxonomy (NCBI): domain Eukaryota; kingdom Metazoa; phylum Chordata; class Aves; order Charadriiformes; family Pedionomidae; genus Pedionomus; species Pedionomus torquatus. The sequence continues at coordinate 103,161 of VZRU01009960.1, read as the reverse complement.
AAGAAGAGGTGAATAAGAAAATAATTTAAATCATAGTGAGGTGGAGATAAAATCTTGTCATCCACTTTCCACTAAAAGAAAGGAAAGGAAAGAAAGAACAAGATAGAGGATAAGAGATGCAGTCTGCTATCCACAAAAAGTTAGCTTGCTGGAAAAGGTAGAGGAGGAACATGGTGAAGGTACTGCAGATTTTCCAAAGTCTAGGAACTATGAAAATTTTGATTTGTGAAAGTCCATGAATCAGACACACTCCAGACCATCTATGTGGAAAGTGGTTTAAAAGTGGCAAAGGTCAGATACCTAGGAGAACACATGAAATTTTGAAAGGTTACATATGTGTTAATATTTCACCTTCTATAAAACTTTTAGTTCTTACTGTTTCTGTAGATTCATTTCATTATGTAAGAGATAGGCAAAGGTTTTTCTCCAGCATGGATTTGCTTGTGATGTAAATAACTTTTGGAATTGTAATTGTAGAATGTCAGAGGAACTTCCATAAGAATGAAAGGGAATGACCCAATCGAACCATTGTAATTATGGCACAAGCTCAGCAGGCAGACAGAAAGAATACAACTCCCTGAATACCCAACAAATGGGAAAAAAAAGTGACAGGGAATTAGATGATTGGGGAAAAGGATGTAAAAAGTCTGAACACCAAAAGCAAAGTGTGTCTCTTCTTTGAGGGACACCTGAACCAGCTAGGTTGCATATTTTTAGTAAACATTTATATCTTTTTTTATGGCTTTGCTTTGAAGACTTTGTCCACTTTTACATTCTGTTTGTGAGCTGACATTTCTCACAATTATGTACAAGAATTCAGCAGCTAAGTGATAACAAAGTCCTTGTTCCTAATTAGCTGTTCTTTATTTGTTAATACCTGTGTTAATGCTTCTTCATGGAGTAAGACTGCATGTGCATTGCAAATTAGAACATTTAATATTTCACCTTTATTTCTTTCCTCTTTTCTTGATTCCTTAACTAATTTCCTTTCCTGCAGCAAATTGTTTTCTTTGAACTAGATGTATGAAGTTGTGAATGGCAATGTCATAGAAGCCTTTACAATTAAAATGCTTTTAAATGAAAATATTTTTCCAGTTATATGTTATAGTTCTAGTTACACAGATGCATGCCTGCAAGTGCACAGACACACAGATGCTGCAGAAATCAAGACTGGAAAAATACCAACTCTTCTGCTAAGGAAAGTAATGAGCACTCAGTACAACACAGCCCTGATCCTCTATGAGTTCAGGGAACCTTTTAAGACTCATGGATTATAAATCCAGGAGATCTCTTTTGAAATATAAGCTAATTTCTTTAAAAGAATTTGCTTTTTTGAAGCAAATTAGAGGTTCCAGGTTCAGCACAAGATTGAGAGAGCCACATGAAGAAATATAATGAATGGGAATTGCCGATGGAAACAGATGCCATATCAGGTTATCCAGGTTAATCCCCTGCAGAAGCAAGTTTATTCTTTGTTGTATATCCTCTGGTTTTCTTCTAGTACATGAAGCAGATAGACCATTTTGCAGTGGCATGTAACTCGGGATCTTGACCCACAGTAATTTTTTTTGTAGAAAAGATTTTTATAAACACTTATCCCCTGCATGTTAGCTGTTTCGGTTTATGTAGTGAAGGCACTCCACTTTGACAGATGTCAGGTATTTTTGCTTAAAATTTCTGTGTGTACTGCAGTTTGTATTGCCATAGTGCCAGAGATGCCAATTAGAACTGAAGCATGGCTTGAGGGTAACAAAAGACCTCTATTTATATAATTTTCTGTCTTTGTTTCCCATAAAGAAGATGATGTACTTAATTTGTGTAGATGGTATAAGAAAAAGTATGTTTTATGTGATTTTTCAGGAGGACTTTATATTATTTTTTCCTCATATTTTGTATTCCTTTTAAACTAAATGGGTTAGTCAAACTAATGAGAAACTTCATGCTTTTAAGTCTGCAGGGAAAAAAAAGAACCGCTGATGATTGTTACCTCCATCAAACTTAATCACCTACTTTCTGTAAGTATGCAAATAACCCCCCTGTAGATTACCCATAGATTTAAGTTTAGCACTGTTTTTCTTGCTTTATTGGGTTGCAGCCAGACTACTCAGCAGGATCCAGTTCTTTCCATGAGAAGAAAAAAAGGGTAGTGGTCATGTTATTTGTTGTTACTGGAATCTATAGTTCTTTAGGTCACGCTCATCTGGCATGTTTTACTCACGTGGAGGATTGCAAACAGGATCACACCCTGTGTGATCCTGTTTGCATCCTGTGTCTATAGTTTTATAGATACAACACTACTGTTGGTTTTTTTCTTGGTTAACACACACAGTGAGTGGCTGAGGCAGGGATGCTGCTAAGCAGACAATCCGAGTGCAAGCTCCTGCTGGGAAGGCAGTCATCGGCCAGGTGGGGAAGTGTCAGCTTTGGCTGCTCCCTGGCACGGTTTGATGCTTGAAGTTGATGATGTGCTGTCTTCTGACCTCCCTCTTTTTTTTTTCTAAGGGCTTTTTACTGTGGCATGTTGGTAGATTACCCTTCAGATTTTCCTACCTATTCAGAAATTTCGCTATCATGGAATTAAGCAAAGATTTTTTTTCTCTGAACGTATTAATCGTCACTATTTCAAGATACTAAATAACATTTAGAAATTCAATATGTATATGGCAGGGTTTAATATTTTTCATTTTTTATTTGCATCCTTTGCTCAATATGGGAAGAACAATTTTAAAGATGACTGAAAAACAACTTAGCTTCACAGTTTTGAAACAGGCTTTAGAGCCTTTTACCTCTGGAATGTTTGTTTAGATTTGTCCTGCATGAGTAGTCAACAAAATTCACTGTGACCTGATTATCCTTTGGTGGCTTCTGTGAAATGAATCTGGGTCTTGAGGTTAGTCCCTTGGGTAATTATTCCTCACAAAACCCCTGCTGTGGCTGACACAGCCCAGAGCTGTTGCCTTACATGTTCATGATGAACTACTTTTTTAATGCTGCGGATCAGGTCTTTCCATTAGGTAGTGAAAGTCATTGATGAATCATTCTGTAGATACTTTTTTTCTGCAGATACCCTCATTTCAATGCATAAAGGTATAAACTTTGTTCCTTTCTATTGCACTTCGTAAAACAATGTAAAAGTCACAGCTAAGTATCTGAAAACAATATCTGTGTAAAATAAAAGAGCTGTAGATGGGGCTTATTACCATTAAATATGTAAAGGCCAGAGCACAAATGGGCAAACATGTATGTAAATAAAAGCACAAGGAAAATTGCTAGTGGTATATATTCTGTGAATAAGACAAGGCAGTTTTCCAATGTATATTACCCTGTGGACTGAATAATACTTTGCCCTTTTCAATCCCTTTGGAAATACACAGTTGTATGTATTTTGACATAGTAGACTGCAATTTTGAAAAGGTATTGTTAAGGTCGTATTTGACACCTCACTGTGTATATTCAAGGACCCCATTTATGATTCTGGCTGACCATTCAAACTGTATTTCTGACAGCTTGGCACTAATGCAGGCTATGTGTCATGAACAGCTGAGGCAGCTCTGTGAAGAGACAACCATCTGGAGCTTTCTGCTTTTTTCAAAGTGGCAGCCTTGTTGTCCTCCTTCTTTGAGTATTTCATTCAGTTTTCCTTCCCTGTTGTCAATTAAGATGAGTAACAACAGCAACATTTTGCTTTCCACCCTCCTTGCCACAATTTCTCTGGATAATTTTCAAACATTGCTGTGTTCATGTGGGCTTTTGATGCCAACTGGGCAGAGAGCACTCAAGAAAAAAGCTGTTGTTCTTCTTTCTGCAATTAACCAGCAGAGACAGAACAAATGATTAACTCAGCACAGTCATGTCAGAAGTGAAGTGGTGGCAGGCAGGTGGGTCAGATTTTTGATCACAGAATCATAGACCTGTTAAAACTGAAAAATGCCATATAGTCAGAACAGCTTTGTGTCAAGCTTGCTTTGTGCTGGCAATAGCACTGTGAACCAAAAAGAAGTTGACAAGCAGGCCCTTAAATCTCATTGCTGAGGCAATTCCACTGATGCCCCATAAACAGCCTAAGCACCAACCATCTGACATCACTTAGTGGGACATGATTCTCCTGATGTTGTTTGTTATTTTTAATGTTGTTCATTTGCACCATTGGCTTCCCTTGCTAGGCATTTCGTTACATCTTCATACACACATCTCTTATTGGGCAAAAATCTCCACTGGGAGCTTGTGTGGGTGCTATTATTCTGCTGTGCTTATATTTTGGCAGCAGTAACAATCATTTACTACTCAGGCAAAAGCCTAGTCATCCTATTCTGTTTTGTCAAAGCTGAGGTTCAAAATTGTACCATTGTACCACAAATTCTTCTCTGCTTATAAACAAAAAAACCAACCCCACCTGCCCCCCCCCCCAATAATGAAAATAATTAGCTTTTTCATGGGTATTAAAACATTCTTCTGTTGTCCTCTTGTGCCTTAGAAGCAGATGGGTGGAGAGGTTGTTTGGCAAGGTTCACCTTTGATTAATGGGTGTGCTGAGGCACTGAGTACAGAGTAGCACAAGAGGGTCATGTTGCATCCCGCTGTATAACATACCAAATTGCAGGAGGACGGTACAGGAGCAAGGACTCCAGTGTGACTGGGAGGCCTGAGTCTCCCCAGCCAGTACATGGACAGACTGACAGGGAAAGACAGGCCACATAAGCCTGGATATGGCAGGGGCATTTCCCATAACCAAACCTTTGCATCTGAGCCCTGGTAAGAGCCAGGCTGCCCTATCTATATAGTACTGGCATTTCCTAGCCAGGTCTTATTGAGGAACACTATAGCCAAGAGTCTTGGCAATGAATGAATGAATGAATGAATTTAGTCCCTGTTCTCCTCTTTAAGTCCTTCATCCCTCTTGTTTTGCTCCCCTTGAACAGTAACAGACCTGCTCCTGTTTGAGAGACTGCAAGGTTTTGTTCTGTACATAGGTGCCGACCAGCTGTGCCAGAAGAAAAGGACATTTGAGGTAACAGGTAAGGGGAAATCCCTAATCCTCCTCCCTCACATTTAGCTCAGTGATATTTGTGCCTGGAGTCCTCATTTAGCTAGGGGACAGTGGGTTAACTGAACTAGACTGAACTCCCTCTAGCCTCAGCTCAAGGGCATTCACAGAATAGGTTGATGTCCCTGTGGTGTTCCTTACCTCTCCAAGCTGTATTTGTGTCCAGCACATGATAAGGTCAAAGGCAATTCAAATCTAAAGCAGCGTAGAAAACTGAATTTTCGTTCAGCACATGTGTGCCTGTACTGTGGGAATTGGGGATGTTCTCTAGCCCCTGGGTTTGGGTGAATGCTCTAGACTTATCCAATTTGCAGCCAGATCTGAGTGCTCACCCTTAATTATTGCACTCTATTTTTTCTGCAAAAAGCAAAACTGTTTGTAGGCTAGAAGCAAAATATGTCAGTATTTTAACCTGTCTGTGGTGTTTAGGACTCACAGACCAAGACAACAGGCTAATACAGTGGCAGTGCTTACCCTATAGTCTTAACAAGACCTTGGTTACTTTACTATTAAACAAATCTCAAATGCAACTATAGCCCTCACACACCCATACTGTGAAAACACACTCTAATAAGATAGTAGAGTTTTCCTTCAGGGATCCAAGTATAAATTCTATGTGGAGACAAAAGATGAGAAGAAAAAATTACTAGGAACCAATTTGAAGCATAGAGAAGATGAAAGGTGCAGAAAGTGAATCTTTCATTTGTCAGAAATGCTAACGCCCACAGCTCCTGTTTGATGTTTACGGGTTGATAAGCTTCAGGCCATTTGCATAGGACTTCTGTGGGAGAGGTGAAGATTAATTTTT
>VZRU01009960.1:80098-90326 GCA_013398155.1 Pedionomus torquatus | reverse complement strand
AAAAAAAAAAAAAAAAAAAAAAAAGCATGGAAAAAGGAAATAGGAGAAAACTAGAAAATTAACCAAAATTAACCAAAAGGATTTCAAGACTTTTAAACTTTGAGGCTTCAAATTTCACCTTTCTCGAAAGCTTTGCAATGAAAACATTTTAAAACAATGTTGGTTATTGTTTGTAATAAATGAGCCACATTCCTCCCTTCTTCCTTATTTCTTCATAAATACATTTCATCCTCTTTATCCTCTGGTTCTGGCTTTATCCTCTGGTTCTCACTGCCTGAGGCATTAGGTGGTAGCTGCTGGAGCTCTGAGGTACTCTGGTATATCTAATTCTCAGAGCCCTGCCTGCAGAAGGGAAAAGATCTGTCATTTTTGTTCTTCAAAAGCTGGAATTTTAGTATTTTTTCTGGCTTAGTATCTTATGTTTGGTATCTTACCTGTCTTACCTAGCCACAGGAACATTCAGGGAAACCTCTGCAGCTTTCTTCAAGTTTTTCCTACTGTTGCTAAGACATTTTATCTACGGTCCAGTGATGATAAATCTTTTCCCAATAGGTTTTTGATTATTGTTGTGATACTCCCTCACCTCATCCTCAAATATTTACAGTGGAAACCTCCAAAGGTCATTTGACCTTTGACTTCCTGGTTGGCTTCAGTAAGTGTACCACAAACCTGAGTGGTTTACATCAGCCAGTCACGTAGAAGCCCAGAGGAACTCTTAAAACCAGGAGAGCAAAGGCGTTCAGACCTGTCAAGAAATTAAATGCTGCTACAGAAAAAATAAATATTTCTTCAAAAATTGAAATGAAGCTCCTCTGAAAGCAATTTATTTCCTCTGGCTTGGAGATTTGACCCAAATGCATAAACATTGATGGCAATAAAGAAGGAACATTGAATATTTTGCTGTCAACTACTACCTGGATTTTTGAAAACAAGAACTTGAGACAAAATATTTTGGAGTTTACTTTGGAAATGAAACAAAAGAAAAAAAATCAGCTTAAATTAAATAATGAGTCACAGTGGTATCTTGGATCTGCTCGAAGTTCTGTAATGTGAAGAAGAATGAGCAAGAAATATACTGGGCAGCTTCTTCACATACCTACTCCAAGGTTTAGAGATAAGGGCCTGCCTTTTTTTCACACAGTTTTCAGATTTACATGGAGACCGTTTTGCTGCTGCATTTTTTTGCTGGTCAGTTCTCCCTTCTGAAAAGAATAAATCTGTGATTTTTTCAGAGAAAGGCAAACCTGTAGATTCAGTAAATGTTTTTCACCAAACTGGGAGTATGGGATGTAAGTGCCATGCTGCATGTGAGCTGTAGAAAAAGGAGGCCAGAAGTTCCCAGTTTTTTGAGGGAGATACTCTCTTTCAGCATTTCTGTTTTCCTGCAGTCCTGAATTGGAAAAAATGTATTTTGTTTGTAGGAGAGGAATGAGAACAAGCTATAATTTACAGTTGAGCAATAAATATTTACCCTTCCAGCTCTGAGCCAATTACAGTGTTTTGACTTATTTTTTCATGAGAAATTGCATCTTTCATGTGAAGTTTGATTGAAGTCATCTCCCTTAAAAGATGAGGGTGGGGATATAAGTTATATAACAGAGAAATTAAAGGAATTTTTTTCTTTCATGTCTAAATGAAATATTTTCAGTTTACTCAAAATACAATTTTCTAGCTTTTTGACATCCCTTCTTCTTCTTACAGAGTTGGTTTTACTTGAGCCATTCCCCTCTCATCAATAATTTAAAACTGTGATTTAGCCTCAAAACTGAAACATATTGTGTTATAATAGCCTTAAAAAAATTTGTTTCTTTTGTTATTCTTAGCCTACTTCTCAAGTTCATCACTTCTGTTCCAACACACTGCAAATACTGTAACGTAGAACAGACAAGGATCCAGCTGTACAGGGAGACAGTTTCCTGTATAGATCTGAATGAAGATGAGCTCTATTTCAAATAGCATACCAAATATTGTTTACATTGTACTGAAATGTAATGTCAATTACATTGACTGTGATTCTGTGAAAGAGAGTGGAGATAAAGGAGGACAGTAGCTGGTCACCCTGGAAGGTTTAGTTTAACCTGAACTGTATCTTTTGTTCTGACCCTTATGAACTTCCATGGAATGACAAGAGTGTTCTGTTTTGAAATGCTGAAATTCAGCATGTCATTTTCAGCAGGCTGAAACACAAACTTTTGGCACTGTCAAAAGGTCTTCCCTTTGTTACTGCAGGTTGGTGAGCTGGCAGGTGCAGAAACATCCTGCAGAGGTTCTTGGTGACGCCAACTTGCCAACCTGCAGTAAGAAGAGGGCTTGGTACTGCTCTCTGCCTGGCCTGGGTGGTTCAGATGGACTTCTGGTCTGTCTCATTCAGTGCATCTTGGTTGTGCTGGGGAGATCAGATACAGAGTTCTAGATGCTTGTTTGTACTTTTGCTGTACCTTGTGTGAGGAATGCCTTGTTTTCATTTAGTTAACATACATGCAGGCCAATTTAAGGACAATAGATGAATCAAGATTTGTTCAGAATATCCAGAAAAGATAATGAGTTTTAACATGTCTTTTTTCATGTTTTCAGTTAAGTTTTTTATAGATATCTATACCTGTGCTGCACTGGATAATATGAATAACTCAAAGTGTGTAAGTTTGTATCAGGTTTTTCTTTCATTAACTATCATGCGGTCTGCCTCCTGAAATAGTAGTAGTCAGTGTTCCTCTGTTCTTGGTGGATCATAGCCAGTCTCTTCTTTGACATCTTCTAGAGGGTTGAGACCTGAAAAATCAGTTCTGTTCCTTCCTTAATCTGGAGGCAATCTGGTCACCCTGTTGATATGGACAAACATTGCATACCTTCTGGATGTTGAGAGAAAACAGAAGTGGGATGGTAGGGGTTAATGGAGGCAACCACATCCTTTTAGACTTACTGTAACATATAGGATAATTAGCACAAGGTAAAATGCAGCAAGTCATTGTGGCATAACAAATTTGTATCAGGAGACCTTTGGTGCCTGGAGACCTCATAGGATATTTGACTCAGATATTTATCTAATGAAATCAGTTTTCTATCACTCTCATATTTTTCAACTCTGACATGTCTGATCTGCAACAGGTAAAAACATTCAGAGACCTTAATACACCAAGGTTAAACTGCATATCCAGAAATGTATGGGATAGGTTCAAACTTGTTATAATTCCACTGAAATTAATACAAATACACCAGACACTAATTTGACCTACAGGTAGAATTCCTGTAAGCAAGTTCTGATAACATCTTCCTGAATTTAGAAGTAATGTATTCAATTAATAAAAATCACATCTATCAATAATGAGCAGTATGCTAAGGAGCCTTTCTTTCTCATCTGAGAAGTGGCAGCAATACTGATATATTCAAGATTTTTCAAATCCAAGTAAGTACATTTGGTACATACTTGGGTGAGCTTCAGTAAACCGATGTTCTCAAGAGATATTTTTTTTCTCTTGGGGATATTTTTGCTCAATAGCTACCAGTGTAATTCCCATAGCTGACTTGAGAGCAACTTCTTTTGCGGCATCCCCTGTAGTAGCTGTGATAAAACCTCAGACATTGACTCATCTAGTAATTCATCTTGTAATCTCTGGTTATTCATCAGAAGGTGATCTTGTAGAATGTGATAGTGGTTAGAGAAAAGGACATTGTTAAGTCTTGGCATGGGACAAAACTGGTCTGTTTTTCCTCTTTTTTTAATTATTAATGAAAGGGAGACAAATAATCTAATTTACTTAATGTGTTCATTTCTCTTAATCCTACTTTTTTGATGACAGACATGAAAGAAAGCAACTCTAGTTGGTGCTACAAAAAAATGTAGCAGTTGGCTATTCAGAGCTAAGAACAAGTTTTTCACTTTTTCTTGCTCTCCAGGTGTTGGAAATACAAGCTTAGAAGGAGGATAGTGGAGCATGAATACAGGAATATAAAGTATAGAAAAATCTTCATAATTCTACTGGCCTTTATATTTTTTCCACTGTTGATTTTTTTTATAGAGATGCATGACATCTGGGATCACTGTGTGACCTAGAATAGTTACACCTCAGGAAAAATTATGAATGCAATTTAATATGAGAATAAATGACAGTGGTTTCTAAGCATACATGGTCATTCTGCTGTAATAGTATTGAAATATTTTAACTAAACCAATTAATTTTGATTTGGAATTTATGTTATCATAATGAATTAGTATGTATTATAAACACATGCACACACACATATACTCTTAGAAACTATCAGTCCAAACAAAAGAATCTGAAAAAATGAAATTAAGATTTTTACCTGAAAAAGGGGTTTCTTTCAAAAAATTGATTTTTGAAAGGCTTATTTGCTCTATCTTTTTGGCCAAGTTGCATTCATACACACATGTGACTGAGAAGGTAGAAAGTGGAGGAAAATTCATAGCTGTGATATTGAATGATAGCATTTTCCATTTTTCCTGTTTTGAAGCTAGACTGGGGAGGATCTTGACAAGGAGAGTTTGAGACAATTCTCAGAACTTTTTCTATCTTCTGATTGATGTCTAATAGCCACTGAATGGTAGCAACTCTCTGCTCAGCTGTTAGACTTGGCCACAACTTTCTTGCTGACAAAGGCCATCTCTCCAATGCATTTCTGATGGCAGATAGTGGCCCCCAGACAAAGGCAGGAACTCCACTAAGTAATGATCTCTAACATGTTGCTTATTCAGTTATTCCTCCTTTGATTTTGCGCCTCTTTTACAAAACAATTTCTTACTGTGTCAGAAGTCTGTTCAATGTTTTCCTGTTTTCAGTATGGCTGTCATGAGCGAAACAGTGCAGAAAGATCCTGAATGTATACAAAATAATGATTTCATTGGAGGTGTTCTCCAGGTGAAATAATAAACTCTTGTTTGTTTTGCATGACAAGGATGATTAATGGGCAGGATTTTATTAGGAAACCTTCCAGCCAGCTTCCAAGTTCTCTTTTCCTTAGTGCAAGAACTCATAGCCCAATGTCATTTTTTTAATCACAAACTCTCAACTCCTTTTTGCTCTCAACATCTTTTTAAGGGCCATTGAGATTCCAGCAGTACCTCTAGACTCTGCTATCTAACTAAAGATGCAACTGAACTGTTCATATTCATATCAGCCTTCTTTTTGCTAGCTAAGTAGTTCAGCTAATCAGTGTTGCACAGATGGGCAATAGAAAGGGTAAATCGTTACTAATAGTGAACCTAAGCAGGAGGCAAATTTATGTCCTTGGAATTGCTCTTTGGAAGTCACAGTTTTTTCTACTGACTAAATAGAGATATTAGCAGAAAATTTAACCAAAAAACTGGTGACCAAAAGATGGGTGATGTTATTATGCACAGATTTATTCTGTGTGTTTGTGTATGGATAACTTCTCAGCATGGAATTCTACTGTTAACTGTCTGCCCCAAAGAAGCTCCTTCAGCCCTGCTTGTTATGTCTGTGTCACCTATGATGATGTGAAGTCATTTGTGATCTACTCAAGTGCTCTTCCACCTAAACAGGAAATAACACCTAATCAACAGTTTACTGGGGATTTTCAGCCTAACTGCAGCAAAGAAAAAGACTGCAAAGAAGGTGGCAGTTAAAGTGCTTACAAAACCCACGGTGTGTGTCTGTGGTGTTAAACATGGTTAACTTTCTCATGAACCTATTAAGCTATAGCTTTCACCTCAATTGAGCATTGTGGGACATAACCCAACCCCAGAGTATCATGCTGTGAGACACAAGAATCAGAAGAAACAGTTTTGTTAGCAGCGGTGCATGCTGTAAAGACAATTTTTTTTTTTCCTGTAGAACTATGTAATAGTGCTCATTGAAGTTTTTGTGAAGAACACATCAACATATGTTAACTGAAAACAGAAATTAAAGAAGGTGCATCTTAAGCTCATGTCAAAAGGATTCTGAGGACCAAACCAAATATTGAAAAAAATCTTCTGGATAAGGCAGACAATAGGCAGCATTCTGGAGACCTGTGCATTTTTGCATGCAGCAATTGAAACAGGTATTTGGTAGAAATTCAGTTTTCATCTCCCATTATAAGAATGAAGCAAAGATCTTTCAACTGGAGAGCTTCTTATTGACATATAATGAATTTTTTAATTTACTTATTAAACCACTGTGCCCCACATCAACAAGCTTCTGTCAATCTGTAGCTTAATAATGCATATTATTTCACAGTTTATTTAGTACATTGTGAGGTAAGTGGGCTCAATTGTAGGGTAATAAGCACTTTTGATTTACAGGACTTAATGGTAACATGCATAAACAGGGAGACTTGGCAGAGTAAAACACTGTACCCAATTAAAAATGCTGATGCTTATTGCACTTTAAAGAGCTTGCGGTAAAGTTGGACGAGATGACTTTCAAAGGTTCCTTCTAAAACAAACCATTCTATAATGCTATAACTGTATGATTGTGTATTTGATGTTTTGGCTAACTTTGTAAACTTTTTTTTTTTCACCTCATATGACCAGAATGGTAGTGCCTGGTCATGGTAGATAAAACACTGCATATAAAGTGGGAAAGAATTATGCCTTAATTTCATGGACCAAGGTTCTTCAATTGTTTCTTAGGCCCCTTGAAGTAACATGGACTATTACTTTCTTTCCTCATCATATTGTCTGTTTTAGCTGTTGGGTTTTGTTGTTGTTTTTTGTTGTGGGTTTTTTTTTTGTTTATTTTTGAAGAGGTTCTACAGCATATGATTCTTGTTTAAGAAGCTGTCAAACTGTGGCACTAGATTTTTGAAGAAAAACATGTTGACTATGTGGAAACAAAGCTGGAGTGAAAATAACAGCAGAGATAAATTAATTAGCACAAGGAAATGATGATGACTTTGGTGGGACTGTCTTTTAAAAACTAGACAGTTCATAGAGTGTCTTTTATGCTTAACTTAAAATAATTCCTGACACTACAGTTCTCAGTTCAAATTTTCCTTAGCCAGCATTTTTTCTATGAAATAAGTTCACTTAAAGGTGGCCCCAGCCTTCTGCTTTGACTTTCTAGGTCTTAAGTGAAAATGAATTAATTCCCTGTGAGATGGGCACTGATGAATTCTTGTTTACTTTGCTGATGAGCACAGTTGTTGTTGCTCTCCAATGACTTGAATTTGGCCATATAAGGAAAAATGGGGCTGCTTCTCTGAACCTTATGATTTGTTACTGCCTGATTACTGTAGATCATTGAACTGATTTCTTATACTTCAGCTTTTTCTATCCTAGCAAGTTGTGCGAACTATAAAAATGAGTGTTAATCCATTCATCTTCCATGAGAAATCCATCTCTTGCCACCTCAGCCAGGCCTTTTCCTGAAGTAACTAGAAATTTATTTAGTCTACAGTTCTGAAATTCTGCATAGACATTACCACTGTTTCCTTCTGCAAGCAGTGTAGCTAAGCAGGAGCAGATTGGAAAAGTGAGCTTTGGTATTGAGAATGAAATATCCACAATATCTGTGTTTCATAGGTTCTACTTTGGAGTGCACTGGTCTGGACATGTGGATAAAGTACCCATTAACAGCCGGTTTGTGTTACGTGCATCTTCCAGGTTAGTTTGATCTGAAAAGAATCCAGTTCATGAGAAGGTTTAGTGGGAATAACCAGGAGACTCATTTCAGAAGTGCAGTCCTGATCCAACCAACACAATGTGTCTGAGACCAGTACTGACCACTTATGTCGAACATCTGAGACTGGCAGATAAAATCTGAGGCAGTTCTTTTGCTAGAAAGGTGGAAAAGAAGATATTTTCTGCTGTGGAGGAAGTCACTGCCACAGTGTTTTCTCTGATCTTTTGTCTTCAGTTCACTGTGGTCATACAGGGAGGTTCCCAAAAGGAAGAGGGGTGCAAAAATGTCCTGGAAGGGGATAACCTGAGTGCAGTGGACAGACTGTAGAAGGTCTAGGGTAATTCAAACATTGCATATTAGGCAGGCTAAGGGCTGAAGCAGCAGTGAGGTGAGGGGATTGAAGCTGAAGCGAGGGGTAGCTGTTCACAAATACTTTACCCATGCTATCTAGAGAAGTCTGAACTCAGAAAGGGAAGAATTTAATTAACACCTGGTGGGCTGAGGTATAAAAACCATGGAATTGCAAAGATACTTGGATGCTTGGGGTCTGTAACAAGTGGTGTTCCCCAGGGGGCAGTACTAGGTCCAGTACTCTTCAATATTTTCCAGGTCCACTCCTCTTCAATCAATCACCTGGATGAAGGGACTGAATGTACCCTCAGTGAGTTTGCTGATGATACAGAATTGTGAGGAATGGCTGACACACCAGAAGACTGTGCTGCCATACAGTGAGACTTGGATAGGTGGGAGAACTGGGCAGAGAGGAACCTAATGAAAGTCAACAAGGGCAAGTGTAGGGGCCTGCACCTGGGGAGCAATAACCTCGTGCATCAGTACAGGTTGGGGACTGACCTGCTGGAAAGCACCTCTGAAAAGATCTGGGAGTCCTGGTGGATGACTATGAGCCTGCAATGTGCCCTTGTGGCCAAGAAGGCCAATGGCATTCTGGGGTGCATCAAGAAGAGTATGATCAGCAGTTTGAGGGAGGTTATCCTGCCCCTCTACTCTGCCCTGGTGAGGCCCCATCTAGAGCTCTGGAGTACTGTGTCCAGTTCTGAGCTCCCCAGTTCAAGAAGACAATGATCTTCAAACACCATACAATTCAGTGATTCTGGGACAGGGAAGGAATAAAATTGTGAGGACTACCAGCAGAAATTTTTCTCCCTACTCTTCTGATTTGGTGTTTCCCTGGATATAGGTGTGATCAGGTAAGTCCTTGGCCTTGTGCTGTGACTCTAAGTAAGCTAGTTCTGTTTTCTGTCCACTACCTCGTTTCCCCATGTTTCCTTTGTCATCTATCACTCTGAAACTGTCTCAGAATTTAAATTTCACCAAAATTAAAGTAGGAAAATGTATTGTTTTCTATGGGGTATTGTATGCTGAATTTTCAATTAGATGTTTCAGTAAAGTATTGATATTAGAAGAATAGTGGAGATGGGAGAAAAGGGAAATCCCTTTTCACTAGAGTTCCTGTGCTCCCTGAGAGTAAAATGAAGAAATAGCAGCTTATATATCACAGGAGAAAAGAATATCAAAGGGCTGGTTCTGTTTGCAGCCATATTTTCTAACTGATGCTTCTCAGTTCTTAGACTCACTACAGAGACAACCCATAGGAAATGATCAACTGGACCCTGCAGGTCAAACCTCTGTGACACCGAGTGACATGAGTTACTAGAGTAATTGCTTAATTTCCACTGAGTTGTATACTGTCTATTTCAGAAAGAAAGAATAAAAGAATCTTCTTTGTTGGAGATAAGAAAAGAGCATGATATTTTTAATAAATAATTCATTGTATTCTTGAGAAAATAAATGTTTAATGAGGCAAAGAGGAAAGGAGATCCCCAGATAATTTTTTATAATGGGGAAAAGGAGTGATAAAAAAGAAGATAATCATCTGCTAGTGATAAGCTTTTAGGCTGGCAAACTGGTAATATTGGAAAATAGCTGGGTTTACTAGAAAATACAGAATGAAGCAAAATCAGTAGATCAATAAAAGTGCTTTTATATGATGAGTAAGTAGCTGGCTTAATTGCTTTTTCCTATAACTGCCATTTAGCTCGCATATATAAGAAGTTTCAAAAAGATGAAATAAGAAATGAGCATTCATAGACTGGTAGTAATTTTATCTCATAGCTTTAAACATGAGAACAATGTAAGTTCACATGTTTAGAAGAAATATTCCTCAGCTATCATATGATAAAGAATTTAAAATTTTTTATTGGGTTAGAACGAAAGAAGATTAAAATTAAATTTTTCTTAAAGAGAAATTACATAGTATTTCTTCAGGACAACATCTCCCTCATTTTCTCCTCAAACATCTGCTATTATCTCTGACAAGTGGATCAATGTAAAGGCTTATTCTTAGACAATACAATATTTCTGCTGTCCTAAAGTAACAGAAGACTAACAGTGAGCAAGATATTATGATTTCCCTGGTGGCTATGTGATTTGTTTTCATTAATGTTAAACCACCCAGTCGATGTTTTCTTTTCTCTATCCACTCTTAAAGGCATTGCACATAAGCTATTTTCAAGCATGTGCATCAAGTGGCTTGCAATTCATCTAGGATTCTGAGCTGATATTATGAAACGTCACAAAATTAAACTCATTCATCAAATCAATGACTTCAAAATTAGATCAAGAAATGG
>VZRU01009960.1:59399-80087 GCA_013398155.1 Pedionomus torquatus | reverse complement strand
ATTAGATCAAGAAATGGCTTGACGTAATCTATTCCCAATAAAATATGAGCTGAATTATGAGGTTCCTTGCTTAAGGTATATGTTTTCAAATTTTAACAACAAATAATACTTGCAAATAATTGCACTGGAGTAAAAGTTCTGCAGGACTATAGCATGTATTTTTCGTAGCCTAGTTTTTATGAGTTGCTTGTTTTGGTTTNTATTATTTTATTTTTTATTTGTTTTGTTTTGTTTTTTCATGAAAAAATGCTTTTCAGTGTTTTGGGTTACTTATATATTATGATTTGTATTAGCTTATATGGGTAATATTTAATGATTTTTTCCTCTATAACAAATGCAAGGTAATATAAGGAGGTAAAGTTAGGCAATTGGAGAAATGCCTCTGTCAAATAAACCCAACTTTTAACTTTTCTTATTATATATGTGAAAGCTAAAAGTTGACAGTGTGAGCTAGCTGCTCTTTCCAGCCTTGATTTTTACTTTTACAGAGGTGAGTGTGAAAATACCCAATTTTGGCCAATTTGTTTTGTTCATTTATCTGAGTAACTGAAAACTGATCATCTAATATGGTAGCCATGTTTTTGTACCCCTTGCTCTCATGTCTGTGAACCTATTGTCCAAAAAGTTGTTCAGTTGTTACTCAGCTGAGAAAATGGTTTCTTGCAACATAGTGGCTATATTCTGCCAACAAATCCAAGAAACTACATAAGGATACAGCAAATGTGGCCCAGCACTGACTTTTATAAGACTGATTCAATGCTTCTTCTGGTTGATAGAAAGTCATTGATTCATTTTAAATGAGCTTTTAATAGCCTTTATTATTTACTGCAAACCAAAGAGAAGTTATTATATTTTAACCAGGTCTTCCCACTGAAGTAGATGAACTAAGTGGCAGGGTGGAATTCAGTTGCTTAAACATTGTGTTTGATGTTTTAAGGCATCCTGCTTGTACTCCAACCTCCACTCTTGGCAGGTCCAAGTCCTCTGCCAGGCCTGTGCTGAAGTCAAACAGTTCCAGTTATTTTCAAATGGATCTTATATTTTAGGAATTGAATTATGCTCTCACTGTCTGAACTATTATTATTACTGCTGATAAAGATGAATTTTACTAATTAAAATTAACAAAATAAGAACTGTTCTCGCTTTCCATCTCCATCTAACTTAAATTCAGTTTATCCTCCTATGGAAATACTTTTCTGGAACCTGAAGACATGTTTGCAATAATTTGCAATTATAATGGAATGTATGGTCCTGCAAATATGTCCAACCACAACAGATTATTGGACTTAGATAGCTCTTATTCTGATTTTACTCAAGCTTAATTGAAATTAAACCCTATGAATAACAATTATTTTCAATCAGAATGTCAAAGTGCTGCATTGTAATAATTTTTCACCTATCTTACATGTAAACAAGAATAAGATTACTATTGAGGAATAAAGTAAAGCTTAGATATACCTTCTGATAAAAGTATTAAAGTTTTAATGTAAAAACAAATGGGATGATTTGGTGCTAATTCTTTGCCATCCTGACAGTTGTCAACCCTTGCAGAGGCAAGAAACTGGACAGTACAGCCAACAGAAAACAGGATGTCTCAAAGCAAGTGGAGGGATGTAGATCTAGTCTGGTAAAAAAATGGTCTGCACTTTTCAGCACTGTGTAGTATGGGTTGTCTGTGTGCCTGTGACTGTTTTGTAAGGAGGTAGACTCATGTTTTTTCCCTGTCATACGAAGAGAAAATAGAGAACCCAAATTCCAAATCAATTACGAGCTCTTATGTATGAAATAAAAACCTTAAAAATTCCTAGATATATTTTGGTAGGTCTTTATCTTGACTCTGCTGTCAAATGGGGAGACTTCCCTGAATTCAGTGCAGTAATGAAGGTTTAAAAATGGTGTTTGTAGTGAAGAAGTGCAATGAAGTGGAATGAGGGAAACTCATGAAGTTAGACAAATATTTATTTTTATTTTAGCTATGAGTTTTGAACTAGTCTACCTTCTTTTTAGTTTCTCTGCTCTAGTCCTGAGCTATGAGCTTGAAGTGCATTTTAAAATGGAGGTCTGAAAGTGCAGCTTATAAAACATGGTGCATCAGGCATGATGGTGGGGACCAGCTGCAGTTCTTTCTCTTTTTCCCCAGTGGTACTGACTCCCCTTATCTCTGTCCTTCAAAGGAAGTGGATCATAAGCTGAGATGCAGTATCAAGAGAGAAGACTTTTCTTTTTTGCTTTTGGTTTTTTAATCCCTTTTGCCTTACAGGCAAGGAGACAGCTGCCTTCATTTTCTGCAAGAAAAAAAAAATTCTGCATGAACCCAAGAGACAAGAAGATTTATCTGGGTTACAGAATAAGAAATCTAGTGTATATAATAGCTATAGCTGTCAGGGCAGAGTGAAAACCCCTGTTGTTTTTTGGTTTTGTTTTGTTTTGTTTTTTTTTTTTTTTTTTGCCATATTTGTGCAGAACTAGGATTTGGCAGTGGTTTGGGGGTTTTGTTTGTTTGCTTCTTTATTTTTAATTAGAGGGTTTTTGGTTCATCATTCCAGATGAACAAATATCATTCTGACAGGCAAGACTTAGTGCTTCAGCAACTGGTAGTTATATTGCAAACCCAATTGTTCAGGGAGAAACTTACCATGTCTACTACTGGTAGATCTTTTTATAACATTTTAAAACTAAGTGGGAACAATGACAAACTTGTTTTGATTCTAAATGGAAGATTAAAATCCTGTTCTTAAAATTCCCTTTAGAATGTATACATAGAAGATGGTGGTCAAAGGAAAGCTTAACAAGATATAGGATTGTTTTTCTTGAATGGCATTTTCTATATTTTGACTTTTGGGTCAACATTCCTATATGAAACCTGTGATGGGAATAAAAATGGAAGTGGACTTAGGCCTGTTGGATCATGGCGGGTACAGCCTCACTGACTGAAAGAGTCTCTCTTTACTTCAACTGACTTGGGTGATGAGGTTTCAAGGTGATAAAAGATTCAGAAGTCTATCTTTAGTTACACAGAACTCTCACTATTAACTGTGACCAGTGAGACTAACTCACTTATTATTAATGATTTAGCTGAGTTTAGTGACTGTGACTCCCTGACCTCATTTAGGAAAACAGAATACATTCATTTAGTGTTTTGTCTCTTTCTGCCTTCATGGTAAGAGCAGTCCCTTTGGCAATGAGACTCTACCTTGAGAGTTGCCAGTTCTGCTACTCTTATTTGTCCCTTGTAAGACCCTACTATGTTAACCAAGCAGGAAAACCACTGGGAGCAATAGTGAACAAAGAGCTGGGAAATTACTCTGGTCTGTCAGCTGCCTCCTATATTTTCTTGATGGACCAGAGGAGCCAGAGAATTGTTAACTGATAAGCCACCTGTTTCCCTTTTACCTAAGTGAGTTCCCCAAGTGCTAGAAATCTACAAGAGTAAGCACCTTCCATGGAACTGGGTAACCGTAGCTCTGAGCATCATCAGCTGCTTGAAAATCCTTTGGGCAGGCAGAGGGGCAAAAGGCTGTGGTTTGCCAGGAGCCACAGAGCTTTGCTTGAACGTGGAGGCAAAGGACCAGTGAAGGCTTTATAGGTCTAATTGGTATGGTGGCCAGAAATATTCCATAAAGTTCTCCTTTACTCATATCTGACTAAAAGAGACAGTGTTGCACAGTAAAGAGATTTTGTACTTCAGCAAACACACCCTGAAGCCTGTGAGAATGACTATAGTGGCTCTACTATATTTTTGTAACTGTTATACTTAATTAGCAGCAAGATACATTTATAGAGAGTACAAAATAAACAATTTCCTGTAATATAAATATTTATGTAACTGAATTGCGGTGGTAAATATCTTGGTAAAATGTATAATTTGAAATTCTAAGCAGTGCTGCCTCAACGTTGAATTCTGCTAATGAAAACATAATCTATATTTTGTTAGGTTTCTATATTATCCAACAGGCAGCAGACATTAACTGTTGCTATTTAAATTTCAGAATTGACAGTATTTTCAAACTATCTTTTGGGTGGTATTCATGCAGACTTCAAAGCAATCAAAGACAACTATGAGATTGTATGAAACAACCACTCAGAAATTCCTTATTCTATGTATTTAACCTCTCAAAGCTGTCTTGCCTTAAGAAGAAGTCACTCCACAGACAATAAATATGACTAAGTACATTCAAGCAAAATTCAGCAGCTCTATCACTGGATACATCCTAAAAAATTTTTAATTCTTTCCAACAATTAGTGAGCTAACAGAAGGGGCTTTGTTTGGGAGGACTTGTTTTTTAAGTGCGAGAAATTCCTTGAAGAAATCAAGAAAATGGTGAGGACTTGGTTATACGAAGAAATTGACACAGAGTTATCTCTTAATAATAGGCCTAAATTCACATGTAGTTAACATCTGAAAAATATGGCAATCAACTGATGGACTTTAACCACTGTGACACCCTCTGGAAGGGCAATGTTACAGAGCGCAAGTATTAATTGTATTAACATCTTACTAACATAGATGGAAAACCTGGTGAGGGGAGATGCTCTGCTGGACCTCGTGGTTGCAAACAAGGATTAACTCATTGGGACAGTGAAGGGTAGTGACCGCTGTAGTGACCATGAGATGGTGGCATCAGAATGCTGGGACAAGGATAACTTACTCTTGGCAGAAGAGGACCAGGACAAGTAGTATTTAAACAAACTAGACATGCACAAGTCTGTGCAACATTCAAAAAATGATGAAGCATGAACTACAGAAATGGGCAACAATGTCATTTGAAAACTGGCTGAAATGTGCAAAGCAAAGGTCTGTGATCAGCAACATAATGATCTGGACACCAATACCTAGTAGTGTCGATATTGGGGAAATACTGTTCAACATCTTCATCAATGTTGTGGATGATGAACAGCAAGTTCACAGATGATGCACAAACTGGGGGGGTAGCTGATACACCAGACAGTTGTACTGCTTTTCAGAGGGACCTCAACAGGCTGGAGAATTGGGCTGAGAGGAAACTCATGCAGCTCAACAAAATTCTGCATCTGGGGTAGGAATAACCGCCGTGCAACAAGATACACTCATTCGATTGAAAGCTGCTTTGCAGAAAAGGACCTAGGAGTCTGTCCTGGTGGGCAGCTAGGTGAACATGCACAGCAATGTGCCCTTACAGCAAAGGCAGTCAACTGTATCCTGGGCTGCACTAGGCATAGTGTTGCCAGCAGGTTGAGGGAGGTGATCCTTCACCTCTACTCAGCACTGGAGATACATATCTGGAGTGCTGGATCCAGTTATGGGCTCCTCAGTACAAGACAGATACATACTTAGGGAACCAAGTCCAGTGAAAAACCATGAAGATGATTAAGAGATTTGGAGCATCTGACATGGCATCTGAAAGGTTAAGAGAGCTGGGACTGAAAAATGTGCATCTTTGCTCTTCTACTCCTCAGGAAGCTGCAGCCTGTTTCATGCTGCACCATACTGCTTGTTACCCCCTCTGTTTGAGTCCCGAATAGCACATGTAAGTGAAAGCTGAGTTTGAAAGCCCTTTCACCTATTATTTGAGCTGTCAGCTTCCTTATTGCTCAACTTCACCTAAGTCTTACTACAGACTTAATAAAAGTCTGGCTTTTGGCCACTTTGGGGTGGGGGTAACTTTTTTAACACCTCTTTCAACCTCTTGTCAGAAAAGGAGCAAAAAATTAAACAACTAAACCATCTTAAACAACACTAGTGTGGCCCAGGGGAGATCAGGTCTTGGAGTCTCATAAAAATATGTTGTGTCAATGTTTCTCTAACAGCTCTTGAAAATATCACAGTTTAGGAGGCAGAAATTTCTTTGTCATTTTTGTGATCACTTTCTCTACACTTTGTGTTTCTCTCCCTGTTATTGCTAAATGAAATAGGATTTGACATCAATAACAATAATAAGCACTGCACCACAGCAGATATCACGCGTTTCATTTACACTCTCAAAATATCATCCATAGCACCAATGAACAATGAGCAGGAAAGTCCTGTTCTCCTGTCAACTCTTAAGTTCAACATTTACAGGGAATCACAATGTACAGTTAAAATGCAAAGCAGATTTAGTACTTAAATGAAATATTGGTCTTTTTTTCTTTCATTGCAGCTTACTATAAGAATAGTAGACACTGTTTACTATTTTCCCAGTGACAAAGGAGATCAAGGTCTCTGTATTCACAACCTTAATCAGTATTTAACTGCCGAGACCTGTTCCATGAGAACATAACCTAGGAATGTAAGAACAGCTGCAATTTCATACCTAGCAAAGATTCAAAGTTAGCTATGTGTATTTCTCTCCAGATATTCACCTGGCTTAGAGTTCTTGATCTTGGTGATGTTTCTATGTATTTCTAAATAACATGTGCTTTTATTAACTTGTTTAGTGTCAATGTCAGGCTGTAGAGAGTTTTATTATCCACCATGTATTTGACAAGGAGTTCCACATCTGTGCCTGTTTATTCCATCAGGGGATGGAGATGCAATGGGATGATGCAGAATTTAAGTCAGAGAGATCAAGGGAAGAGTCAGACCATAGTGCCTGTGGCAATGTGTGCATACAGAATAAATAACTTTTTTTCCAGATCACAGATTGCAACAATTTCTGCTAAAGTTTATGAATAATTTATTTAGTACGACCTTTTCTGTTTTAGGACACCACATCTTTTAAAAATAGAGCATTTTTAATTTTTTTTTAAACTACTCTCTTAGATGAGACTTAGGCTGCAAATAATGGAGGTAGGTATGGCTTTCCAGGCGGGTGAATACTAGTCAGTGCAGCCCATGCTTCTGTGTTATGTGTCGTGACTGTGTAGCTCCCACAGTCAGGTCAGAACTGAACTGATTCCTGGCCAGAGAATATCTAATTTAAAATGTATGTATCAAATATATTTTGATACCTTTGCCATGGGGAGGGAGGGAGTAGGGAAATCTGCTGAGCAGAATATGCAAGGCATGCCTCCCTTTCAGCACTTTAGCTCATAACAAGAGTTTGCTTTCGGTTTTGATCTTGCATAAGGAAGATGTTGCTTGAGAGATCATTTCTCATTTTTAAAAAAGCTTTAAAGTTGTTGAAGTGTTTGGAGTGTTTGTTATAGTTTAAGGGCTCGAGGCTGTCATTCTTAACTTCTGGTAAGTAAGAATTATCAAACATGTTTATCAAGAGGCTTCTGTCAAAGGGAACATTATATCACAACATGGCCGGGGCAGAGGCAAGCAAAGGTTAATGACTGCAGGGAAATTGAAATCTACAGAGGAAGCATTATAATTGGTACTGAGGTCATGGTCTAGACATCAAATAATAGTTATGGCCTCAGTATTAACCTGTTAGTCAATTTATTTAATTGTCATTTACAGTGAGACACCTACTTTCTCAATATTTACACAACTTCAAGAAAAATGTGTTTGATTTGTTGATATGACTTTGATTTTATGTTGAGAGTAGAACTGCTTTGCATTTATCTGAATTTTATATCTGTATAAAAAGTTTAAAGTAACCAAACTTGTACATAAGAATAAAATCAAAGAATTGATCAGGGAATTGCCCTGGGTTTGAAAGTAACAGTAGAGCAATAACAGGAAACTTCATGGCTCTCAATGTAGATCCACAAATAGTGGTTGTCAGCATGGCTGTAGAGTGAAAATAAAGGGAAGAAGATGGCGGAGAGGGAGAAGTCTTTAAAATCTGCTCCAAATCAGGGAGCTCTTCTGACCCTAGCTGGCACTGTGGTTCAGCTGGGGCACAGCTCTGAATGAGAGTATTCATGCTACTTCCAGTGCTCACAATGGCCAAGAAGGCAGATATTCACTTCAAAACCCACAATCGTGCTTTTCTAGCAGTAGTTAGGATGCTCTGTTTTGTAGCTGCTTCCTTTTCTTGTATAAGATACAGACATCTACTCCTGTTCAGCACTGCACCATGCTAGAAGTATCAGTTTTGCAATATGTAGCCAGAAAAATGGGATCGCACCTGCTAGAAGTGCTTTGCCCAATTACAGAAGACCTGGTCACCAGCCAAGCACCTTCTTGACTGTGGTGCTGCAGGCGTTGCCTATACTCAGCTGCTGCTGAAGGAGAAAGCTCTCTCCTGGCTCTCTTTTTTCAAAGAGAGCAAAGTGAGCTTAATTTCCTTTTCCTAATCCAAAGGAGGAGTGTCTTGACCTAGATCACATACGGGGGTTTAAGATCAGGACTTGCTTGGTTAAAATGAGACTCAATCAAGATTTATGTGGAAATTCATTCTGGAAGAACCTAGTCTCAAATTCACCAGGCTTTACTGCACTATGCTGACAAGTGTTTCAGTTTTTGACAGGGCAGACCTAAAAATTAATTTCCACTCTACCTATCTTTCCTTACCAGTCCTAGGTGCAGTATATGCTCCTCTTCCTTGACTAAACAGGATACAATGGTGGCATGGCACCATCAGAAGTTGGTTTTGGCTCTGGTTGATCTTGCCATTCTCTCATGTGCTGTTATGCTTGATTATCCTGTTTTCTCAGTGCACCACTGCAAAGCATCTTTTTTTTTTTTTAAAAAAAAAAAAAAAAACAACAAAAAAACCAGGAAAAGGCAGGACAGAGTTTCAGAAAGTAATTTATAGGTGTGCAGAAGTTGAAACATGGTAAAAAATGTTAGCTCTGCCTCATAAAGCCACTGACTACAAACATGTAAAGAAGTGTACAGGTAAACTGCAGACTCCAGGGATCAGCCAATTTATCTCTGCTCTGTAGCTAATATGTGGTGGCCAAATATTTGGCATACAGGACCACACTGGTCTTTTACAGAGTTCACATATCTGTCTTACAGAACTTGATTTGTAAGCTCTGACAGAATATTTCCCCTAGTAAATAGTTTTGGTACCACTTTAAGTCATTTGTCCAGCAGGACTGAAGAGAAACAAGGTTGTTAGAACAAAAGAGCAGGGCAAAGGCTGTGTTTTTAACCAGAGGTGAATATAATTCCTAAAGTATGTTGTGGCCCAGAAAGAGTGTTGCACACTCATCCCTGCATTTGATTCCCACCCCAGTCATAAAAGGTGACTAAGAACAACACCTACCTCAGGAAAATCTCCAGGGATTCTCAGTCAGATGAACAATGATAGCAGAGCCTAACTCATTTATGTTAGATTTACGCTGAAGGTACCATCTTTTGATGTTAGATTTGTTAGATTGTTAGATTTATACTGAAGGTAGGACTTTTGAAACTACATAGCAAATCTGAAAGGACTTACTGCAGCGTTACCTTGGCTAGAGATATTCCCTGCTAAATGCATATACTGCACTTCAGATGATTTTTCTTTCAGTGCTATCAAGGCACCACAAAAAACTGTATCAAGGCTGAGGATCTAGCCATTTCTCTAATGCTATTACTTGCCATACATTACACTGTCATCTGTTGGCCGAATGTATTCATGGCACTTGAGAGATTTATGTAAACCATTTCTCCTGAGCCTGTTTTTTCTGATTTCATTGTGCTAGAGCAATCATCAGCAGCTTGACAGCTAGTTGGCTACCAGTCCTTGCAGGAGAGTGAATCACTCGGAGTGACATCAGGGAGATTCCTAACTATCATCTCTGAGATTTATTGATGTCTTTACCAGAGGTGATACACAGCCACTTGGGAGAACCAATTTGAAGAGATGTATGCACAGGTAGGTAGATGGAGAGGGGCAAAACATTAGGATTAATTTTAAAGCTCAATGAGGTTTATTCTGTACGATTTTGTGCATGATTAATTGATCATTTTTGAGGGGCTTGAGAGGAGCTCTGTGCTGCTTGAAATTATTCTACTTTTGATTTCTGTGCCTTTTATCTTTAAATATCTAAAAAATGTGCCTGTTTGCAGTAATGACAGCCATATCTTTCCCCCTTCACAGCCTGTCAAAGGCTCGGTAACTTTGTGCCTAGGTATAGGGTCCACTTAAAGGTCTGGCAATTAATTTAAATACCCCTCCACAAACCCAAAAGTAGATAGAGTTCAGATGGTGTAGATGGAATTCCAACAAATCCATTATTTTGCTGTGACTTTTTCTGAAGACAGCCTCTATCCTGAAAATAGAGTGAAAATATGGTTCCTATAGCTGTACAACTTACTGTCTCTTCCTAAGATAACATGGATTACATTCATGAGCTTAGTTTTCTTGAATAGGAAAAAATCTTATCCTTTCTTTCTTTTGCACCACAAGGCTGATCCTTGCAGTTGCTGAGTAATTTGATCCCTTTGTAATATACCATTCATTCTAGTAGCTATAATGAATATTTAATACAAATAGCAACAAGGGTTAGATGCTTGCTAGTAATATTTATTTTTTTT
Organism: Pedionomus torquatus; assembly: GCA_013398155.1. Classification (NCBI taxonomy): domain Eukaryota; kingdom Metazoa; phylum Chordata; class Aves; order Charadriiformes; family Pedionomidae; genus Pedionomus; species Pedionomus torquatus. The sequence goes on along the minus strand of VZRU01009960.1, from coordinate 69,766 downwards.
TCACCGGAGGATGTGGTAATGCATTTAAATGGCCTTCCAAAAGCTATTGTCAAGCTTATTTTAATATATTTCTGTTACTTAGTTCCTGATTTATTACAAATATACAGAGGACTGAAAAATCTTTCATCAGCCATAAGAGTGACTTCCTTCAAATGCCAAAAGAAAAAAAAGTCTCAGGTCACTGTATTTTTTAATAAACAGGCTTTTTTTTTTCTTTTTAAAAATAGGCTTTTCAGCAACTCCATTATCTCCTATTTCAAACAAGCTCCATGCTGGAAAGCCTCATATCTCATTTGCCAAATACTTGTAACATTTCCAGTGTTTATTGATCTCAGCAGGGCTCCTTAATCACTCACTTTGGCTGCAGGAAAAGGCCAATACCAGCATATGCAAATTGAGAAAAATCTCCCACAGAAGCAGTCTGTGTCAAACCCCTGAGCTGCCAAAGTTAGGATCTGCAGATACTCTGTGGCTCACACAGAGAAAACATACGATTACATGAAGAAAAAAGAAATAAGACGGGCTGGTACTACAAAACAGAAACCATCGTAAAATAAAATTACTTACAAAGTGATTTTGGTCTCCAGAGCACAGAAATGCTTTTCAGAATAAGGTAATCAACACTCATGGAAGTAGTATCCTTGTGCTGGGTTTAGTTTAATGTACTTCTAAGTCTTTTTTTTTTTAGGTTGCTGTGTATATTTACATAAACTCAAAGGCTACCTTCTTCTTTGTGCTACAAAGGTAAATCAACTGTTAGGTGCCCCTGGATAATTAGGATCTGATATTATATTTCTAGTATAATAAAAAGAACTTCACATCAGTGTATTTGTCTTGAATAGCATCCAAATTCAAGAATCTTTTTAGGTATTAATGAAAGGGCTGCATATTTTATCTAGTAACCTATGGCATGTCATGGGTATTCATAGATATGGATATGTTTTTATTTACCATAGGAAGATGTATGCTGATCCTTTTCTTCCTTTTTACAGGATTCCTAAAATATATCTTATGTCCATCCTCTCAGCTTCCTAGATTACTGATCCTAACAGTAAGCCTGATAAGTAATTGCACTTATATTGATTTAATTAGTATAGCAAGTTTAACATGTCCAGCTTGGATCTAGTTTTAAAGACTCTACACGAGGGAAAAATAAATTATGACATTACCAGGAGATCTATAGTCCTTTTCTGCCTCTTCCTGTGGCTTGATAAGAGTGCCCTGCAATGGAACTGACTGCAGATGTATCATGGAGGTGCTTTGTTCCTGTTCAAAGCTGACGGATTTCAGGAGGGCAGGATATTGGTGGAGGAGAGCACCAGCAGACATCATCAGCACAAGGGTAAGTTACTCGTCTTACTTTGCTTTCAAGATTGCAAAAAAGTCAAGAGAAAATTACCTGATAGGCATCTCCGCCTTCCTTTTCCTTCCTCATCCTCTCTGTCTTCTCCAGGGAAGTTGAGAACTATGTTCCTGCCAATATGAAACTCAAACTGCATATAAGCAGAGAATCCAGCTTGCCTCATGCTCAAATATACTGGTGTGGTAGTAGATATGTGCCCTGCCTGGTCCTCACTTTGTCACTGATGTCACAAATAGAGTCAAATTAATATGATGATGAACATTTCATTTGGAGACTCACTGTTAAAGCAACAGGGTTGGAACATGCTCTGTGCCAAACTGTTTAAAGCATTATAAGAACACTGCAGCCCATGGTGACCTCTTTATGTGCTCAGCCTGCATGTTTTCCTTACCTCAGCAATACTTACTGAAAAATACCAAAGTGCTTCAAGAGAATGTATTGACTTTGTTCAGATCTTCAAATACAATCAGTTGGGAAGATGGGTCATCTAGCCCTGTCCCCTGCCTCTTACGTTTCCAGTCCTCCTAGGTTTTCTGGAGTTTCTTCTCCCCTCAACCTATATGGAGAAATTTTGGTGTTCCTCTGCCCTGTTGTTCCCAGCCAGATGGGCTGCTGTGGAGGCAGAAGGCACCAGCACAGCCTGTGCATGAACTCCTGCGCCCTGCTGACCGCCTGCATGAGTGGCGAGGAAGCAGTTGCATATGTGGTCTGGCTCAGCTGTCCCCTGGTCTGGGTGGCTTTCTGGTCTTTTTCCCAACAAGCTGCATAAATATGAAACAGATGTTGGCTCACGGTGCTGGACACCTTCTTGCTGTCTCTGCAATAATACAATGCAGTGAAATTTTGTAATTTTTTGCTGATTTTTTCTTTTTTTTTTTGATTTGGATGCAAAAAGTTATTCCTCTCTGAGATAATATGTTGCTCTGAGAATTTCAGTTTTGATTCCCCATGTGCTCAGAATAGATCAAGAAAATTACATTTCAATTCTTTCTTGATAAAGAAGGATGTGTCTTAAGCTTTCTCTCTTCTGCTTCAAGAGGATCAAAAGAAGTAATGAATTGCCTTAGTAGGAATAATCAGACTTGGGAAAGTTACCTGTGAAAATCAGAGCTGATCTTTGATGTTCAATTTTTTTACTCTAAAATTGCAAAAAAGATTTAGCACATACCATTTCCTCCACCCCACCTCAAATTTCTGGAAAGACCTTTAGATTGGGTTGCATTGAAAGAATTGGACTTTCATTTTATTCTTCTCTTTATTTTAATTAATTGACAGTTTCCCAACTTCAGGATTTTGCCTGTTCAGTTACAATAGACATTTTTATAGGTAAAGGAATCCAGAAGATTTAAACAAAAGCCAAACCAACCAATAAATAAAACTCTTTCCTCAGACAAAATGTATTTTTACTTTTAGGTTCTAGGTTTTGCTGAGGTTTAGGACATATTTTCTTTCTAATTGAGTTCAATGGCAAAGCTTTCATTTTAGTAGAGGAGTACTTATCTAAACATCTGTCATTTATCAGCCCGTTTGTGCTATGCACTGCTAGAACCATTAAAAAAAAAGACTGAACTGAAATACAGCATCAGAGTGATTACAGTGAAAACTCAAGCGAGTTTTTCCTTGGTTTGCATGTGATAATTCATTTTTTTGATCAAATGAGTTCGGCCCTATTAGTTCTTTGTATAAATTGTAGGGCATGTAGGTTTTAAAAATTATGTTAAAGAAAATGCACAAACAAAACTCTTCCTAAATTTTCAGAGTGGGTTACAAGTTGCTTCATTTTTCTGATAAAGGAATGAAATATGAAGATATTTTCTTTTCCTGGGGAACACCTGAAAAATATTTCTGGTTTAGTAATAATTACAGAAGTTCTTTGCCTTGATGTAATCCTATGGTGAAATTTTGTTTTATTTATTATGTAGCACAGATTCTGTGTGAAAACCACGTCTTTCTTGTCTGAGTACATCAAGAAATCCAGCATCCTTTCTTGTTTTGGTGTTTGTTCTTTCCAGCTTTGATACATCAGTTCAACAAAATATGATGCTAACAGCACTAAAGATAGAAAAGAAATCTAAGTCTTTGTTTATCATAAGGCTGGCATGAAATTAGCACAAAGCAAAGAAGAAACCAACCTTGGGTGAAGCTTGGCATAGCCCTGAGTCACAAGGAGTAGAGAGAGATACATGTCTCTATTTGAATAAGGCTGGAGGGAATTTAACTTCCTATAAATGCCCACTGTAATTAGAGAATATAACCCAACAGTATAACAATCTTCACAATCAGTCCTCTGATGCCAAATCCCCAAAAAGGCGATTCCCAAAAGGAAAACGAAATAAATGTGATACTGCACCATCCTCTGTGTTCAATTTGCCTCATTAAAATTGTTACAGCTCCTTAGATAATTAAGATTTTGTCACTTTTTCACCTCATTAGTTTGGTAATTCACAGTAGGAGATGTGTTCTGTGATGGCTTAAAGTATAATTCATTAATTGAGGTCAAACCCTTTTTATAAGTATGGAGATGGCTCCCTCACTAGCTTAGCTAGCTGTCTAAATAGTGATACAATACTCATTTCTTTGTTTGTCATAAAACATCAGTTATAGCAGGTCAGAAAAATGTGCTTGGTATTCTTCTTACAGTCTATTGCAGTGTATTTCCCAATGGAGAAAAGAAAGATCTCTAATCCTTAAGTGTTCACGTGGAACTCAAAGCCCAGACTGTGCAATGCTCTGTGTAATGAACTCAGAAAATCACAGAATCACATAATGACAGGATTTGGAAGGGACCTCTGGAGATCATCTAGTCCAATCCCCTGCCAGAGCAGGTTCACCTAGAGCAGGTTGCACAGGTGATCAGGACCTTAAGAGCGGTGACCTAAAGGTGTGTGCTGAATAAGGAGCTTGTCTAAAGCTAGTAGCCACCACAGTAATCGTGCAAACAGATGTGACAAATCTGATCCCTCCTTTTAGGATGTGTATGGGAAGACTTAGGTGCCTAGTGATGAGATAAAAACTATGCACGCTAAGTAGCAGGTTCCTTGAAGTATCCAGTATTATCTCAGAGGGTTGTGGTTAGTGGTGCAGAGTCCAGTTGGAGGCCTGTAACTAGCAGTGTTCCCCAAAGGTCAGTACTGGGTCCAGTCTTGTTCAATATATTCATCAATGACTTGGGTGAGCGTACCCTCAGCCGCTTTGCTGATGACACAAAACTGGGAGGAGTGACACATGAGAAGGCTGTGTTGCCATTCAATGGGACCTAGACACGCTAGAAAGTTGGGAGAAAGACCTAATGAAATTCAACAAAAACAAGTGTAAGGTCTGGCACCTGGGAAGCAATACACCAGTAAAGGTCAGGGGCTAAACTGCTGGAAAGCAGCTCTGTAGAGAGAGACCTTGGAGTCCTGGTGGACAACAAGCTGACCATGAGCCAACAATGTACTTATGGCCAAGAAGGCCAATAGTCTCCTGGGGTGCATCAAGAAGAGACTGACCAGCAGGTCGAGGGAGGTCATTCTCCCCTGCTACTCTGCCCTGGTGAGGCTTCATCTGGAGTACTGTATCCAGTTCTGGGCTCCTCAGCTCAAGAAAGACAAGAAACTACTGGAGAGACTCCAGTGGAGAGCTATGAAGATGATAAAGGAAATGGAGCATCTGTCTTATGAGTAAAAGCTGAGAGACCTGGAGGCTGTTTATCCTGGAGAAAAGAAGGCTGAGAGGGGATCTTTATAGGGAATGCCTGTAAATATCTAAAAGGCAGATGTCAGATGCCCAGACTCTTTTCAGTGGTGCCCAGTGACAGGACAAGAGACAACAGGCATGAACTAGAACACAAGAAGTTCCATCTGAACATAAGGAAAAGCTTCTTTACTTTGAGGGTGCCAGAGCAACAGAACAGGCTGTCCAGAGAGGTTGTGGAGCCTCCTTCTCTGGAAATATTAAAAACCCGCTTGGATGTGTTCCTGTCTAGCCTGCTATAGGTGATCCTGCTTTGGCAGTGGGGTTGGAGTAGAAGTTGTGGGAGACCTGTCTCTGGGAGTGTTCAAGTCCAGGCTGGATGGAGCTTAGAGCAACCTGCTCTAGTGGGAGGTGGCCCTGCCCGTGGCAGTGGGTTGGAACTCGATGATTTTCAGGATCCCTTCCAACTCTAACCATTCTATGATTTCTGAAGGTCCCTTTGAACCCTCACAATTGTGTGATTTTGTGAAATAAGCTAATGACCATAATGGTTAAACAGCTCTCAGCTCAGGGATTACAGCAGTTCAGGTACTCCAACTATGAGAGGTTTAAACTTCTGTCTTAAAAGTACACTAACTTCTGGGCAATAAAGTGAGAGATAGGGCAGCAGGATACCTTCATCCTGTCTGGTTGAAGCTAGAATGTAGTCTATCTGAAATTGCTAAATAATGAGACTAGTTGTAGAATGAAGAAAATGGAGTCTGACTCTATTGCCAAGTGATTAGCTTAGTCTCTGGCAAGCTTGTTTTTTGACATCTGTGCTGAGAGGAAAAATCTGTAAGAAGCCTGATTTATCGCAGAATTAAAAAGAAAAATAAAATATGAATGAAAGAGAAATAAAACAGCAAGACACACTGACTCTCACCATCCAGTTTTTCTTATATTTACCTTCCCACATGCAGAGAAATGTTTAAAGAATTCACTCTTGCTGTTACAGACATCTTTGATTTCTAAAGGTGAAATGATTATGCTTCAGGAATAACAACACACAGAAAATGACTCAACCTTTTTCTTGGAATTTCATGTCCATTATATATCTTTTCAGATACCATTGACAGTAATGCTGTATAATTTGATGGCATTCTTGATGGGGAGCGGTATTTTGGCTGTAATGAAGTGTATTATTCATTAGTATTTTACTGCTGATAGCTTGTTTAGTACTGCGAACCAAGTTCCCACTGTGTATCATTTTCCTTTATTGCTGTGATTATCACTAGACAATCTCCACTGTGATTCATGGATTAAATTTGATTTTATTGTTGTAGGTATTAGAGTGATAAATAAAGTGCAAATGACATGGAGTTGGCACTAATTTAAACTTTAATTAGCTGAACTGGTGTTTCCAGTTTTACTTAGCCATTTTCTTATTTCACAGTTCTAGTGAGTATGATGGCAAAGAAAAACTAGCAATTAAAAATAATACAGAAGTATTGCAGTGATTGATAAGCGTTCACCTTAAATTGTATATGTAGCAGGCTCCACGCCTTAGTGAAGCATGTGTTAGCTTAAAGGTCTAAGCCTGACGCTCCTGACCATGAGACTCCACACCATTAATCCCTTCAGGTATTACAAGAACTTCTTACCAGGATGGGTAGGGCTACGGCCTGTCTTCTGCATACTCACCAGTGAGTGCACTTGCAGGGCTCCTCCGCATCCCCAGGGTCTCATCTAGCAGATCTGCAACACAAAGGAATGCAGGGAGAGCGGAAAAGCACTTTGGACTGATTTACAGAAGTGTGGAACTGAGTCATTCCAACTTGTTTTTCAGGTACTTTGGAAAAAAACTTTCTTCTAACACACAGCTTTGTGGTTGCAAACCACCCATCCCATTAGTGGCACTTGGCACAGGTGCTGCTTGAGAACAGTTACCTCTCTGTGGAGCACCCACTTCAGAAATTGTATTCCTTGGTCTTCACAGCCTCCTTGGATAATTAAAACCTGGTGGTAATCTTACGTCCTTCTTATGACTTATGAAAATTTCTTAGGTGTGGGAAGGAATCATCAGGGGTGACTTTTGGTATGGAAATGTTGTGCTTGCATGGCATCCAACTTTCATTTGAGTGCTTACTAAAGGTATTATAAGGATAGATGTGAAAAATGAAGCCATTTATTTATCATAGAAGAGTTAATACATGCACAAAAGTTTTCCTCTGCTGCTCCACCTAAATGACTAAATGCTGTTTTGAATAAGTACTAAGAAAAAGAAACTCTGCTAATTCTCCTAGAGTCTGCCCCACTGTTTTTAATGATAAACATAAAGCAGAGAGTCAACTACTCTTTTCCTACTTTTAAGCTCCTCCAAGAACGATGGATTTGAATATTCAAATCAGCCCAGAACTTCTCAGTGTTGCCTCTTTTTTTTGACAGGCTGAATGAGGAAAAAAAAAACCAAAACCATGTACAGAGACTTGGCTGGCAGGTGATGTTGAAGCTGATCTAATAGCTCTGCTAATAAGGCTCAAGAGAGGGAGAGGCAAGGAACCAGGAGCTTTAGATGAAAACAAACATATGATACAGACACCTCTGTATGCACGGGAGAAGATTCTCAGCTGCTCAGCCCACACCATGGAGCTCAGTACTCAGCAACTCTTTATGTGACATTTAAAACCAGATTTCCAAGGAAATTGGCAGTGAGGCTGAGACAAGGTGGCACTTCCTAATAAAGTAACACACACTTGGATTTAATGAGCTGGGGTTCACCAAGTTTTTGGGTGTAGGAAGAGGGGAAGAAATCTGAATGAAATGTCCCAATTTTGAAGCTAAATAAGGTTTCAAATGCTTGATTTGAAATGGACATTTTACATTTGTGAATTAATTGAATTATTTTTCAATGTTAAAACAAAACCAACAGGTTTGTTTCTTTTACAGATAACTGAGAAATATTCAAGTTTTTCTTGATTAAAGCAATAATTTTGCTTATGGTGCTTTTTGAAATCCAGCACTGTGCTCTTTGGAAAACCTGATAAGATCAGCACCACTTGTCCTTGACTGCCTATTTCAGAACGTTCTTCTGTCTTCCATAAATTGTAGAGAACCCTTTTCATAAGCTAAATGTCCAAGGTAACAAAAATAGTATTGCATTGGAAAGAAATCTTGGTATGCAGAGTGGCATTATGCTAAATGCCTCCCCTGCTTGCTGGGCTTGTGTGGATTGAGAAACAGGGAAATGGCGGTGATGGGAACTAAATGTGGGTCTATATGTCAAAAGGAGAGCACATTTTCTGGTAAACACTGTTCCATTTGGAGCTGAAACCATTACCTTCCTTCCCTCTGCATGATGGGGCTAGGAGAGCTTGGCTGGGTCTTCTCTGATTCCTGTCAGAGTCACAGGTCCTTTTTTTAAACCTGTATTTCTGTGAACAGTCTTGTGCCAAATTCTGCAATCTCTAAAACAGTCACCAGTATGTTTCTATGCTGGTGTGTGCCATGCTCCCATTTTATAATCCCCAAGGTTCACTTTGTACTAGGGAAACCAGAAATAGGTTAATTAAGATCCCTGGATTTTTTAAGTAACACAAGATACTGGGTGAGTGCCAGAACTGCAAGGTCCTGATCATAATCAGTATTTGTGGATGTGACATTTGAACTTCCAGTGATTTGCAAATTTGTAGATTTGGGAAGCCTCTCTTTTGTTTAAACTTGCGTTCTTATTTATAGATAACCCATCATTAACAACTTTCTGCTCAGAAAATTCATTCTAGCTAGACCAGAGGCTGAAATCTGGAGATCCTAAGAGTGTTTGGTTTAATTAACACATCATTTGATTTGTTCCCATGCTAATCAGCTCTTGAGGCTCAATAAATTCTCATTCAGTATAAATAAATTGGATTGGAGAAACAGTTAGTACTGTAATAACAGTAGTGCCCATTTGGGCTGGTTTGTGTACATAGTTCACTCGTTAGTCACCAGTCAGATAGAAATTAAATGTACTGGAGAGTCTGACTTGTTTAATATTCTTTCAATTGGCTGAGAAACAGAAAGATCTGGTGTGGAAGGCTTGGAACACTGCCTGGCAAAAAACTCAGTCTGTCTTACCACAGAACCTTTTATTTTTACCTTAAAATGCAGACTACAGATCAGGTTATTCCCATCTTTCACTCGTCACAGCATTGAATTGTCTGTCATTTCAGCTTTTGAAATTAATTCTAATGGTTAGGACTCAGCATATTTAATCCTCATCAGGGATGCCCTTTGCACATTTTCTTTCTCATCAAGATTTGTAGGGCATGCTCATTCATAATGAAGACCAGTGGGACAGAAAAGACATTTTAATAAGCTTTTATGAATCTTTGAGAACTAATGTCTCCTATGAGTTTTATTTTTCTCTTTTAAAATATTCACTTACTAATTGAATGCAGTTGAAAGCTGCTGTAATGATCATTCTATAGATCAAAGAATTATCAAATGACATTCTGTGTTTGTGGCATCTCTCACATAGACAGAATCCCCATCTATAAGAAATGTCTTTGAAATTTTGTAATAGGATAAATGTAACATTGAATTGTTAGAATTGTAATGATCCTGGATGCAAGAAGAAAAATGAAGCACAATATTGTAAAAGAATGATGAAACCTATATACAATGAACCCTCTCATCCAGAATTTTCTAAATATTTTAATCTGTGGGTTATGGAATTAGGGTTATAAAGATAATTAAAATGTATTGAAAATCATCTAGAGTCACACGACTGAGTAAGCTCCTTTTTTAGATATGAAGATTCATAACTGTCTTTGTAAATCTTAATAGTCAGACTGTCCAGTGAGCATTTATTTTCCTATTTGCAACACGATAGGCATTCCTTTTTTTTCCTATGCACTTCATGCAAATCCATCAATCTATATTTCTCATGCTCTAAAAAAGTTGCTGCTTCTATGGTGTTTCTCTTTAAGAGCCTTTGTATAATGACTAACACAAAATCATCAGTCTACCTATAATGAGTGGGTATCTTTTATTATATACTTTTGTGATTGCTAACATCTCTGTTGTTAGGACTGAGAGTCTTTTTAGATAGATGCATTGTGCAGTGGTTTTTAATACAGTAAGTCCTGAAAACAGATCTAAAGTCAGACAACACAATAAGCTTTGGATTCTGCAGTACTCCGTACTTTCAAACTGTATGAAAATCAACCAGCTTCTTAGGAAATTAAAAACTGTTAATCATACGGGCATCTTCTCAAGATGATGTAAATGGCTATAGCTAAACCAAAGAAATTACAGAAATCAATGCAACTGTGCTTTTTTTTTTTTTTTTTTTTTTAGTGAAGGATAT
>VZRU01009960.1:47932-59350 GCA_013398155.1 Pedionomus torquatus | reverse complement strand
AAATAAAGGAAATGTTTTTTTTTTTTTTTTTTTTTTTTTAGTGAAGGATCATTGGCACATGTTCCCCACTCTTACTATATGATTGCTCTTTAAAACATAATTATTACTTCAAGCTCTGCAGACCTGAAAACTCTAAAGCAACTAAAATTCCAGCACATAACTGGAGCTCACAGCTAAATAGGCTCCAGAGACTGAACATTTGCACTTATATTCAAATTACATTGCCTTCAGTGGAGTGGTCTGAGTGTTGAAGATGAGGAAACGAAGGCATTAAGTAGCTCAGCTTTTTCATCATTCTTGGTTGTGATTTCCCCCCTGCACCCAATAAGAGATGGAGGTTCTCCCTGGCTCTCTTTTTATTACTTATGGGAGAGGAAGAGGAAGGATTGTATTGGTCTTGATTGCTGCGTGTCAGTCAATGGGTTTGTGTAAGGACTCATGTCACGTAATGATGAACTAACAGTAATCTTTGTAATAGATTGCACAATGGATCGATTGCTTCCAGAAGATACATGTTTTGATATGAGAAAGGGACTTCAATTATAGTACAAAATCTGGGATTTATCAAAAGGAGATTGGAAAGGTGATGGGGAAAGTGCACAGTTTATGTTTGCTTCAGAGCAAGGCTGGTCTGTTGGAGGATGTTGATGTTATTTGAGCTTACCTGGTGCATAATAATGGAATCTTTTAATTTTCCAATATTTTCTAAAGTTAAGAGTGCTGTGCTTTTTCATACCAATACAATACCTAACAATAATAATAATTTCATCAATTCATCAAGAGGCTCAGTTGGGATTTTTTTGAAGCAGAGTCTAGCCATAGTTGCTGTGCTTGGTGTTGATATCCAGAAGCTCATATATGATGAGTTTAAACAGCTGGAGTGAAGGTTTGAGCTGTGAAGTTTGAGGCTGGCTGAGTCACAAAACACATCTGCATTTCTTTGAGCCAGTTGTTTCAGACCCAGGCTTCAGTCTGAGATTTTTGTAATACCAAATTTGAATTGAATGAATCTTTAGTTTGTGGTTCACAGTGATCTCTGTGTTGAAAACAATTATTTAATACAATCCTGTTTTACAGACCACAATAGGTTACCCAAGTCAATAAATGTAACTAAATGTGTGTTGCTAATTTTAGTTAATGTCTATTTGAGTTAGAAAGCAGCTCTGTATTTTTCCAACTTACTTTCTGTTTTGCCTGCTGTCATACAGGATTTTTATAACAGTTTAGAATCAACATTGCTTGTATCAAACCAAAGGATTGTAATAAAAGTCACTGATAAGGGAGAGAGATCTGTACAGTAGTTTTTTTACATTTTACCAGTCATTGACACAAGGAGATGTCACATAGACCAGTGCTAAAGTCTCTGTAAGCCCAAAATGAACTCAAGAATCTAGGATAAACATCTCCATGCAGGTCTGAATTGTACAAGTTGCTTCCTTGTGCAAGTCATCACATGGCAAAGCTTCATTTATAAATGTGCTGCTTAAGTTTTGAGGCATCCAAGGTCATAATAAAGTCTGCAGACAGTGTAAGGCTATAACATGCTCCTGGTATTATGGTATGCCTTTGTCAAGGTGAGACATATTCAAAAACAGACTAGAGGTGAGTAGAATAGGATGAGAAATAGAAAAAAACCAAATAGCAGTATCTTCTATAATGTGACCTGACTGCTTCTATATATGTGTGTTCGTATACGTGTCTTTTCTATGTGTGTGTGTCTAAGATTAAACTGACATAGTTGCAAAAGACTTTGGGAAGTGTATCATAAAAGCCATGGTTGAGAGGCTTCTGCCAAGTGTTAGAGGCTTTGGATGTGGATATTTTCAGGAGCTGGGAAGGAAAGCTTTACTTAGCCTCCTCACTAGTACCGCCTGCTACCCTTATCCTCTGTTTTCATCTGGATTATTGCCTGGAAGGCAGAAGGGGAAGGTGGTTATTTGGGAATATTTTAGCTCTTTTTACCTGTCTGAATGTCTGCTAATGGCAGAGGTACCAGCAAACACAGGCTAATTGGCAATGCAGACACAGGCTTAACTGGGCTGGTGCAGGCATAGCAAATCCACTGCTTCTTGAGAATCTGGCACTTACTGCCAGTACTTTTCCAGGGCGTATGTGCTCATATTTCTACATGGGACATCACATTAAAATGGGAGCCTGGACGCAGTTCATCACTTAGACCTGCACTAAATAATAACCTTGTAGTCCCCTGGTTTTGTGTGCCCTCTGCTTTACCCTGGGTTGCATCTGTCCCTGAAGCATCCCCAAATATAAGTCTTTAGGAAATCTTAGAGAAATCAGAACCCTTTGGCTTTGCCTCAAGACAGAAAGACTGTGCAGCAGTCTTAACTGGTGAAAACAACTGATGTTTTTTTCCTCAGGGCTTTATCATTAGAGAAGACCTTTTCTTTGCAGCTTGTTCTCCCTCCTGAGTCTGCTACACTCTTTTTTTCCTTTTCCTTCCTCTTTTCTGAACTGGACAACTTTCTGTTCAAGCAAATCACAACCCAGTTGAGTTGAAAGAAAAAGCAGTTTACGTGCTTGAGAGTGTGTGTCTCTCCAGCCCCCAGGTGCTGTCACAAACAGCCAGGAGGTATGCTGGCACGCATGGCAGAAGAGAAAAGGCTCTAATAAATTTAGCTACGATTACTAAGTGGAAATCCTGAGCTTATGCCTGTAGAGGCATTTCATTTTCAGAGATAGTTCTAGGCTAAAAAAAATGCAACAACCAAGAGATGGTTTCTCTGTCTGAAAAATAGTATTTGCCAAAGTAAGAGGATTTGTCAAAGACTGTGTTTATTTGTCTTTGCACAGTAGTCATTGCATTGCCTATTGTATTTGCATATCTTTGTTGTGTATGTTTCAGGGGAGTTTGTGCTAACCAAAGTTGTGCTATGTGTGTGTTTTATTCTGGAAGTTCTTGGAATGACAGCACCATAGCAATGGGAATTCATTTGAATACCAGTGGATAGTGTTATATTCTCCAGTATGAACTTGGCAAACAGGTGCCACCTGACCTGTAATCCTCTTCAGTTTAGGCTGTGACTGCAGAATGAAAAAGGACTGGAATTAGCAAATCATTAAAGATGGGTGGGGATATGCATTTGTGGCCCTGTCTTATTCCACTAATTCAAGATCAAACCGCTTGCATCTCTTGAAAAATGCAGAAAACCATGGTACACAGAAATAAATAAAAAATTTCTAAATCTTAATGGTTTTTTGTAGCATATACTCTAATACTGCAGGACTGTTTTCTGGAATAATTCTCGAGTTCAGGGGATTGCAGGAGCTCCTGAGTAGGAACATGAGGCACTCCAGCTGTACAGAACTGTGGTATAAGCAGAGATCTTCAGACTTCAGTAGGTTACTTCTGATTTTTTTTTTTTTTCAGAAGAAAATGTGGTCTTTCTGGCATGATTGCTTTCTCCAAGTATCCCAGAATATTGAGGAGACTTTCACTGGCCCCTTGGAGTTATCTGAGTTGCCCCAGCAACTGTAGGAAAACCCAAGAGACACCAGAGGGGTAGTGATGTGAACTTTTCTTTGTTCTTGTCCCCAGATGTGTCTCCAGATGCTCACCTTCAGGTCTGAGTACCAACTTTACATGTCTGTTTATGTCTTGTAGTAATTTATATGTTCCAAACTGTCCCAAAAGATGCCTGACCTTCTGATCAGTACCTCAAATTTCTGCAGAACAAGGTGCCATATAGGGTGGTACAAAGACGAAGAGTGATACCAGGTGCTACAGCACCAAGGAACATCTGCACAGCATTTTGCAACAGGTTGGNGGGGGGGGTGTTTGTTTGTTTTTGGTTGGTTCGTTGGTTGGTTGGTTGGTTGGTTGGTCGGTTGGTTGGTCGGTTGGTCGGTTTTTAAAACTTTTCCTCTGCAGCTTGGTGTGATTAGGTGGTAATCCCATTTAGCTCATGCTAAATCCAGCCCTGTCAGCAATGCTGAAATGCTTGTGCCTACTTAAGACAGTTATTGATTCCTACTCTATCAGTGGTAGCAGTAATTATATGTCCACAAGAACACATAACTTTTCTTCTATCGGGTTTGTTAATTTTTTCTTCCTGACTGGGAGAGGCATGGCATTTGGAAAGAAGTGATGCTTCATTTCATTTTGCAGCCTCAAGAGCTGTCCAGTCATGAATATTCAGCTGGCAGCAGTGCTGACTCCAGCTTCTGAATCTCTCTTCCCTGAGTGCATTGCAGTCATTTCAGGGCTTGACTCTTTTTCTTTTTTATTTTCTTTTCATTCGTCGATGATGAATACCATTTGAGAGTGTATGTACATGAGGGCTATTCTTCTCAACCTATATTAACTTATTAATTATAACATAATTTCTTTTGGTTATGGAGGACAAAGCTTGGTGACTCACCTGGTGCTTTACAGGTGTATTTTCCCAGATAATTCTTATGCTTTTCTAATTTCTGGTTGTAAATACAAACAAATAATCAGAAAAACAAATAATAATAATAATACAAACAAATAATCAGAAAAAAAAGATACAAACTTGCCAATATAGCAATGACTAATCATGTGGGAAGATTACAAGAATGCTGTTAGAGTATGCAGGATGAAACAAGGAAAGCCAAGGTCTCAAGTCAACAAGAAGGGGTTTTTCAGGTATATTGGAAGCAAAAGAAAAACGACAGAAAATGTGTGTTTGCTGTTGAATGAGATAGGTGCTATGGTGACACAGGATACAGAGAAGGCGGAATTGCTGAATGCCTTTTTTGCTTCAGTCTTTACTACTCAGGTCAGCCCTCAGGAGTTCCACACTGTTAGAAACAGAGAAAGTCTGGACAGAAGAAGACTTCCCCTTGGTTAAGGAAGACCAATTTAGAGAAAAGTTAAGTACACTGGATATCTGCAAGTCCATGGAGCCTGATGGTATGCACCCATGAGTACTGAGGAAGCTGGAAAAAGTCATTGCTGAGCCACTGTCCATCATCTTCGAAATGTCCAGGAGAACAGGCAAGGTGTCCAAGGACTGGAGGAAAGCCAATGTCATCCCAGTCTTCATAAAAGGGCAAGAGGAGGATCCAGAAAACCACAGGCCAGTCAACCTCACCTCTGTCCCTGGAAAGATGATGGAATGATTCTTTCTGGCTGTAATCTCAAAGGATCTGGAGGAAAAGCAAGCTATCAGAAGAAGTCAACATGGATTCACCACGGCCTTCTATGATAGCATAACTGGATGGATAAATGAGGGGAGCATGGTGGACATTGTTTATCTTGACTTCTGCACAGCTTTTGACATAGTGGAGAGCACCTCTGAAAAGACCTGGGAGTCCTGGTGGACAACAGGATGACTATGAGTCAGCAATGTGCCCTTGTGGCCAAGAAGGCCAATGGCATTCTGGGGTGCATCAAGAAGAGTATGACCAGCAGGTTGAGGGAGCTTATCTTGCCCCTCTACTGTGCCCTGGTGAGGCCCCATCAGGAGCTCTGGAGTACTGTATCCAGTTTGAGCTCCCCAGTTCAAGAAGACAGTGATCTGCTGGAGAGGGTACAGCAGAAGACCACCAAGATGATTAGAGGCCTGGAGCATCTCTCTTACAAGGAAAGGTTGAGGGACTTGAGTCTTTTTAGTCTGGAAAAGAGAAAGCTGAGGAGGGATGTGATCAACACCTACAAACATTTAAGGGGTGGGCATCAAGAGGAAGGGACCAGTCTTTTTTCAGTGGTGTCCAGTGAGAGGACGAGAGGAAATGGGTGCAAACTTGTACAGAAGAAATTTCATCTAAACAGGAGAAGGAACTTCTTCCCTTTGAGAGTGAAAGAGCATTGGAATAGGCTGCTCAGAGTGGTGGTAGTGGAGTCTCTTTCACTGGAAACCTTCAAAACTCACCGAGATAAGTTCCTGTGCAACCTGCTCTATGAAAACACGCTTTGGCATGGGAGTTGGACTAAATGATTTCCAGAGGTCCCTTCCAACCCCATATTATTCTGTGATTCTGTAAGTCAGATAAGAGATTACATAGTTTCTGAATTTAGAGGGATTTTTTTTCTCTCTTTTATTAGTCACTCTGTTTTTTTGGTGTCTTGGGATCAATTTGTTGGTCTGCTGTGACACTTTTATTTGGATTTTGCTCCTGCTCCAAGCAAGACAGTCATTTAACATATGGAAAACTCTGCCTGTTATGTTATGACTAACAGTGGAGCTGCCCTTGAGATGTGAACAGTCATACAGTTAGTAGATATCAATGTTCTTATTCTAGGTTATGCTTTGAATGCAGACAGTAAGAAAAAAAATCTGGCAGTTGGTTAGCAGTTATTTACCTATATTCTCTTCTGCCAATGGGCTTTTAGGTAAAAAATTTTGGACCTAGGTATTTTACCTCTATACATTCCCATCAATCTGCAGACTGTTCACATAAGATAAAGCACAGGAGAGAAGAATGGATTGTCCTCCCACATAGGATGAAGAAATATCATTGAAGCAGGGAATTATGTCTCTAGAAATGTAGATGAGCATTCAACTACATGTTGAACCGGCTGTATGTATGACTTTGTCATATTTTTTTTAAATAAAAAGAGGCTTAACTAGCCTTCCCTGTGCAAAGCTGAGAAAATATTTTGGTACATAGATTCCAGAGATGGAGATGGCTGAAACCCAGCCAAACTGGAAATCAAAATTCTGGACTTTTTCAAGACTGCTCTTTCATTTTCATTTCATGTGTGGGCCCTTATTACAGCCAGGTCAAAACACTGCAGCCCATCTTCTGACCTGTCTCCTTCCTCCCCCTAATATATTCTTACATTTCTGTGTCACCGAAGCAGTCTAAAGTGAGAAAACTATCCCACAGACAAGATCATGTGCATGAGAAATGAGGGATCTTGGAATGAAAAGGAATGGGGGACATGGAGCATAAGGGTGCTGAGAGAGTAATGTAGTATCTGCACTTGGAGGAGCTTCATCCCAAATGTACATTAAAGGGTGGAAAATATTTATGGTTATGTTGATCCTTGAGAGATATCAGGCACGGTAATGGTATAAGAGCTTTTTAAAGGGCAATAAATATTATTTATTATAAATAAGCCTTGGAGCCATAAAATTCCCTCCCTGGACACCTGAAAGCTTCTGTATTACCATTATTTCATAATGTGGTATAAATAATAGTGTTTTTCTTAGACTACAGCATAAAATACACTTGAGGTTTTTGAATCAAAGTCACCCTTTTTCCTAAAGGGTAATGAGTGATACATTATTTATTGTAAGATTCAGATAATTTCTAATTTTTCCCAGTTTCTGAAGAGAAGGTCAAATCAATCTCTAATTTTGTAGTTGCAGACATTTATAAGTACAGAGAAACATTGAAATATACAATGGCATTTGGATGTCTGTCCATCAGTTATGTCCTTCCAGAGACAAGAAGCTAACAGATTTTCAGATAGTATGTAGAGACTGTGAAACACTTCAGAGCAGCACAGAGTTGTCCATGAAACCACAGTCTGTTTTTTATCTGTAGCAAAGTGATTGGTACCAAACAGTGTGGAAAATAGCTATCAGAGAGCAGATCACTTTGAAGCTCAAAGACGTGACAAATAGGAGAACTGTAACTGCCATATGTGCATATACACTGCAGTGCCTTCCAACCTCAGAAACCTTAACATCA
The DNA here is from genome assembly GCA_013398155.1 of Pedionomus torquatus. Classification (NCBI taxonomy): domain Eukaryota; kingdom Metazoa; phylum Chordata; class Aves; order Charadriiformes; family Pedionomidae; genus Pedionomus; species Pedionomus torquatus. Next base: position 51,727 of record VZRU01009960.1, on the reverse strand, counting down.
TCGGCACATACTTGTAGATACATGTATTCAGATGTGGCAGCCCCAGTCTGCAGCTACTGCCATCAATATTGGTGGTGACAGACACTAAAAAACTGGTCAAGATAAAACAAAGGGTGTACATATTAGAAGCGAATATCACAGAGCCACATTAATTATTTCTAGTTTAGCAGAGCATGAGGGCTGTATCTCCACGTTGAGAGAGAAGATAACAGCAAACGTTGAGTCATTTGCTGGCTGCCAGCTCAGACCCTTTCAGGATCCAGCTCTTAAGTCTCCTGTCTTATTTTGACACCCCATAGCATGAAGAGCTTCCAGGAGCTTCTCTGTCCTATTTCTCCCTCAACTCTCCTTGACAAATGAAATTCCCAGCACACTGCCTGTCCATGTGATTATCTGGCATTATGCAGAAAGGGAGTAAAACACACAGTAAATTGCACCATACTTTGCCAGTTTAATGTCATAACATTAAAAGTGTCAGCTGTTGACCAACTGAGTGTATCATATCACTAATTTTCTCTACCGACACCACACCTCTAGGTGATGCTTTCTGCCAGCAATATGCAGTTTGTCTACTTTAGACTTCTGTTGAGAAACAGCAAAATTGCTACTAACAAAACTGTAATTCATCCCAGGAGACTGAGTCTGTTTACATCCGGACTAGTACACTGAACAGTTCCAGGACACATTCTCTGGCCTTGAAACCAACTGGAATATTTTTCCCATGCCCATACTTTTAAACTGCCTTATTATTCAAAAAAGAATCGCTGTACCCAGATGGCCTAGTGGGCATGGTCTCTGACTCATCAGAAACCTCAAATTGTCCCTAGGCGCTGCCCGTGAGAGTGTTAGTTGCCCCTGGTTCAAAACCATGTTAGTAACCTTCCAGTCGTTATGCAGTAAAAAGGCTAAAATTCTATAACAAGTTGCTGTTTACTGTTGAATTGACTAGTTTAGATGTAGACAGTAGGAGCTGGGTGCCTCTGAAAATGCAGGTTTCTATATTTATTCCAACATGCAAGTCATTTCAGAGTATTTATGCACACACATATGCTGTCATATATGTGTAAAAGAGTGAATGTATTTATGCTGAGGTCTATACATATTCTTTGGTTTGGCTATTCCCACAAACAAGACAAAATAGTTGTTTCCTGGGTTCTTTTCTCTTTGCCCTATCCTGCTGGCTAGACTACTGTAAAAGAGATTTTTCCCTCCCTCCATAGCCCTTTAGATGATGACTGAGTGGAGTATGAACCAACATCTAAGACTTTTCATAGCTTCTGGTAGCTTCTGTGATCCAGGACTTGCATGACTGCAGCACCTATAGCCTCTAACCCCAAACGCTTGGCCAAGAAAGCAGTTTGCATTATTTTAGCACCCACTATGTCCTCCTGAGCTTGGACGCATTGAAATTCTGCCTCACCAGCACATCAGTAGGAGAGGCTGATGGTCAGCTTAATGTGGGTTGGTGTTCTCCATCGGGGAAGTTTCTTTGGATACTTTTTATTCTCTTTTGACCTTTATGGCTCCTTTCTGAAACACGTACAACCTGTATGATCTGGAAGATAAACTGCTGCTGGATTCCCCAGCTCTGAGAGGCTCTCTGTAAGCTGTTCAGGTATCCAAGTCTGTACAGATGTATTTCAAGTCATGTGTGAAAGCTAAACACACAGCTTGTCTCTGCCTGTGTTCAGACAAGCTAAACACAGAGCTTGTCTGATCCCTGCTAGGATCCAGCTTAGTGGTGTCCTGACTAACAGTAAACTGCTTCTTTAGCCGTCACCACCACTTCCTTTCTGCTCACTGAGAACAGCACAACCTTCACTGGACCTTAGCATTGTCTTCAGCTAAGCCCCTGCCCCTTTTGCCTGTGAACTTTAAGGATTCCTCCTGCCTAGTAGCTCTAAAATGCAGACATCATCCATCCCTTATTCTCTCCTAACTCCATTATTGCAGCATCCTCTCTTCTTGCATCTTGCATTACTCACATTTATCTAACTCACTGATTTCCTGGTTAAATACGTTGACTCTGTCTTCCCTCTCCATGTGTTGTTCTTCTTTTGTTCATTCTTTGTCCACTCTTCTTTTGTCCATCGCATCTGACAGAAACATCTTGGTTTTGCTAGTAGGTAATTATTGTCTCCATCTTGACCAGCAAATAAACAGTGCCAGGGCAAAGGCAGAGTCACAGAAGTAGGCTGCCTGCCCTCTTAAACTGTTCAAACTGTCCCAAGCACAGTTGTGGTTAATAAGCAGTCTCCCAGGTAATTCTTTGGGCAGTGTTTGAATTAATAGAGAGGAGTATATTAAATCTGGGAAGGCCAGATTCCAGGCCAAGATTACCATTCCTTGGTGGATGTTACCAGACTACCCCAGCTGGTCTCAGGACCAGAAAAGGGACTCGTGACATCTGTGTAGCACTTCAGGCTTCTGAAGATCAGAAACAGCGTTGGATTTCTATTGCAGAAAACCAAAGAGTGTAGTAAGGAGTAATTGAGCTATGTAATAAAATTGTCAGTGTAACACATTTTCTCCTGGGACTCACACTCCCACTGTGTTACTTAATTACTGCTTCTTAATATCTGGGCTCTAAACAAGCTCTTGGGTCCCCTGAGATTATTTCAGTCACCTTTACCAAAGTTTAATGGTGCAGGCAGTGATTATAATTTTGTTGTCTCCTAATTATACTGTAATTGAGTCTCCAGACTTTAAAAATGTGAAGACATCTGCCTACAAGTTACCTTTCCAGTCCCTAAGAAAAGATACTTTTCCAAAAGATTCCACAGTGCTCTCTTTGGAATCATACCATTGTTATAATTTCTGCTCAGACAGCCTCAGATTTGCCTTTGTACAATTTAGTTGGTTCATTCAGCACAGATACTTTGTCAAATATATTGTCATGCTTGAAGTATTATTATTAAATTAAAAATGTTACCTGTAAAAGGATGTCTAGATACCTAGGCCTCCAGAGTGAAATCTTAAAAAGCATACTAAGATGTAGGAAAGACTCTTCTCTGAGTGAGGAATTTTGTTACAATGTAATATAATTATGGAAGTCAGACATTTCTCACTCTAATTCATCACTAAATTGTATTAAAAAATGACTGCAGAAACACAAGGAGTGTCAGACCCTGTGGAGACTGCTAAACTGCAAATGACTGGTATTTTCCAGAGGGCCCCTGGTCTGAGAGACATGTAAATGATTGGGAGAAGTTGTCATCTGGTGGTTAAGATATCCAATTATTTACTGTTAAGGACAGAACACTGGGCTGGAATTCAGGAAACTTGGATTTAATTTCCAAAGCTATGTCGGCTTGATGGATCACCCTGGGCAGTCACTCCACCTTTTGTGCCTTATTTCTCTCCTGGAAAACAGGAAAAGTAAGTCTGACCCTGATACCTATTGATGAAAAGCAAAGTATAACAAATGAACAATATTATTCATAAAATGTTGTCCTGTACTTTATATAATCTGTTTTGTTTTTTTGTTTTTTTTTTTGTTTTTTTTTTTTTTTTAAGATAGAGAAGAAATTCTGAGTCTCTTACAAAGTTAATGTGATACCATAATGAGAGATGCTGATTTGCTGATTTTCTTCTATTGCTTATTCTTCTTTAAACAAAGAACGTGACTTTGAAGACAAAGCACATGGAATCGATCCTTCATTAGTATGGTTATGTATATATATGAAAACTTGTAACAATTACTATTTTACTACAGGTTTCAGTTGTGAGTACTTTTCTACTCTCTTTAGTTTTCTACCCTGGAAATATTACTTACCGCTAAAGACTATTTGCTGT